>CAMRHE010000009.1:3942500-4487500 GCA_947044405.1 Leptodactylus fallax | reverse complement strand
TGTGATTCCCTGCAGCAGCACTGGGGAATTGCTCAACTGGCAATTCCCTTACAGGAACCTTCCACTGAGTTCCTGAGCATACATGCCAACAGTTCCAATTTTGCCAGGACCACAAAAGGGAATAGTTTTATATATACCCCAAACCAAAATGGGAATCCTTGGGGTTTTTCCAGGTGGATTTTAAAGTACAGGTTTTGGTCTATGATATGTTAGCAAATATTATCAAGGTTAGCAGTGAAGGAAGAAAATGGAAAGGGGAGAGGGGTCTAGGAATGAAAGGGGAGCCACACTAGAAACCAGGAATGAAAGGAGTAGTCATGCTGGGCTCAAGAAAGGGAACCATGTGGAGGACGAAGATTTAAAGGTAATAAACTTGGATTAGGAATAAGAGGGAAGCCTAAGAATGAGAAGAAAGCCATTTTGGGGATCAAGATCTAGAAAGATGCCATGCTGGGGACCAAGAATGATGGGGCCATGTTGAACTATAAAATGTGCAGGCCACTAGAAGTGTAAAACAGAGTTGAGACGCCCTATGGTTATGTGTTGGAGTGACTTGTATACAGTACTATGTTTTATTAGTCCTAGTCTAGACCTGGTTCAGTGTAGTATACTAATGTGAGACCTGTTAAAGCATAAAATTAAATTTTATTTGTCTCTTTTACCATTATTTGGGGCTTTGGTGGGGACTATTCATGCTTCCTCACTCCATTAGACAATTTAACCTATCTTCTACCTACTATTTGCTTTGAGAGGCCTATCTCTAAAAGACAATTTTTCTGTGCTAATTCGGGTGGTATAAAAAGGTTTTACTGTGTATAGCTAAATATTACTGAGAAAAATGTTAGAGAAAAATGAGTTTCTCTATTTTTAAAACCCATTTGAAGAAGATCAGTTTAGCAGTTTAATGGATAAATCTGATATAAATTCATTCTGAAGACATTCATTACAGATATAGATTGAGACTTTATACAATGCTGCTTGTGAGCAGTAGGTGGCACGAGAATGCAATGTTCATGAAAACCATATGTGGTTACTGGAAAGGGAAATTGACAAAATAAATAATGTTGTCTCTTATATACAAAAATACAAGCTGGATTTCCTGAACAAAGAGCTGGGAATAAATGCAGGCAACACGAGCAGTTACGACCTAATAGAAGTGTAAATAACAGAGAGAGTAACACAGTAAACCTCTGATCGGGACTGCTGAAATTCAGTGATATGCAAAAAGGAGACTTTGATTTAACCCCTTCCTGCCGCAGTCATTTTTTGATTTTTGTTTTTGACTCCTCTACTTCCAAAATCCATAAAATGGTTCAATTTAATATTCCTCAGAATGTACTGGGTATAGGGAAAAAAAATTCAGAATGGGGTGCAATTGGAGAAAAAGTGCATTTGTGCAACTTTCTTACGGGCTTCGTTTTTATGGCATTCACTGTGCAGCCAAAATGACATGTCACCTGTACTCTATGGGTCGGTACAATTCCAGGAATACCAAATTTACATAGTTTTATTTATGTTTTAACCCTCAAAAACTACAAAAAAAAAGTAATTTCCTTAGAGTCATCATATTCTGACACCCTTTTTATATTTCCGTGTATGGGGATTGTAAATGCGGAACATTCACAGTGTCTTGATACTGTATTAGATAGGCACATGGAGGCATATATATAATAGATCCCTAGGGGTCTTGGACCCCAGAGAGTTTGATCACTATTGCAATGCATTACAATGATAATACATTGCAATGCATTGCAAAATACCAGCACTTCTATTGCAGGCTGTATAAAGCAGCCTATAATAGGAGAAATGCCAAGACAAGCCTGGATCTCATTCCAGGGACCGACAATACTCCCCAAAATGGTGGCACTGCTAAAATGGCACTGATCGCATGCATTAGTGCAAGGTCTTTGCTGTAGATTATGCTCAGCGTCTGAGCAGCCACCATATTTAAATACCCAACATCCACCACAATAGTATGGCTGATGTTGGGAAGCGGTTAAAGGAGTATTCTAGCTTTATATATGTGTTTTAGAGGCTTAACTACCGCCTTAGCAACTGCTATGGGGCTTGCAACCTTAGAGGACCTGGCTGTCCCCCTCCCCCATGTGCGTTTTCATTTTTTTTTTTTTTTTTAATAGGCCATTAACAACTGGATTACTTATCCACCTCCACTTAAGCATCCCGCCGCAGTATGCAGGGCCCCATAGATATCTAAGTGGAGGTGGCCATTCACAGGAGTGGGGGGAATAAGTGATCCTCCTTACTGTACAGGGGCACTAACTAGAATGGGGGCCTGTAATGGAAACAGTATGCTGTATGGAGGACTATAATGGGAAAAGTATACTGCTTGGGGGCCTGTAACAGGGGCAGTATACTGTATGGGGGCCTGTAACAGGGGCAGTATACTGTATGGGGGTCTGTAACACGGGACAGTATACTGTATGGGAGCCTGTAACAGGGGCAGTATACTGTATGGGAGCCTGTAATGGGGACAGTATACTATATAGGGGCCAACAAAGGAGGCTATATATTGGGGCTATATATTGGGGCCAGCAAAGGAGCAATATACCATGTGGGGAGGATCAGTAAAGGGGGCGTTATACCATATGGAGGGCTGCAGTCAAAAACTTGCTATGTGGCCCATCTTTCCTAGTTACACCCCTGTATCAATGCTTCACCTTTTTCAAGATCTCTGCTTGCTGTCAGTTTATGGAAACATTCTTGTTTGCAACCAGACCTAATAATTCTCACAGTTCAGTTTGTTACAAGTGTATACAGCCTGTGTAATTCTCTGCAGCCTAAATAACTTCAGTGTTGTAGCAGAATAGTGTCCTTGTATTCCATTATATTGTTAGGTAGATATCAAGAGAGGACAGAGTATTAGGTTCTGTTTTCATTTGTGTATCAGTGGAGGATAAATTGCATGATGGACAGTACAGGAGCCTCACAGACTAGTAAAAGGAGCAGTGTTGCAGCTCTGTGCACTGCATAGCGGTGGTTCCGAGAAACTTCAGCACTGCTCCTATTACTTGAATAGGAGCAGCCTACATGCGATCCCTGTGCACTGCACCAGCTTCTGTGCAGAGTCCGGGTGTCAGACCCTATCAGATCAGATACTGATGACCTGTGGATAGTATGAAAAATCCATTTGGGGCCAGAAAACCCCTTTAATGGATTGAGACCCTTTCAGTCACATAATCACTCATCTGTCACAAGTGGTGGGGATGCAACTGGCCTGATAATCTGGGCATCCAAAGCTTGCACTACTGATAGCATACTTGGTGCCCAAACCTAGTCAGCTATATAAGACACAGCAATATTCCATAATTGCTCATTGTTGTTTAGTCAACTATCTGGTGGTATTATATAGTCAAATTACAGGGATCATACTTGTAAAATTGTATGAATTTGCCAGCATATGATTCATAAAAAGCTAAGGCAAAGCCCTGTTACAAGTTGTCAGTAACTAAACTGCTTACTATTTATTGGCAGAAAAGAGAGATCTTACATTTACATTTACGGTACATTATATGGTGATTATGATGAAATACTGAATACTCTCATTTTTTCTTAAGAGTATGTTCACATGGCAGGATATGGCTCTGATTTAGAGGTGAATTCCAGATCAGTGCCAAATTGCATCCTGAATCTGCTTCCCAATGCATTTAGAAATTGATGCAGGATGTTGAAAAAATAAGTATCCTGCTGAGTTAAATATTAAAATTCTTTCTGCCTTTATTCACCACTAGAGGGATCCCTAGGAGCTTGCAGAATAGAATACTATTTTATTATTCTACTATTTTATGTAGTAAGTTCCTAGCCACAGGGGTTTCCCTGCAGTTAGGCACAGCCACCAGATACTTTGCATCTCTTTAACCCCTTAGTGCTTCAGGAATATATCTGACATGGGAAAGGGGCTTTTAATGCTCAGTACTGCATGGTGCACGGTGATCTGCGACAGGACCATGCTGATACACATTAGCCGACTTTTTATTAACATTTTTCAATTACTATATTGAAAGTATGTACTGCTGAAGGTATATATTACTGTACACAATAAATTTGTCAGCCAGGGATGTTTTGCATCTTTATTTGGACTATATTTGGCTTCTTGCACTGATGCAAGCACTATTGACCTTAATCATCTTGGCACTGCTATAGCGTTGAGATTGATGTACAGTGTTTTACATTCTAACCTATCAGCACTCTCTCAGTCAGCCAAGACAAACGATCTCTTGTCTATATTTAACAAGAAGGAACAAGTAATTTTCTGAGGTAACATTCACTTTTATTATGGCTAAAATTTAACATTTTCCAAGATTGATCAATGATATGGAATTCTGCTAAATAATTGATTAAAATATGTTATTTTATTACTGCTACTTTGATCCATATTCAGAAGTTTTTCCTTATTGCACTAACATTTTTGTGACTGGCTGGTAACCAAGCAACTTTTTAAAATTTTTTCATTATCACATACCAAGAGCAATAATTTTTCTATTTTTCCATCAATGTAGCTGTGTGAGGGCTTGTTTTTTGTGGAACCAGCAAATATTGTGTGCAGTAAATATTATGACATCTCTGTTTTTTTTTTTTCATGTCTTTCTACTTTTGTGCAATAGAGTAAAAATAGCTTTTGCTTCGCAGCTTTTCAAGACCAATAGTTTTCTCATTTTTCTGTAAACTGGGTTGTGTGAGAGCTTAGGGGTTTTCTCATCTTCCTCTCTCACCAGTTTGTTTGCTTTCTCTTCTTCTCACTTCCTGTATTCTTCAGGAAGCTGATGGGGGAACTTTGACTATTTGATGCACAGGACACTGTGAATTACCTCAGTAGGCCTTTACCATGAGAGATTATTTGTTATGATTACTAGAAATCTATAATAAGACAGATCAAATATGCACAGTAAATGTATATTACTAGAGATGAGCGAATCGAAGCTGACAAAGTGGAATTCGATCTGAATTTCAGGAAATATTCGATTTGCATCGAATCCGGATTTCCTCACGCTTCATGGTAACAAATTGCATTTTGTTCAAAATGACTGCTGCACATGTTAGGACATGGGGCAAGAAACTCTGGGAACGCGGGATCACCCACAATGCCATGCGTGCAGCCAATCAGGAGCCAGTCCTGTGATGTCACATCCCTTTAACCCCTTCGCGAGCGCACACGGCATGTTTGACCGCTGCATCCAAGGTGTTAAAATCCCCGATCGGTTATGGAGCAGAGTGTTAGCTGTAACTGACAGCTAACACCCTGCTCCATAACTGATCGGGGGTTTTAACACCTTGGATGCTGCGGTCAAACATGACCGCGGCATCCAAGGGGTTCCACCATTTTGCTGACCACCCCGGCTCTCTGCAGACAGGAAATAGCTGTTTATTCGCTGCGATATAATTCGGATCTAATAGAACTGTAGTGGAAAATTCGGCGAAGTTGCCGAATCGAATTTTTGAAAACTTTGCTCATCTCTATATATTACATTATACAGGTTTGGAGAGAAAAAAACAATTTTTTTATTTTTCTGTTGATGAAGTGTGTGAGGGCTTTTTTTTGGGAAGGGGCCTGCAAAAAAAAAAAAAAAAAAAAACAGCAATAAAACAATTATTAGTTGTTTGAGTTTTGTGTTATCTTGCTCACTATGCAGTATAAATGACATCCTTTCTTCCATGGATCAGTACAATTATGGCAATGCTAAATTTTATATAGTTTTCTATTGGTTTAATAATATTGTTTTTGTGTTGCTATATCCTGGGAGTCACAACTTTTTTTTTTTTCTTTTTTTTTATGGAACTGTTATGTCTTGTTTTTTTGCAGTATGAGTTCAATTTTTCAGTGGTACCATTATGGGGTATTTATGACTACTTGTTCACTTTTTATTCCTTTTTTTTGGAGGTCTCTGTCAGGACCTTACAGGTTTCCATAAATAGAATACCCAGATTCTATTGTTAGCCATTTGGATTCTATGACAACATCTTCGCACCCCATAATTATGTTGCAGGGGAATGAGGGGCTAAAAGAGAAATCCATTCATTTGCTTAACGCCTTATATACCACAATTGCTATTGACTGCAGAATCTAGGGGGCTAAACTGCAGGATCAGAGTTGTATGTTATTCTGGCAGTGGCAGCAAGATCACCATGACAAAGGTGTATATCATAGAAACTGAGCTGGCAATGTCCATGAGCCAATGGTCTACATTTTTATTAAGGGTTATTAAAGAGTTAATGCTTTGCCCTCAATTTTCAGATTTGTTATCTGTGTCATCCTCGTTTGAGTACCAGAGATACTTAGAAATATTCGGAGGATGTGGTACGTTACTTTATTAAACCCTGAGTAAAATATCTCTAGTTAACTTTAGTATCTTAACATCATACCATATTTTTATGCTTATTTCAATAATTTTGCAAATGTATAACTATAATTGTAACTTTTATTACAGGGGAAAAGTATCAAAATACCAAGAGGTCTGAGCTGCTTCTCCTTTTATTTCTCTCACCCCCCCCCCTTTCCTAATCTGGAGGAAGACAGTAAGTATTCCCTGTGGTGCCACCACAGGAGAAAAGAAGTATTACACAGTGCCAACTGAAATCTATGGGATTAAGCAATCAGAATCTTGATCCTGTGGTTTTCCTCTGTCAATTCCGAATTTTGTATTACACAGTATGAAAATCGTTTTCCTAAATTGGAAAGCCCCTTTAAAATGTCCTGATAAACATTTAAGGCTGCCAAAATGCAGCATTTTTTCCATTATGGAAACGCTGCGGAAAAAAAAATGCTGCGCTTTACAGTGCCAGAAAAGTGAATGAGATTCTGGCTAATCCCATTCACACACTGTAGAAAATAAAACGCTGCGGAAAAGCTGCATTTTAAAAAACGAACACATTTTTGAAAAACGCAGCATGTCATTTATACCTGCGAAAATACTCGCATTTTCCCTATAGGTTTAATAAGGGAAAAAAATCTGCAGAGAAACAAACTGCAAAACACAATGAAAAATGCTGCAGAAAAAAACTCAATGCTTTTTGGCTGCATTTTTAGCTGCGTTCCACAACGTGGGGCCTTAGCCTAAAGGGAGTCTGTCACCAGAACCCAGCACATCAACCCAGCTCCACAGATAGATAGGTTAGGTAACCTGAATCAATTGGTGTTTTCCAAATTAGGCATTGTCATTGCTCCAAAGAAATAAGCAGCAATGCCTTAGTTGCTCCAAAGAGCTCATTTGCACATTGAAACAACAAGGGGACAACCTTGTTTGATAACCTATCTATCTGTTGTGCTGGATTGATATGCTGGGTTCTGGGGATAGACTTCCTTTAAATGTAATAGTTGAAATAAGATTGGGAAAGAAATGACTCTTTGTGCCCACTATCTTTTGTTAGAGATATTCATATTTCTATCTATGTGTAGTATCAAGGAAACAAGGTTAACACAATCAATGAGAAAGTAATATAACCACATTCACATTGTGGCTGAATAATCAGACAATTATTTTACAAGTAAGAGAACACAAAGAGTTCATCAATCATCACACCAGGCCTATTTACAAAAGTGGTAGAAAACTTTTGGCAAACTTCAGTACTATGTAAACATCTATAATGTGTGTCAACATGGAAATATTCAATTTGAAATTCCTCCGTGAACTGATATTCCCTGGGTAACTGAATATTTTATGTAATGCGTGATGCTACTTTAAGATCCAGAACTAAATAGCTTGCTAGTATAACTAGATTTCTTCTACATCAACTAGTTATTTGCCAACATTAACAGAAGGTATTTGCTCATGGCAGATATTCTACATCGTGTTCATTAAAATGTCTTGTATCTCTTTAACTAGCCCATCTTCGGGCTCCTTGGTTTATATTTGCCATTCTTCACCTGTCTTGTTCTTGTTCTCTCCTTCAATCATTCTCATATACTTGTTATATTTAAAAAAAAATTTAATTTCATTTTATTAAGTTGTAAAATACAAATGTATTAATAGTACAGTATTTCTATATTGATTTAACCTTTTTTGCTTAAGATTTGGCAAACCATTCAAGAAACTTTTCTACCACTAATCAGGGCTCAGCAACTGAAATCAATAAGCAGAGAGGTGGGAGAGAAGAGCATATAGGTGGCCGGGAATAGGTAATGAGTCATCAGCCTGGCCAGAGAGGTGGTCTGTAACCTAGGCAATGACATGTAAACAACGAGGAGGCATAATGAGCAGTATCTGGCAAACAAGCAAGATAGATAAAGCAATGTATTGGGTAAAACTCTTCAGATAACTTAAGCTACAAATTTCAATATGATCATGGATATGGGAGAAACCCCTTTAAATTCAGATTTATTAGGATATCCTACAAATATATTAATCAAAATTAACCTTTAAGGACAAAGAGTCAGAAAGGATTAGGGAGGGAATGCAGTTACCATCAGTAACTGTCTCTCAGTAATGTCCCACAGCAGTAGCCCCGTACAGTTTAATCTGTATGGGGCATTTGTATTGTATAAAATTTGAAAGAAATGCGGCTCATCAGCTTAAATTTTTTTTCTATGTGCGAACCATTTGCCTGGCCCAAGCTTGAGACCCTTTCAATCCCTGCCTTTTTATGCTGTTGTGTCGTTATCCAGAAATTTAGAGTGCTGCTGGCTCTGTTTGGAATTTTTCAGCAGGATAATGCTCACCCCAAAAATCAAGGGTTTCCTAGGAATGCCTCAGATTCTGTGACCAGATTCATAGCCAATTGGGAGTCAAACTTCAGCATCTTACGAGTGTGCAGGATCTTCAAGCCAAGGTGCACCATCTGTGGGCAAAAATGTTGCAGGATACATTACAGATCCTGTATGCCTCCATGCCCAACCGTATCTCATCTTGTATGTAGGCTATAGGGAGCCCAACAGGGTACAAGAACCTCCTTTTATTTGTACAGTTTTCCCCAATAAATTTATCCTTTCAGTCTAAGGGTGGGTTCACACTACCGTTGGATATTCATTATGATAGTGTCCGGACACCTATCATAACAGACATTAACGGACACTAACTGATGTTAATGTGTTCGGTTTTTTTTAACTGATCCATTTAAAGGACACATTAGCATCAGTTAGTGTCCGTTTTTATACTGTCCGTTTTTTGTTTTTTTTTGTTTCTGCTTTCTGAGCATGTGCAGAAATAAAATGGACAGTAATAACAGACAGTATAACTCGTCCATTACTGTTCGTTACCCATAGACTTTAATGTAAAAAAATAATGGACGCTTGACATCCGTCATGAAACGTTTTTTTTTCACGGGCACAAAATTCCTGCATGTTGGATTTTTTGTCCGCTAAAAAAACGGACATGTGACGGATTGGGTGACAGACACTAACAGTCACTAACGGATACAAGATAAAATCCCATTGAAATGAATGGAAATTTTAATGGCTTTGTAACGGACATATCTTGTAACGGACAGTAGCAACGACCACTACTGATGGTCACCAGTGGTAGTGTGAACGACACCTAATATTGTAATCACTTACATATATCATCATTGCATTCACACATAGAAAGGTTCATTTCATTCCAACAACTCCTCCTTGGTGTGTTATTTTTTTGTCCATTTGTGTATAAATATTTATTGGTGACGCCTTCTCTGATTGAACTCCTTCACTTTCCCTAATCTTTTCCATCTTAGAAGCCCCCTTAAACATATAATGCACTGTCGGATCATTTACGCTTTTTTAAAATTATGGTGTGATCCTTTTTCTCTGTCTTTTTCTGCCATTTGAGCATTTTGTGCATGAAGAATGTAAAAAGTTTCGGATTCACCTAATTCCAAATCTCTTGGGAACTCTGTAACTAATTTGATTTGTGCCAAATGAATCTCTCCCAATCATTGTGTTTAGCTGTCTTACATCTGTAAAATATATTCAAAATTCTAACCATGAAGGGACTCACTGTCACTGAATCAGCTTTCTCCTCCCTGTTGCTAGGTCCTGTCCATCTCTCATAGCGGACATGGACAGACGGATTTCAGGGAGAGCGGGTTTATCCTTATCACAGGATCTCTGAGTGGTCAAAGAGCCTGCACTTCAAGCATCTACAGCTCGGAAAGTAAATACACTTCTGTTTCCTCCAGCAATCTTCATGGCTTACTGCCTGCTTTGTTGATTCATCCAGGGGTGAAATCATTTGTGGTACTGGCAGTAACATGTATATGCTATTTGTAATGCATTTCCTATGTAGTTGTGCTGGCTCTGTCTTTTTTTTTTTTTTTTCTTTTCTCCCCCTCCCTCCTTCTGCTTTCTCTTGGTCAACCATGCCCTTAGCACCTTAACAAGACTTCTCACGTTGGCCCGAGCCCTGCCCCTAGTTGTCCTACCCACTTTTGTTTCCTGTAAGACATACAGTAGAGTAACAGTACATAGTCTTTCTGGTTAGCCCCCAACTGATGGACTCACCTTGCCTATAAAGGTCATGACCGCAAGCACATCCACACCGCTGACAGTCCTATCCACAGTCACAACATGCATATAATTGGTTTATATGTTTGTGCATGTCCCCGGCAGATTCATTTACAGATCCCCTTCGTATAATTGACATTTTATTCAGATGCAAAGGAGAAAAAAAGTATGGAGTATAAATTTATGCAAAAATTTCAAACTCTGCAATTTGGACTTAATATTATGAGCTCATGTCACACTATGTTTGACCTGGGCTAATTGTTCTCAGTTCAAATCACACTATGTGTGACCTGTGGGGAAAATCACCTTGATTGCAAAAGATAACAGCAATATTATCCCTCCGTCACAAAAAAAAAAACAACATTTTTTTTTTTTTTTTTTTTTTTTTTTTTTTTTTTTTTTTTTTTTTTTTTTGACCTGTTGTAAATAACTTCTCTTTATTGCATTTTTATTAAGGAAACTCAAAGCGATTTGAAAACCACGTGAAATTTTTTTTGATGGGAGCGAGTACTCCTGAAAGCTGACTTATAAATATACTCAGAGCCCCTAAAAGGTATCGCCTGATTTCTTCACCTTGCTGTAAGCATACAGTAGAGTAACAGTCATAGTCTGGTTGCTCGCCAGACAGAAACTGTAGAATCACTTCTAGCACACATACAGACAGTTATAGTAAAATATGCTATATAATTGGTTTGTTTGCAGATTCATTTACATGTAAATTGACATTTTATTCATATGCAAATGAGAAAAAGTGTTTGGGAGCATGCCTTTGTTTGCCTGGGCTTGGTCTCAGTTCTAGATTGCCAAGCAGCACTTTTCCCCTCACTTGCATATGAAGAAAACAGCGATTCACGTGAAGATGGGACTCCAAAGCTGAATAACAGGGTTATTAGAAACTGTAGAATCACTTCTACATGGTAGACTAGCACTATGTACTTGTCACGGACACTACCAATCCCTGTTCCTGCTCACGGCCGCTTCCCTTTCTGCTGTCCAGGGGGCCCATGCCCATGCATCTCATAGCGATATGATATGGGATGCACAGGGCATCAATCCGATTGAAAATATATGGGCAAAGCTGAAAAGGCAGGTGCGAGCAAGGCGGCCTACAAACATGGCTCAGTTACATCAGTTCTGTCAGGAGGAATGGGCCCAAATTCCTACCAACTATTGTAAGAAGCTTGTGGAAGGATATCCAAAACATTTAATCCAAGTCATACAGTTTAAGAGCAATGGTACCAAATACTAATGAAATGTATGTAAACGTTTGACTTTGCAGAAAGTAATAAAAATGCCTTCAAAAATTCTCTCTCTCTCTCTTTCTCTCTCTCTCTCTCTCATTATTCTGGCATTTGGCAAATATAAATCATTTTGGTAATCCTAATTGACCTAAAACAGGAAAGGTTTATTCTGATTTCATGTCAGATAGTGAGAAAAACATGTATGTATATATTCTGAAAGCTAGCAACTTGTACTGAAAAGAGACTGCACAATATTTGGCTGTCATCCACTGTTGTGTTAAAAATATGTACGGCACACCACAGACTGTGACATCTGTATTTTTTAACACTGTTCAGCATCCCATGTATCAAATGTAACTTAAAGGGGAAGAAATTGGAGCAAACCATGGGGAGGCCGGGAGAGATGTAAAATAAAAAAAATAAAGTATATTTACTTGTGTCCTGTGCTCCATTATTTGCCAGTGGTGTCCCTTCGGTCTCGTGCCGATGCATCGATGTTGGACATTCTCAGCCTCATGTGACTGCTGGCATCAATTAGTGGCTTTATTGGCTACCACGGAGAGACCAGTGACATTACTCACATACATCACTGGTTCCTTGCCAGTGCCCACTATCTCAGTGGTCCAATAGGGCTGAAGACCTCTGACGAGACCAAATAGACACTGGTGCCAAACAATAGAGCAATAAGGACCGATGAGTCTTTATTTTTTTTAATTACACCTCCCCCAGTCACCCCATGGATTTCTCCAATTCCTGGACAACCTGTTTAACTTACAAACACAATCTTCATGCAACAAAATAGTAATTATAAGCAAAAATTGCATTTTGTGATTCTGGTGTCATATTAAAGCTAATTCTTTTCAGGTACCGAGAGGAGTCCAAGAACTAAATAGCCACTTATACATTGATGAAATCTTGCCAGAAGCCTCTACCACACTGGAGAGTAGGATAAGAAAACTGGATAGCAGCTAGCTGCAAGGCTGGAAATAACAGAAGCCACTCTGTATCCCATGCAGCGGTGGATAGTGGGACTGGGTACAGCCAAAATTAGAACTCGCAAAAAGGAAAGTCACATTGGGGCATTTATATTAAGATTGTCATATCAAATGTCTTAATAAAGGCCCCAACTGGCGCAGGGAATGAATAATTTATGAAAATCTCTAGTCTATACATAAATCAGGCACACATTCCTGTGCCAGAATGGATATCTGCGCCAGTTAGGAACTAGCATAGATTTCTGTTATAACTCACACCAGAAAACTGGCTGAAGTTGTAATAAATATGTTGGGCCAAGGCATCCCCTGGGGCTGGCTCTGATCATGTGACTTGGGGTTGGAATCAGTCCGAGACCCCTAGGTCCAGCATCTAATAATTCCAAGGGTAGGTAAGTAAAAAAAAAAAAAAAAAAAATCCCTGGACTACCCCTTTCAGGAATCACGCATCTGAAAGATAGAAAAGCTTAAAAAAAAATTCTTCAGGTACTCAAGGAGACAAGGCCAAAATGGGTGGGCTGTCAAGGAGTTAAATAATTGTAGAAAAAAAAAAAAGAGGAGGAGAATATTGTAGGTCCTCCTTGTTACATGTTATAGCAGTCATCATGTTCATTAGTTTGTTTAGCCAAATACCATACCGTCAACACCCCCATCCGGCTACGTGGAAGTTCTGTGGGAAAAACTATTGCATGCACAGGTAGAAAATAACAGAAGATAATTCCCTGTCTGGCTGCTGTTGCATTATTCTATTTCCACACATAACCATCTCTGTATTTTCAGATGTCTAATGAAGATAGTGTCATATCTGCATGCTGCCGTACATTAATATGCTGTGAGTCCCATCTCTAGAGGTTATCATGAATCATCCTCATTGTGCCTTTTCTGTCATTTATGCAACATGTTTATTTTACCTTCTCACTTAAATGCCATATTTATTAGTGCACTTACGCAGGAATACATAAGAAAATGAATTTCATTTTGCAGGTCTGACAGGTTCCCTACATCTGCAAATGAAATCAGATGAAAAAAAATTCTAATAATGTACTTTGTTGACACAGAAATAATAAATAATGGAATATTTCTGGACATCACTCAGCAGCCGAGGACGGGAACATCTGACAAGTTCATCTTTATAGAAGATGTATCCGTGTTATATTAAAGATGTGCGTAATTCATTTTAATGAAAGATGATACATTTACACAAATATATTTCAATTGCACATTGTTATAAATTGGGTGTATCCTCTTTATGATTTAACGTCTGTTCTTTTAACGCTATATTTTCTTTTTATTTGTAATTCTGAATGGATGATTTGATTCATTTATATTATATTTATATTATATAATGATCAATGAATAAACCTTCATTCTGGCGCAGTGATTTGTTTTAGTATTATTCCATTATTCTACTTATTTATACTTACAGCTTTGGATATATCATTGTAGCTGAAATATATAGTAATTGTTCATTAAATCTCAATTTGTAGCATTAAATTGCTAGTTCAGTTCAGTATTCAATGCGTGCAAAGTTTAAAAAGAGACAATAAAATAAATAACTGAGATTGGACCTATTCTTGCTGATCAGAATGATGGTGGGGGATCTATTTTTCTGGGGGTGACTCTTTGAGATTCTCTTACATTGTGCACACAGATGTTTCTAAATCCATGCTCCAGACCTTAACTTCTTTTCCGATTTTTCACAAAGCATTGCGGTGGAAGCTCACATAGGTTTCAGGGATCTATATTGTGTAACAGAGCACCTGTACACACAGAAGCTAAGAAGAATAAACTCAGCGCATATCCTGATTTTTCTTCCTATTTCTTTGATTTCCCCTTCAAAGGGGTCTACGTTCACAAGTTCTTATTTATTTTCCTCGAAGACTGATTTATATGTATTTCTATAAAGGTGGTTATGATTGTCCTGGCGTGTCACCATTCCTGGCATGTTTGTTTCAGTAAATTCTAATATTACCAATAATTTAACAATTCTGGAGCATCTTTTTCCAGAACTCCATATTGTGCTGTTTCTCTGTTATTATTAGTAGAAATTTATGAATAAAATGACATCTGGATGTTAAATACTGCTTGTTAAATGGGTGTGTTACAAAAACAGCACTGTATGGAAAGTGTTAGACCAGGGCCCCACGAGGCTTAAACGCCGCATTTTGGGCACAACAACCACGGCGTTTTACAGTCCCTGCAAAGTCTAGTAAATCCCATCCACACATTGTGGAAAAATACGCGCTGCTGACATGCTGCGATTTCCAAAATCGTTGCGGTTTTAGAAATCGCAGCATGACAATTATACCTACGGTTTCCCTATAGGTATAATGGAAGCAGAAAGTCTGCAGAGGAAAACTCTGCAGACCTGCTTGGAAAAGGGCTGAGGTAAAAACCATATTTCATTGCCGCCGTGGGTTTTTCCGCATCGCTTTTTGCTGCGGCCCGCTACGTGGGGCATTAGCCTTACACTATCTATGGACACACTCCAACTGGCAACACACTGGAGGGAATTCATTAAGATCAGCGTATTTTATGCCAGGCCACCACTATTCTGGCTTAAAGGTAAAGATTATGGCACAAGTGGTGGCCCCATCCATGCCCAGCATCCCCCGATCACGCTTATTTTGGGAAAAAAGGCGAGGAACTATTCATTAATGGTTAAGCAGTTCTCATTGATCAGAGTGTAACATGTTTTTAGAATTATTTATTAGGTAATGATTAAATGTTCACGACTCGCATACATTTGGATAGAAGGAGGCGCTGAAAAAAAACATGGCGGGCCTGTTGTGTAGATCTTGCTGGGTTGTTTCGCCTTTCTTAAGCCACTACTGTTTATCACAAAAATTTTTTTTTTTGTTTATTGAAAGTCGACAGTTCAGTTTACTGTCAATAAAAGTAGTGGAGGGGGGTTGTTCCTGACTTTGCTATGGGTCTCTTACAATTCTAGTTACCCCCAGTAATATCCTGTAGTTCTATGTGATGAGCCAGAATGTCTGAGTTATATATACTGAGGCTAAAGCCCCACGTTGCAGAAATGCAGTGTTTTTACTACTGCGGATACACCGCGGAAAAAAACGTAGCATTTTACAGTACCAGCACAGTGAATGAGATTCTGGCTAACTACATCCACATGTGCACAAAAAAAAAAAAAAAACCACTGCAAAAAAGCTCCATTTGAAAAGTGGGATACACCGCGGAAAAAAACGTAGCATTTTACAATACCAGCACAGTGAATGAGATTCTGGCTAATCCCATCCACACGTGCACAAAAAAAAAAAAAAAAAAACACTGCGAAAAAGCTGCATTTGAAAAGTGCTGTATATCAATTGTACCTGCTGAAACGCTCACTTTTTCCCTATAGGTTTAATAAGGAAAGGAAAAACTAAGCAAAAATGCAATGAAAAATGCTTCGGAAAAAAATGTGATGCGTTTCCACTGTATTACGCAGTATCTATCTATCTATTTATCTATCTATCTCTCTATCTATGTCCAATCTATCAAATTTTCGAAAGTGGTGTAGATGTAGACATCCTGCACTTTTCTCCATTTCTGACTTCTCAGTAAGGTATTTTGTTATCACATGGACACATCTCAGCTCATGTTCTTTCATTGATTTATTGAATAGCAGGAGGATGATATCATGATAATGATCTACATGATAAATATCATCAGCCTTTGATAGCTCTACCTCCTATTGAGCGCAGGCTTATGTGGCTGTAAAGTTGATAAGCCCAGACCAAGTACAAAGTAAGTATGAAGGTCTATGTTAAGCTTCCATATTACGGACAATTAACTCTCAGGAGACACAGCACTCGAGACAGGATTTAAAAATGATCAAACAGGATTTTACTTTTTTGGCTTGTCTTGTTTCTGGTAGAATGATTTGTCTTTATTGTGTAAGAATAAAAATACTCATTTTTTGTTCTACCTGGTCATAATAAAGTATAAAACTCAATCAGGAATGGGGGTGGTCTATGGAAGATTAAAGACACACATGCACGTGAGAGCGCAGTAGGTGGCTTAAAAGGCATCTAGTATCTGAAGGTAAGCCCCAGGAGAAGGGGGTTCCCATTTGCATTGCTTTCCCTCCACAGTGTATGCTACATATTATATACTCATATTGCTGTACAAAGAAGGTATTCATTGTCCGAAGCTTCAGCAGTCAGTGCAGCACCATGGATAAAATGCTGCATCCTTGTCTATGTGACTCTGTATCACATAGGTTGTGCTCAAGCAGCAGACAGAATCCCCTTCTGACCACCACGTTTAACCCCTAGAATGCACCATAGTGTCAACCACAATGTGACCTCAGGGATATTGCCCCCTTTTGTCAACCACCATATCCACCAGTGTCAGTCAGAATGCCCCAACCAATTTCTAGACACAATGTTCACCCACTATTAGCCACAATACCCCCATTGTGTCTGCCACAATAACGCTCCCAGGGTCTGCCACATTGCCATCATATCGCTATCTGTAATAATCCCATTGTTCAGCTATAGTGCTCCCTATAGCCAGTGACAGTTTCTAAGGAGTTACAGGGGCACTGTCTTTTACTGCAGTTATATATTCTGGGACACTTTGTTACACAACAGACCCATTAGTATGGGCTGCAGTCAGGGCCATTTTAACACATTGGTGGGCCCTGTGCAAAGGTTTCATAAATGGGCCGTCCCATCACCACCAGTTAGAAATACTTGACCTGCACAAATTATAATGCCCCCTCAATGGCCCGCACATAGTATAATGCCTCTTAGTGGCTCTCACACAGTATAATGCCTCCCTAGTGGCCCCATACAATATAATGCCACCTTCCAAGTTGCCCCCACATTCTTATTTCCCCCTTCAGGTTGTTCCACCAGATTCATGTCCCCCCCACCCCCTGGTTGCCCCCACAGTGTCATGTGTCCCTGCCATGTTGCCCCCATATTGTCATGTCCTCCTCACGTTGCTCCCACAGTATCATGTCTCCCCACACTGTCATGTCCCCCTCAGGTTGTCCCCACAGTTTCATGTCCCCCTGAGGTTTCCCCTACAGTGTCATGTCTCACCAGTTTTCCCCCACAGTATCATGTCCCCCCACCCCCCCAGGTTGCCCCCATAGTGTCATGTCCCCCCCAGGTTGCCCCCACAGTTTCATGTCCCCATCAAGTTGCTCCCTCAGTGTCATGTTCCCCCCACAGGTTGCCCCCACATTTCCATGTCCCCCTCCAGGTTACCTCCCCCAGATTCATGTCCCCCCATCCCCCTGGTTGCCCCCACAGTGTCATGTGTCCCCCCCAAGTTGCCCCCACAGTATCATGTACCCCCACCCCACAGGTTGCCCCCACAGTTTCATGTCCCCAACTGTATATATGAAAGAGAAAAATAAACCTTAATACTCACCTTTCCCCGTTCACTCCTCTCTGGTCTCTGGAGTCTTTAAGGAGTAACAGGCATTATGCTTCAGCACTCGGCAAAGACAGCGGCTAAGTGGTGAAGCATAGAGTGGACGGCTCCCTACTTCATCACTGGCTTCAACTCATCGGCGTCCTCTGGATGCCGATGAGTTGATGCAGCAAGGACCCACTGCCCTGGACAGCGGGGCAGCAAATGCAGGACTGTCCCGCTGTCCAAACAGGGCCCCCGCTACCATAGGGCCAGGTGCAAGTGTACCCTTGACCCTATGATTAAAGCAGCCCTGTCAGCAGTTGTGAAGAGGGAAGGGATTTGTTAGGAAAACAGGGAGCCAGAGATGTCTGCTCAGCAAACTCTGCAGAGGGGAGTCATAGCTGGGAGGAGTAGTTTGGAGGTATTATTCTGTCCATGGAGGTGGTATTCAGTTACAGTATGATGGTATATAGTGATGTTATTAAGTTACTGGCCAGAATAAATCGGATATATTTAGGTGTAGTGCCTAGGGCAGTGTGGCCAACAAAGAGGACCCTGACAGTTCTTTCAATTGCAATTTTGCTATTTGCTCTTGTAAAAATGTAGTCTTGACTTATGACTAGGTACCAGTGCTGTATGTTTATCCATAAATTGTGAGGCATATATAGAGATCAATTTACATAGTTTAAATGTACTGTATGTATGCCAACTTTTCTGCTAGGAAACCAATTTCTCAATCTATGCTTCCCGCTATGAGCATCATTTCCTTTCTTCTACAAATGTTGTGTTGTGACATGGGTCAGAGTCCTCCTTACACAGCCTAAGGTAAATTATAAAATGATGGTTTATTAAAGACAGATTTATTTTTCATGAATTCAGTGGGAGCTGTAGAAATCTGCATGCTTTGTATTCTCTCTAGTGGGAGCTGTAAGAAGTCAGAAATTTATCATTTAAAGGGTAAACTTTTTTTTTTTTTTTTTTTACAGGCTCCAATCAGGTTACAAAAATAAGAGTATTATAAATCACCATCTACTGCCCCTCCCATTCCATGGCTGTTCAGGTCCTCCATTGATCTCTACCTCTTGTTCCCTCTTGACACACAGGAAAAGACCCTTCAACCAATCACTGGCCACAACAGAGATCTGCCTCAGCCAGTGATTGACTGATGGCATTTCCTGTGTGTCGAGGAGGAACAGGACGTAGAGACCAGCAAGGGACCTAGATAATGTCACAACAATAGAGGTGGGAGATTAGTATTTATATTCCATGCAGAAAACACTAGCAGTTAATTCCATATCGACAGATTCATTAAATGTTAATAGCATTTGGAGATCCAGACAGTGAAGAGCAATGTCACAAGCAGAAATACAATTAATGTGTCTCTCAAAAGAGCAATTGCTACATTTTATACATTGTAAGTGAATATATCTGTCATCACAACCATTTGTGAAAGTCATTCACTTGTCATAATGTTTCACACCCACAATGCACATTCAGATACAGTACCAGTATCCTCCTGAATCAATGTGATCTTGTTGTATTCATCAATCTTTTGTTGTTCTACCTGTTGTTTTAAGATTTAGCATAGTGGAGTATTTTGTCTCTCTGGTATATTTAACAAAACACAGAAAATAACATCTCTGTCTTGTTGCTAAAATAGTGTTTCCCATTCAGAGCTCAAAATGCTTTGAAAATAGGATATAGATTGTTGTCGTAAAGAAATAAATCATGCGAACAAAGAATGTCTGCTAGTCTCTGTATGTCTATTAGAAGGACAACTAAGCCAAATTGATAGTTGATGACAGTAGCATCCAGGAGACTGCTCTCTATTTAGAACGTCGCGTGCAACTTGCAGGCAGAAAATATAAATTGGTTGCCAATACCAGTATTAGATTCTATTTACATGGATACCAGACACTAAGTACTTGCACTGGAAGAACCACAATAAATTGGACATACTGGGGCAAATTTATTAAAACCAGTGTATTCTATGCCAGTCTTAATAATAACCCGGATTGATGCAGGGAATGGGAGAGGATATGGCCTCTCCCTAATTCAGTCAAATGTCCCTGCGCCAGAATAAAAATCTATGCTAGGAAGGAACTGGTGTGGATTTCCATTCTAATTCACATTCGAAAACTGGCCTGTGCTATAATAAATCTGTCATAATGTGGTGGGCAAGCTGTGGATCAAGGCTTGTGGTTCATGTTTGGTGCAAGAAAGGGTGCAGAGGAAATGATACATTCCCCCATTGTATTATTTATTGTTACTTTATATATACTATTTTTCATGTACCGTGTAATATTGCTGCATATATACATTTGCACTAAAGCTCCCACTATACATGAGTGAGTGTAGCTAATTTGGCCACCCATCATTTGAAAAAATAATGCCATCCTTCATGATGACCAATGATAAACTCATGCCTCCTGAAAATGTGATTTGCCAGGTTGGCAAATCTCAGCTGTGGTCTGTTGGCCAAACCTATATACAGTGCCTTGCGAAAGTATTCGGCCCCCTTGAACATTTCAACCTTTTGCCACATTTCAGGCTTCAAACATAAAGATATAAAATTTTAATTTTTTGGTGAAGAATCAACAACAAGTGGGACACAATTGTGAAGTGGAACGAAATTTATTGGTTATTTTAAACTTTTGTAAAAAAATAAAAAACTGAAAAGTGGGACGTGCAATATTATTCGGCCCCTTTACTGTCAGTGCAGCAAACTCACTCCAGAAGTTCAGTGAGGATCTCTGAATGATCCAATGTTGTCCTAAATGACTGATGATGATAAATATAATCCACCTGTGTGTAATCAAGTCTCCGTATAAATGCACCTGCTGTGTGATAGTCTCAGGGTTCTGTTTAAAGCGCAGAGAGCATCATGAAGACCAAGGAACACACCAGGCAGGTCCATGATTCTGTTGTGGAGAAGTTTAAAGCCGGATTTGGATACAAAAAGATTTCCCAAACTTTAAACATCCCAAGGAGCACTGTGCAAGCGATCATATTGAAATGGAAGGAGTATCAGACCACTGCAAATCTACCAAGACCCGGCTGTACCTCTAAACTTTCATCTCAAACAAGGAGAAGACTGATCAGAGATGCAGCAAAGAGGCCCATGATCACTCTGGATGAACTGCAGAGATCTACAGCTGAGGTGGGAGAGTCTGTCCATAGGACAACAATCAGTCGTACACTGCACAAATCTGGCCTTTATGGAAGAGTGGCAAAAAGAAAGCCATTTCTCAAAGATATCCATAAAAAGTCTCGTTTAAAGTTTGCCACAAGCCACCTGGGAGACACACCAAACATGTGGGAGAAGGTGCTCTGGTCAGATGAAACCAAAATCGAACTTTTTGGCCACAATGCAAAACGATATGTTTGGCGTAAAAGCAACACAGCTCATCACCCTGAACACACCATCCCCACTGTCAAACATGGTGGTGGCAGCATCATGGTTTGGGCCTGCTTTTCTTCAGCAGGGACAGGGAAGATGGTTAAAATTGATGGGAAGATGGATGGAGCCAAATACAGGACCATTCTGGAAGAAAACCTGTTGGAGTCTGCAAAAGACCTGAGACTGGGACGGAGATTTATTTTCCAACAAGACAATGATCCCAAACATAAAGCAAAATCTACAATGGAATGGTTCACAAATAAACGTATCCAGGTGTTAGAATGGCCAAGTCAAAGTCCAGACCTGAATCCAATCGAGAATCTGTGGAAAGAGCTGAAAACTGCTGTTCAAAAACGCTCTCCATCCAACCTCACTGAGCTCGGGCAAGAATTTCAGTCTCTCGATGTGCAAAACTGATAGAGACATACCCCAAGCGACTTGCAGCTGTAATCGCAGCAAAAGGTGGTGCTACAAAGTATTAACTTAAGGGGGCCGAATAATGTGGCACGCCACACTTTTCAGTTTTTTTATTTTTTACAAAAGTTTAAAATATCCAATAAATTTCATTCCACGATTGTGTCCCACTTGTTGTTGATTCTTCACCAAAAAATTAAAATTTTATATCCTTATGTTTCAAGCTTGAAATCTGGCAAAAGGTTGAAAAGTTCAAGAGTCAAATTTTGCTAACCAGTGGCCACTTTACCCAACTCTAGGGAATCAGTTCCTTAAAGAGGTTGTGCCACTATAGAAACTTATCCCCTATCCACAGGACAGGGGATAAATGTCCGATCACTGGGGGCCCGAATTCTGGGTCCCTCAGTTATCAGGAGAATGGGGGACCAATTGTTCCCCTAAAGCCTCCTTGTGAATGGAGCACCAGATTTTTTTCGTGACCAGCACTGCATTCTCTTTTATGAAATAGAAATTAATGGAGTGCCGGTCACACAATCGCATTGGCATTCAAATTCACAAGGAGAATGGGGACCCCATGATCAGACTCCCTTCAATTGGACACTTATTCCCTGTCCTGTGGATAGGGGATAAGTATCCACAACGGGAAAACACCTTGGTGGTTGTAACAGATGATTAACATGCCATTTTGGTCCTACAGGAGACATCCGTAGGACACTGTGTAGGTTGAATAGGTGGTCATTTTTTATTTTATTTTTTTCTAAATAAACAGTGTTTCTCAAATAAATAAGAATGCTAGGGATTGGATGAAAAAGGTCTAATAGGAAGCCAATGAATGATTATCTGTCCCAGATCATACTAATCTTCATGTATTAAATGTGGTAGGGTACATGAAACCATGAAACCACCAAAATTTTGAGAACCAATAAAGCTTGCTCTGCTAATGGCAGAAAATGTCTGTAATAATCCTTAAAATAACTCACACTAGGGTATTATATTGAGGCATATTTACCAATACCAATGAACCACTTTTTAATTATTATTATTATATTATTATTATTTTAATTATTATTCATCAGTATGGTGGATATGAGCTATGGGGTTGCCTCAAGATTTTCTTGTAGCTCAGTTTGTTAGAGGAGAGGTATTTTGTTGTAAACAGGTCGCATCTTCGATATTCCCAACAGTTTGCAATGAGCATTGTTTAACAAATATGTGTGTTCAGGATAAACACCATTCTAGTCAATGCAATTGTACCAGAAAAATTGTTATACAATTATACAAATAAGAATCCCCTATGGTGTTTTGTGCCATAAGGTGTAGAAATACTGAGTAAAGGAGACCCAGGAGATTCTACCAAGAATTCAGCAAACAGCAACATTTAACATGTATGTACCTGTGCTGATCATGTGCCTGTGCTAAAAATTTAGCCTTTTCTGTATTGAATCTTGGTACTGTAACTAAAATAAGTCCTATTCATTTATGCGCATTGATGCAATGTTTTCAAGGTAATGTACAGGTTTATAACCAGTTTTTATCACACAAATCTGAAAATAAATATAATATAGCATCTTTGCAGATTCTCTTGATTAAAAAATCTTTCCATTTTGTGCACAAATATTATGCAGACCTATAGGTTTCCATAGCTACATACTATGAAAAATTCATGGAGCAGGTTTATGAAACCACCTAAATAAAAACTGTCTTTGTTGCTTGTTTCAGTTTCCTAAATCTGCCCATGTATACAGTAATGTTGTCAGATCCTGCAGTCATGAATTTCTCTATCTCCTCTATCTGACTGTATCTGATTGTATCTATAGACATTACATCACTATGTTTACCTGTTATTGACAAATGCACATCAACATTTATAAAGATGGCACCTTATGATTCTTAAAGTGTTGCGGAATATGTTGGTGCTACACAAATGAAATGTATCTTTATTATCGTTACTATTAGGGGTCCAGCGCTCCACGTGCAAGTCGTAGTTAAATGACTAAATTATCGCCACATCAATATTGCATAAAATAGAGAATTCTGGCTTCATTTGCACCAAAAAAAACTTCCCTACATGCTGTTTCCGCATTTCTTATGTGTTTAAGGCTAAGGATCCACATTGCGGAAACGCAGCGTTTTTTGTTGCAGATTTTGCTGCGTTTTTTTTTTAACCAAAGTCAGGCATGGATTAAAAAGAAGGGAAACGTCTAAGAGCTTCCTTTATATTCTCCATTCCTTCTCAAGCCACTCCTGACTGTGGCTCAAAAAACACAGCAAAATTTTCAACAAAAAAAGTTGCGTTTCCGCAACGTGGGGCTTCAGCCTTAGAAAGGGCTTTTAGGATAGGGGCAGTGATTTGCTATAAAAGTGGCAGTGCTCAAGATATGACAACATGTGCCATAATTTCTGGCATATTGTTAACCAGCAAATAGGTGGTCTAAATTTATATTAGGCAATCTAAAAGTATACTAGATTTATTATCCAGACACTGTAAAAAGAAATTTAGTGAAAAAAAAAAAATTGTAAATCTGTCCCATTGTAATCACAGTAATCACATGATTTTTATCACAAATTGTGGTGTTTCATTGAAAACAAATAAATGGTATATATCTATCATCAGTCTTTGTGATAGTGCAGCAACCTGTTGGAGGAAACCCAGAGGCTAGGAGTGGTAGTAGTAGTAGTAAAAACAGCATTTCTCCAGCTCGCTTTCTGGGCTGGTGCAAAGAGAAAGGTGGTCTTCGGTGTACCTGATGGTAGTGGTAGTTTTGCTCCAGGGCATGTCCTAACAGTCTTCATCCCTCCTGAACAAGATGGGATGGGAGTGCGCATGATGTTGTTGCAGGACATGAGACTCAGGAAACTTGTGGTTGCAGAAAAAGAGATCACATAACTTTGAATAAACAATACAGTAAGGCAACCAACAGCCTCCCGGTAATGGAGGTACAGTTCTTATATCATAGATCCACTATTAGAATGGGGAGAGCTTGCAGATGATAGATCCAGCAGCCTGTGCCAGAAATCACTCTCTCTCTAAGTGCCAGTTTCCTACTCACTAAATATCAGTGTATCTTGTCCGTCCTATGGCTCAGTAAGGCTGGATTCACATCTGCGTTGGGGTCTCCGTGGGAAACTCTGTCACAGATTTCGCTTAAAATTGGGGGAGAGAAAAGTCCTGTAAGAAGGAAACCCTTGTCCTCGGGAAAGGGCTTTTTAAGAGGACAGGGTCTCCGTCTTTTTGGTAACCATGCAGACCCAAACGACAGAGAACGCTAGTATGAACCAAGTGTAAGGCCAATGCTCTGAGATCCTGTATACAGTTGTCTTCAGACTCCACAACAAGGCACTTTTCTAACTCCCAAATCTTAGCTAATGATTACAATAAACATCATCTACTGCTATCACATGATATTGTATTGTATCATAATACAATACCACATAATAATATAGATTGCAACAATTGGCCAGTCACATGTAAACTGTAGAAATGGTGCAAAGAACATTAAAATCTTGGAAAATGTTAGTAGACAGTGAAAAAAAAACAACCCTCCTGCTTTATGAATGTACCATATATTTACTTCCTACGGAAGAACCATGGCATCTAATGCCTAAGACTTTGGCTGTCAAGTGAATCTAATGATTCAGTCACTGTATACTTCCTTGGCTGTGGGCCTGTTCTACGGCCAAAATCTTGAGCATGTCATAGAATGAACATAAGGCTAGTACAATGTGCTCACATGACATATAATGAGAAGTCTAAGACATCTGTCTTCATGTCTTGTCTGTTTGACTTACGCTATCACAAAAACATACATGTATCAACATATTTGTAAACTCAGCTTGTGGAAGGATCCAAGTAGGTCTCTTTATTCTCTGTCCTGACTTTATTTGCTCAATATCATGCATGGAAATGTAATGAGACCCAATAAATAAAACTCTTCATGGTTTTTGCATTTTGCTGTATTCGCAAACAACCTTGTCAGTTGAGATACCCAGTAAACCTGGAGGGTGTGAGTGTTTGAACACTGTATTACACACCTTGTTGTGCTTTGTTGCTGACTTGACCCATTGTAACCTGTGGTAGTCAACTGTTTGTCAATCTTTGCTTTGCTTTTCAAAGGATGATTTTCTATTTTTTCCTTTTGTGGGAAGACATTCTTTTAATGAAATAAAGTAAATCTTCACTGAAAAATCTGGTTTATCCAGAAAACCAAAACTTTTATCCTTATTGTACAGGATTGTTTTACCACAATATCCCTGCAGCTTATAAAAATGCTGCAGTGAAGTTGTGGTAATCACGTCAGAGCGCTAAGGCGATAATGTTTGTGTGACATTTTGTAGAAATAAAATAGCTACACTTTTGTATGAGCTATGTCCAATGTAGATATCCAATGTAGCAGCTTGTTTCCATTCAAGTCAATAGGAATGTGCTACAATAGAAGACACAGCTCAGGGCACTGTTTTTGTAAAAAGCAGGACTGTTTTTATACCTGGACAACTCTTTTAATCTAACTTTTTTTTTTCCTGCTATGCAAGGTAGTCATCGAAGTAGATTCATAGTCTGCTATTGCCAATGCTGTCACCCATGTCTAGTATCTGTACCCTTGTCTAGCACCATTAAATGTGCTCATATTCTGTTTCTGCAATACAATGCAGAACTAATACTAAAATGTACTTTTTAGGACCTTACACTGTGAGAATGATGTCACCAGAGGTCCATGTAAAGCTGCACCAAATCTCCTCATACTGGGGCAGATAATGGGAGCTTGGTAACCCAACTGGGGGAGAGAGGGATGCTATAGGAAGCAGGTTGTTTGAGATGCAGCAGAGGAGAAAGCAGATATTTTCACAGAACAGATAGGCCAGAAGAACAGAGGGTGGATCTCTGATATATCTGAGGAACATAGTAGCTCTCAATAGTATCTGCAGGCAGGAAGGAGAGATCTCCTGTTTATACAGCAACCCATGCTAGAAAAAAAGAGGTCACACTGCAATCATGTGACTTATTGATAAGTATTAAAGCAGAATAAGGATAGATACTGTGAGCAGACAACTATTACTATTAAGGGGATGGTCTTTCAGACAACATAAGGAGTAAAAAAAAAAACACTGGAGTGCCCCTTACCTAATTTGAAGCAGCATTCAGTGCCTCAAATGCAATCAAACAAAAGCCAGAAAACATTTACATTAAAAAACAGTTTTCTTCCTTCTGGAGGGGAGCTATTTTGCATAATTTTACCAATGAGCCTTAATGACTTCCTAGCTGGATCTCCTCAATGAGACTATTTACCTTTCTGGAGATATCCATAGGGAATTTCAGACTATCCTTAAAGGGGTTGTCCAGGCAAAAATGGACAACTCGTTTAATTTTTAAATCAAATGGGGGAAAGTGAAAAAAAAATTTAAAAAATTCACCTTTCCCCAATGCCTCCCAGCGAGGTCTGGTCTTCTCGGTCTAGTGTTGCTGTATGGCGGAAGTTCCAGCCACATGTGACCACTGAGGCCAATCAGCGGCTTCAGTGGAACTCAGGAAGAGACCCATGAGAAGATGCCGGAGCAGAAGGACCGGACCGCTCTGGGAGGACACCGGAGCATCAGGGACAGGTGAGTATGATTTTTTTCAAATTTTTTTTTTACTTCCCCTGGTATATTTAAAATTAAAAAAACAAGTCTGGACAACCTCTTTAACTACTATATGTACATTATTTTGTATGAACATGTGGTTTCAGCCACTGTAACTCTGTTTATTCTCCTCAACCTTTTCAGAGGTTAGTTTGTATTTTGGATCATAGCATTTTTTAGAATAACCTCATTCGATTACAGCTTATTGATTTATTCATCTTCTGGTACAGTACATACATGATGGTTCCTTATCCCCTTAAGATCTAAGCATTTTTTCACATTAGGGTCCTCATGAATTTTTTTTTTTTTTAGATACAGAAAGCCATAATTGTTGAAGTAGCTATATGAGGCCTTTTTTGCAGCATAAGTTATATTTTTCAATGGCACCATTTTGGATTTAACATTTATACAGGGTAAGGCCTCATACAGATTCTTACTGTCAAATCTGCCTAGACTGCCAACAGTTGAGCCTCAATTGAGGCCTCTGACGGCAGTGTGAACAGAGTCTAACTGTTACAATTCTGGTAAGCACTGTTGGAATTCAATAGTCTAAAGAAACGAACATAGCATGGTGAAAACTGTGGAAAACTTCCTCAGAAGCATATCTTGAAGAGATGAATCGGTGTAGAGCTGAACAAACAAGGAGGAGGCACAATCAGGCAAAGAAGGTTATTAGGAGTCGGAAAATGGAACAAGTCAAAATACTCACTCAATATTTGGATTAACTATGTGTCTATAGAGGCTCAAACAGGAAGAAAGATGGTTTCCATAACATACACTGGCCATCTTATTTAGGGACAAGTTCCAACTAGCAGCCTTCAGTGGTAAAAAGTGGAAGTGCAGCATGATTCCTCAAAGTGTAAAACAGCAGCCACTGGTGGTCAATTTGTAGCAACAACAGTGTCCTGAGCTAGTTATCCAAGAAAGAGTATTGAAGTTTTCAGATTTTACCTACGAAATAGGTCTATATATATATATATATATATTCTTATTCTCAATAACCACCAAAAACATGAGGATCCCTGGTCCTCAACACTGGTTGCACTCCATTAAAAAACCAATGATGTTATTAAATAATAATATCTAGGAGGTTGGAAGATTGACCCATTTATGCAAACATTGTAAGTTCTTGCCCATGGAATCATTTAAACACTGTTTTAAATTCTTTTTCCTGTGCAACTATATGCTTGTGACCAGTACTGAATACATCTGTAGCACGTGCCCGAGCGTTCAACCCATATTGGACATTAACCCAAGAGGATCTATTGGTGGTAAAAGCCTGTTTAGAAGCCGCAATTGGCCCTAATGTGCTGCCAATCTTGGCTAGTAGCAGTCATTGGCTCACAATTAGGAAAACATCCTCTATGACACAGATGCCGACCCTATATAGGAATGGTTCCAGTGCGCATCAGTGTCTTTCTCCACTACCCCAGAGGATGCCTGTGAGCAGGTGAAACATGCTGGGGGGGTTGTTCCAGTTTTTTAAGTTCAGCACTATGCTTCCAGTTTCTGTTACCGGAAGACTTGAGCATGACCTGCAGACACCCCATGTGCTATTAGGAATTAGTTTATTATACATAGTGGATCTCCATAGAGATTATACAATTTATGCTAGCGAATAGAGTATCTATTAGCTGAATCAATTTCTTGTTCCCTGAAAGGTTACAGTAAAGGAACTTTTGAGAGTACAGACAAGAATTAATACATTCTGTCCTATTTATAGGACATCTTCAGATTTTTTTTCTATGTGAGATCTACTTCCATTTGGTTATAGGAGGAGGGGGTATCAGATGCGCAGCAGAAAGAGATCTGGCTGGAATGAGAGGCCATGGACCGAGATGTGCTTGTGTGAGAGTCAGTGGGGGTGATGATAGGACTTGCACACGCACAGCACAGGTATTAATCTGCCACTGACATTGTCATTTACCTTGGCCACCTGGCCATAGCTCAGGGGCATTCACTACAGTTCTGGAGCACGAGGGCAGGGGAGTAGTGCAGCAGTCAGACGCCCTCCTGACGTAAGCAGCCAATGGCTATCTGTGTGGGATCTGGAGCTGGTGCATCCAGGATGGGGGAAAAAGTGAAATTTGTAACAAGCATCCCTCATTATCAGTGCAGTGTGCACTGCCCATCAGATAATATTAATTGTGCACAAGTATTATTAGGGTGGTGAAACACAGTGAGCCTGGGGTGCCCTATAGCCTGTCCCCTCCCTGGCCACTGGTATTTCACTTCTGTGTAGTGTGACAACTTGGGGGAATTAGACTCAAATGGTGGCTTTTCCTGGTCCCAACAGCGGTGGTTCGTGGTACTGGGCGCCGGTGAGACAGCGTTCAGATGGTGCCAATTTAAAACAAAGTGGCTTTATTACAGCTTAAGGGCAACATAACAAAACAACAAACAAAACCTATGCCACAGTTAGGGCCTAACTCACTCCTTGAGCCCCTAACTGTCCTGACTGTTACTCAGCTCTAGCAACAGTCCTCTGTGGACGCCAGCCCTTCTGGGACAGACCCTCTCTGTCTGTCCTAGTTGGTCCACCATTTCCTGCTCCATGCAGGTTTCTCCAGCCTTCTGGAGATACACAACCCCACCCAAAGATGTGGCTGAGGGCCTTTTCAGGGCTGGCCTGGGTCGCTCCCTAGCGCCCTCTAGGTTCATACTCTCACATACCCTCCCCCTCAGCTCACTACCCATGGGATGAGCTACAATGGGACAAGACATATGTCGCCGTCCCTCTTCAATCTTATACACTTGTCCAGTGTTTCTCCAGACGTCCCCATCTGGTGGTCTCCTCTTCCAAATACCGCTCCGTCGAGCCTTCCGTCTTCTCCTCACTTTAAACGCTATACCAAGATCCTGGCCATTCTGCGCAAAGGCCAGCTCTACTCCATCACCTCCACAATTCGCCACACAGGGGATCACATCATTTTCATATTTTTCACCATAGTCTTCAGCCATCCCACTGCATGACTTTGATCCCTTTAGTGAATAGCCGTAAGAATCTTCTTCTCCTATCACGAATCCACAGGAGCTCAGATACCAGCTAACACGTACTTCATGTACATCAATGTCTTTAGAGTATAAATATTTCACGGGTACCTTTTCTGTAACCTTCATCTCCAAGCGTTGATTTGTAGCTTCTAGCTCCTTTTGCAACTTTTCCTTTAGTTCTTCAACAGAGCCCAAGGACCCAATACTATCCTCCATTTTTTTCTTCATATCAGTCACCTGAGCCTGTAGTGTTGAAATCTGCTTTGTCAAATCTCTTTTTGCTATCTCCTCTTCCTCTAGTTGCTCAAGGACACCATTTTTCTCATCTTCCATTTGCTTTAGCCTTGTACTAAGATCAAGCTTCTGCCGGGTTTCTTCTTGGAAAAGTTCTTGAGTGTCCTGAAGCTGCAATTCTAGTGTAGAAAAATCTTTGGAAAGTTTGATAAACTTGCTGTCTGCTTGAGAAAGAAGCCCTATGACATTATTCAATTCTTCGTCTTTATTTTGCACCAAAACAGACAACATCTCATTATCTTCACAAGGTCCTGACAGCGCCCTCTCCAGGCTACATATTCTAGCTTTGAGTTCCCTTTCTCTTTGTTTAGCAGTATCAAGCTCATCTCTTAATTTTTCAATGACACTCTCTTTGACAATGGAGTCTTGAACATGCTGCTCCTTTAAATCCTGCAATTGCTTCTCAAGCACTTGCTTTTGCTCTACACTCTCCCTGTATAACTTCATTAGATAGAGCACATTTCATTTCTGCAAACTCCTTCTCAGTGACACAGTCCATTCCAGGCAAACCCAGTACCACTTTTTCACAATGACTAGAATATGAACTCCTTATAGATTCAAGATCTTTCTTTAACTTCAAGTTCAACTTAACATTAGCTTCAAGATTTTTCTTTGACTGCAGGTTCAACTTAAGGCTCTCTTTTTCTAATACCTCAAGTTGCCGTTTCCAACCAGATATTTTATCCTCATCAATGAACCTGATGGTTTTATTCTCATCTTGAAGCTGCTGCACTAATACACCTGTGCATGACTTCTCTGCTTTTTTACAAGCTGAAATTCTCTTTTCCTTGCCCATGGTTTACTAACAAGATTACACAATATTCCACAGCAACCTTGGGGTTCAACCGGCAGCAACTTTTTGCTATCTTCTGCAGTCACATGTATTCAAACAGTTAACTTATGTGGCACTACAACAACCAGCATTTTCTTCTGTCTTCCACAGAAAACACCAACATGGCACCATAGCCTTTCACATAGACTGTTTGTAATATCCAGCTTCTATACACATTGCTCACTTTCTTGCCATCAGCAAGCACTTCACAGACTTCTGTGCCACAATATACACAAAGTCCATTCCCTGGATTCCTCTTCCAGAGTTTTACTTTCACCAGTTTTGCACACACTTTGCTATGTTGCACTCACCCCTTTCCTGGGTTTCTTCAGTTGAAATCACAGATTTCTTCCAGCTGTAGGCCACAATGCACACTTTGCAGTACTGCAGTCACCAAACACTTGTCTTCCAGGACTTGCGTGGATCCCTTTATACATGTGATTCTCCACCATATGTGACAACTTGGGGGAATTAGACTCAAATGGTGGCTTTTCCTGGTCCCAACAGCGGTGTTTCGTGGTACTGGGCGCCGGTGAGACAGCGTTCAGACGGTGCCAATTTAAAACAAAGTGGCTTTATTACAGCTTAAGGGCAACATAACAAAACAACAAACAAAACCTATGCCACAGTTAGGGCCTAACTCACTCCTTGAGCCCCTAACTGTCCTGACTGTTACTCAGCTCTAGCAACAGTCCTCTGTGGACGCCAGCCCTTCTGGGACAGACCCTCTCTGTCTGTCCTAGCTGGTCCACCATTTCCTGCTCTATGCAGGTTTCTCCAGCCTTCTGGAGATACACGCCCCCCCACCCAAAGGTGTGGCTGAGGGCCTTTTCAGGGCTGGCCTGGGTCGCTCCCTAGCACCCTCTAGGTTCATACTCTCACAGTAGTGAAACACTAATTCATTTCACCTGTATAATATTGCACACTGCTGGTTATACTTGTGTGTTCAGCCATACCTGTGCTGTGAGGCCAGGTTCTCAGGTGTTGTATGTGGATTCAGGGATTTAGCTGTTGGGTGGTCAGTGCAGGGGACTGCTGGTTTATGGTATGTTAAATTTAAGGGTCAGCTCACAGGGATTCTAGTTAGGTTCCTGTGAGGTGTCCTCTTTTCAGAGGAAAACTCTGGCGTTAGGCAGGATTAGTCAGGGCAGATCGCAGGGCGATTTCTGTTATTATTTTCTCCTGCCAACTTTGTTTTACTTTCTCAGTTATTTTGTTTGCCCTTTATTTGTTTTGTATTTCTTTAATAAACCCGTTTATTATGCATGCTCGTTTATGTTTCATTTGGCTCGGGGTCGAACATAACACCACCATTGACATCAAGTTCAGGCGGAGGGCTCTTGGATGGGCCAAGATTCTCTGGGACCCATGGGACTCTTGTACATCACTGTGCTTGAGGCTCTTCAAGTAGCTGACATTGCTCCTGTCTGGTCTCAGCTCAGGGCTGATGGCAATGAAGTATGTCCACTTTGGAACCAATCTGTTTTATTGGTTTAAAAATGAAAAATGAATCAATCTTGCAAATATTAAAAAAATGTTTTGTGTCTCTAGCACCTATACAAGCCTATATGTTTATATGGTAGCAGAAAATAAACAAACTTAAAGAGTTGTGCCACTACATACACATATCCCCTATCCACAGTTCCTTCGATAAATAGAAGTGAATGGTGCTTTGGTCACGCAAGCACACATTTACTGACACAACCCCTTTAAGTAAAAACATATTAGGCTGTGGAGAAGATGCACACAGAAAACTATACAATATTTCTACCAAAGGCTATTTGCAAAGATGCTTCATTTAGATACAATATAGCAATAAATTGGTTGTGATTATGTACATAGCCTTTGTGATAGATAGATAGATAGATAGATAGATAGATAGATAGATAATAAGAATAAATTGTATTTATATAGCGCCAACATATTCCGCAGCACTGTACAATTTGTAGGGTTCAAGTACTGACAAAAAAGATACATTACAAAGAAATAGTCAATTCACACACTGGGAGTGAGGGCCCTGCTCGCAAGAGCTTACAATCTATGAGGTAGAGGTGGTGACACAAGGGGTAGCAGGGGCGGCAACAGATGTAGCATTGCTTGTACAATGGTCAGACAATTTTGTAATAGAGGTTACTGTCATTACACATATATAAGCTGTATGAGCCGTCACCAGTTGTGTCCTTTAACGTGCAGATGGTGCCTGGACATATAAAGTTAGTCTGATACGGCATCATATCCTGTGAGGTAATGTGGGAGCGTGAACAGAGGAGGGTATGTTTTATGGAATCTAACTACGGAAGGGTTTACATTAGGAGTTGTGATAGGCCTGTCTGAAAAGATATGTCTTTAGTTTGCGCTATAGAAAGTCGGAGTTAATCTGATTGTCCGGGATAGAGCATTCCAGAGAAGTGGTGCAATTCCTGAGATAGATATAGATAGATAGATAGATAGATAGATATAATTACATTGTTATATATTATACATTATTATTACATATGAGCACATCATTTTCCCTTTACCATCCAGTCTACCTCCAGGGACACCTATAGGTACAAGCCTGATATGGCTATAGATAAATACTCAAATATGGTTTTGCATGTAACCTGGGGACTGCAATATGTATGAGTTATCAATCACGATAAATTATATATTTATATTTTTGTAATTTTGATCAAACTAAAAAAGTCCACCTTATGAAAGAACAGTTTATGGAATTATAAATACATCTATTTAGAATTTTATAAACTTTGTATGAATTTGTCTATTTTGAGCATATAAGGTGATCTTTAAAAAAAATGTTGCTAAATAACCATATGTGTCAGCAACCTAATATCCTAGTTCTTGGTAATACATGTTAACACAATGACATGTTCAATGCCTGTAATAAAAATAATTTACCCTCTCCCTTAAGAGTCAATGTCAAGCTTTGGGATCAGCACTGGAGAGGTGCAGGTGGAATGTGTCGTATTTCATATCTATAATATTACTAGGCATTATTACACCACTGATATGACAGATTAGGCAAATTACCACTAGCACAGCACATGAAGATTAATGTTACCAGAGAGGAGGTTTCTTCCTATAAGTCTACATCCCTTAAATTTCTTCTTTTTTTTAACTTGAGTGTTAAAAACCAAGCTGGAATAGTTTTTGGATCCAGGCCAGGATCTGCTACAGACCATTTCCCTTAACACACACTGGTCTCTGTGAAAACTAGATTCTGTTTGTCATTTAGTTTGCTCTCCCAGCATTGTGTCATTATGATGGTAATGTTGATGGATTTCAAGCTTGCCTCATGGAGTAACGCACACGGTTTTCATAAGCACATTAATCTTGAAAGAAAAACTGTCAGCTAAACAAAATATGTCTGTGAATGAAGCGAAGACACTAGAGTTGCTTCATTTTATCAGTCGTCTCTGTAGTTTGTGCTGAGTCGAAGTTTTATCTTCTCTGATTTGGGAAGTTCATTTTCAGAGCTGGAAAGAAATGAGATCATTGGAAGTCAATTTTAAGGACACGTGATGAGAATGTAAACGCTGTAGCGTAAAATAATACACAAACATCAAATTCCGCTGATTTGTCCGTACGTTCATTTAAACACTTCCTTGCTGGGCTCCAAACTCCGAGCTTTCATGTGGCTACAGGTATTCCAAATAGACACTGATAGAGCTATTAGAGCACTTTGCAGATGAAATATCTCATTTCATGTGTCTCCCCTTCTGTGCATTAGTTCAGTCTGATAATGATATTTTGCATGGCCTTTGTTACATCGAATATTTGGTAGGAATTTAACATCTGAGATTGCTTTGGGATTTTGACTTTTTTGAAGTCGTGCCAGGTCCTGGGCAAGAACAAGCTAGTAGCCGAGCTTGTTTTAATTTAACGGTGTTAAAGTGTTCCACTGCAATTAGGTATCCCGGAATTAAACAGAAACAGACCGCTCTATGGAGATGTAGTAGACCATAGCACATAAATTATTTGACACTTTGAAAGTCTTACAGTGTGTGTTTATGATAGCAATGGGGCATTTATTCATTACGGGGAGTTATTTTAGATGATACATCTATAATCCTATCACTAGAACGCCTACTGCTGCTCGGGTTCTGAAAGATTTAGTGTCAGGGAGATAATCTTGTGTTATAATAGCAGTTGAAACCATGATGTTTTGATCTTTTCTACTTAGATGTGGTTCACTTTTTTCTCTACAGTTACCAGCTGATATTCCATCAAACTAATTCAGTATATAGGAAAAGTCAGGGCCTGGAATGTAACCATTTACACTATTAGAACTTTGTAGCTATGCTTATATGCAGGCTATATAAAATTTAGATACAGCATATGTCAGATAATTTGCTAATGGATTTACTAATGCCATCCATTAAAAAGATAATAGGAAAAACCAGGGCTGGATCCCCTATCACCAGGACTCAATAGTGGCCACATGGTCTTATGGCATGTACAACCTTGATAAAAGCAAAGGTTAAATTACATGTCCAGATTTTCTATATATGTAGAAGTTGGAGCTTCATAATCTTTACCTCTATCTCCCAGTTTGATGCCTTTTATTTTGGGAAAAGGTAGGTTTACAAAAACACAGGAATAGGTGAATGGAATTAGGGAGTTTTTAAGTATACAATGTGATCCAAACATTAAGGTAACACTGGATACGGTGGTGCCATGCTCCCCCTCAGTCACCAGCAGGGCCTCCCCACTGTCATGTTCTCCTCCCTCCACTTCCTCCTTCCCTGTATGTGGTTCCCATGCCTTCATAAATGGCTAATGTATGCACAAGCAGATGTGTCCCCAGCCAATCTCAGGGTACACTCTCTCTCTGTGTCTATATATATATATATATATATATATATATATATATATATATACAGTGGGGAAAAAACTATTTAGTCAGCCACCAATTGTGCAAGTTCTCCCACTTAAAAAGATGAGAGAGGCCTGTAATTGTCATCATAGGTAGACCTCAACTATGAGAGACAAAATGAGAAAACATATCTAGAAAATCACATTGTCGGATTTTTTTAAGAATTCATTTGCAAATTATGGTGGAAAATAAGTATTTGGTCAATAACAAAAGTTCATGTCAATACTTTGTTCTATATCCTTTGTTGTCTATGACAGAGTTAAAACGTTTTCTGTAAGTCTTCACAAGGTTGGCACACACTGTTGCTGGTATGTTGGCCGATTCCTCCATACAGATCTCCTCTAGAGCAGTGATGTTTTGGGACTGTCACTGAGCAACACGAACTTTCAACTTCCTGCAAAGGTTTTCTATGGGGCTGAGATCTGGAGACTGGCTAGGCCACTCCAGGACCTTGAAATGGGTCTTACGAAGTCACTCCTTCGTTGCCCTGGCGGTGTGCTTGGGATCATTGTCATGCTGAAAGACCCAGCCACGTTTCATCTTCAATGCCCTTGCTGATGGAAGGAGGTTTGCATTCAAAATCTCACGATACATGGCCCCATTCATTCTTTCATGTACACAAATCAGTCGTCCTGGTCCCTTTGCAGAAAAACAGCCCCAAAGCATGATGATGCCATCCCCATGCTTCACAGTAGGTATGGTGTTCTTTGGATGCAACTCAGCATTCACTCTCCTCCAAACACGACGAGTTGTGTTTCTACCAAACAGTTCTACTTTGGTTTCATCTGACCATATGACATTCTCCCAATACTCTTCTGGAACATCCAAATGCTCTCTAGCAAACTTCAGACGGGTCCGGATATGTACTGGCTTAATCAGGGGGACACGTCTGGCACTGCAGGATCGGAGTGCCTGGCGGCGTAGTGTGTTACTGACGGTAGCCTTTGTTACGTTAGTCCCAGCTTTCTGCAAGTCATTCACTAGGTCCTCCCGTGTGGTTCTGGGATTTTTGCTCACTGTTCTTGTGATCATTTTGACCCCATGGGTTGAGATCTTACGTGGAGCCCCTGATTGAGGGAGATTATCAGTGGTCTTGTATGTCTTCCATTTTCTAATTATTGGTCCCACAGTTGATTTCTTCACACCAAGCTGCTTGCCTATTGCAGATTCAGTCTTCCCAGCCTGGTGCAGGTCTACAATTTTGTTTCTGGTGTCCTTCCACAGCTCTTTGGTCTTCACCATAGTGGAGTTTGGAGTGTGACTGTTTGAGGTTGTGAACAGGTGTCTTTTATACTGATAACAATGTCAAACAGGAGCCATTACTACAGGTAATGAGTGGAGGGCAGAGGAGCCTCTTAAAGAAGAAGTTACAGGTCTGTGAGAGCCAGAAATCTTGCTTGTTTGTAGGTGACCAAATACTTATTTTCCACCATAATTTGCAAATAAATTCTTAAAAAATCAGACAATGTGATTTTCTAGATATGTTTTCTCATTTTGTCTCTCATAGTTGAGGTCTACCTATGATGTCAATTACAGACCTCTCTCATCTTTTTAAGTGGGAGAACTTGCACAATTGGTGGCTGACCAAATACTTTTTTCCCCCACTGTGTGTGTATATATATATATATATATATATATATATATATATAACACACTACCGTTCAAAAGTTTAGGGTCACTTAGAAATTTCCTTATTTTTGAAAGAAAAGCACAGTTTTTTTCAATGAAGATAACATTAAATGAATCAGAAATACACTTTATACATTGTTAATGTGCTAAATGACTATTCTAGCTGCAAACATCTGGTTTTTAATGCAATATCAACATAGGTGTATAGAGGCCCATTTCCAGCAACCATCACTCCAGTGTTCTAAAGATACATTGTGTTTGCTAACTGTGTAAGAAGGCTAATGGATGTTTAGAAAACCCTTGAAAACCCTTGTGCAAGTATGTCAGCACAGCTGAAAACAGTTTTGCTGGTTAGAGAAGCTATAAAACTGACCTTCCTTTGAGCTAGTTGAGAATCTGGAGCATTACATTTGTTGGTTCGAATAAACTCTCAAAATGGCCAGAAAAAGAGATCTTTCATGTGAAACTCGACAGTCTATTCTTGTTCTTAGAAATGAAGCCTATTCCATGCGAGAAATTGCCAAGAAACTGAAGATTTCCTATAGCGGTGTGTACTACTCCCTTCAGAGCACAGCACAAACAGGCTCTAACCAGAGTAGAAAGAGAAGTGGGAGGCCCCGCTGCACAACTGAGCAACAAGACAAGTACATTAGAGTCTCTAGTTTGAGAAATCAACACCTCACAGGTCCTCAACTGGCAGCTTCATTAAATAGTACCGGCCAGTGTCAACGTCTACAGTGAAGAGGTAACTCAGGGATGCTGGCCTTCAGGGCAGAGTGGCCAAGAAAAAGCCATATCTGAGATTGGCTAATAAAAGGAAAAGATTAATATGGGAAAAATAACACAGACATTGGACAGAGGAAGATTGGAAAAAAGTGTTATGGACAGACGAATCGAAGTTTGAGGTGTTTGGATCACACAGAAGAATATTTGTGAGACGCAGAACAACTAAAAAGATGCTGGAAGAGTGCCTGACGCCATCTGTCGAGCATGGTGGAGGTAATGTGATGGTCTGGGGTTGCTTTGGTGCTGGTAAAGTTGGAGATTTGTACAAGGTAAAAGGGATTTTGAATAAGGAAGGCTATCACTCCATTTTGCAACGCCAGGCCATACCCTATGGACAGCGCTTGATTGGAGCCAATTTCATCCTACAACAGATCAATGACCCAAAGCACACCTCCAAATTATGCAAGAACTATTTAGGGAAGAAGCAGGCAGCTGGTATTCTATCTGTAATGGAGTGGCCAGCGCAGTCTCCAGATCTCAACCCCATTGAGCTGTTGTGGGAGCAGCTTGACCGTATGGTACGCGAAAAGTGCCCATCAAGCCAATCCAACTTGTACGAGGGGCTTCTGGAAGCATGGGGTGAAATTTCTCCAGATTACCTCAGCAAATTAACAGCTAGAATGCCAAAGGTCTGCAATGCTGTAATTGCTGCAAATGGAGCATTCTTTGACGAAAGCAAAGTTTGAAGGAGAAAATTATTATTTCAAATAAAAATCATTATTTCTAACCTTGTCAATGTCTTGACTATATTTTCTATTCATTTTGCAACTCATTTGATAAATTAAAGTGTGAGTTTTCATGGAAAACACAAAATTGTCTGGGTGACCCCAAACTTTTGAACGGTAGTGTATATATATATATATATATATATATATATATATATATATTCTGCTCCACCCTCTAATCCTGCTAATTATCTTTGTTTGATCTTGGCCTGTTTCGTACCTATGGACCTGTGCTGCCCAATCTGCCTGACTACAAACCCTGAACAAATTCCACCTGCCCTGACCTCTTTTGTGTTAAAGAATGTGGGGTGGGGATCAAGGCAGGCTGAGGTGGGGATGACAGATTTACTACAACTTGTACCATAAAACTGGTATGAGTTACAAGTGAAAACTATGACAGTTCCTGACTGCCATAGATTTTAATTCTGGCACATCAGCCGGCACATGATGGACAAAACCTTAGAAAATCTCCGTCATAGTGTAAAAATGATGGGAGGTTAAAGGAATCCACTCTGGTCTAGTGTTGGGGTCCTGTCAGTCCTAGCAGTAGTGGTTTGATCAGTATATTTCAATAACCAAGTTACTGGATAAAAAAATCTCAAGGGGTGCACTATCAGTACCTGGCAAACCTGGGCAAGTGCTAGGGTCACAATGCCCAGGAGGACCCACCAAGGGTCCACAGTGAGTGCTGCCATCAATACAGCTGAAAGCACTCATTGCCTTATTAAAGGCTGGAGAATTAGTGCTGAGTATAGAATTCACTCACTACTCTTAGCTCCCTGGGCTTCACGACCCTTCTCATAACTCTGTGAGCACCGGGAAGCTAACAGTGGTGAGTGATAATGAGTTCTGTACTCAGTACTTGCTCCCCAGTGCCCAAAAACATTACAACGCCATTATAATATGTAGGGTCAAAAAGGGGCCATTATAATAAGAGGACCATTACACTTTGTGGGGTCATATGTGGCCATTATACTCTGTGGGGTGCATAAGGGTGTCATTAAACTGTGTAAGGGCAAAGGTGGCCATTATATTGTGTGTGGGGATTAGGGGGCCATTATAATACTTCTGGGGGCATAAGGGAGTCATTATACTGCATGTGGAGGTATAAGGAGCCCATTATACTTTGTGGGGGCATAAGGAGGCCATTATACTGTTATGTTGCAAACTCACCAGCAGCTAACCTGCTGCCATGTACAGTAGCACCAAAAAATCTTGTCCACATGCCCACAACTTGTCAACTTGTCAGTTATTGTTGTAGATCGCACTCACGGTTTTGAACTTTTGCAATGCAGAGGTTGAAAGATACACAAGACTTATAGCAACTCCAGCTGTGGTTGCCACAGCAAAACCACCCAATTTCAAGTGTTTTTTGTTGTGGCAGCTTTTAGAGGAACACACTGCTGCCTCATGAGTTGCACTGCAAAGGAACTCCTGCGGCTCTGTTGCCCAAGGACCCAAACACTGCTGGAGCCAGCCCTGATCTCAACCATTAAAGCAACACGTAAAGAATGAGCAACTTCCAATGCACCCTCCTCCTCTCCTCCCTTCCTTCCCAAATGTCTTGCAGCAACCCTAAGTATATCATCACAAGTATCAGCTACAAATTCTAAGAAAATAGGTCAATGTATCTGCATCTCCCTAATGTGCCCCAGAGATGCTCCATGAGATACCCTGTGAAATATCTAAAAGGGAGCATCAGGTTTCTGATTTCTTCTGGGGTAAGATGAGAGCAAATAAAGTTTATCCATTTTTTCAAAAAGTTTTTTGTTTGTTTTTCTTTCATGTATTTAGCTTCTGTTCTGTCCATGGTCCTGAATACAGAGCCCCTGGAGGAAATGACACCCCATTGCACCTGACCCTTATTTGCATTTTTTTTTCTAGTAAATAGTGTATGATGGTGCTCAGCATAACGTCCCATACGATGCACTGCGGTTAGTTTGATGTCAACTTTTTTGGCAACAGACTCCCTTTAACTACCCTAGCACGCCAAAGTTGTTGCCCTTAATCCATCTGCCACTGTAGACCACCAGTAGTACATACTCCTGTCTAGTTTGGAGAGTAATTTTGAGTAAGGTATAGTGAAGTACCATTCTAAAATGATACATGGCACCTACTTGAAAAATAGCTTTATTGCATAACTCAGTGTTCAGGATAAAAATTAATTTGCTTTGTAAGGTGATAACTATTATAAGAGAATTTGTTTAGAACTCCTGTATGTTCCTTCACTCCATTTCATTACTCAAAAGATGGCACCAATGAACATACAAGCAGTTGTTTGTATAGTTTAATCTATAATTCACTGAAAAAGCAGTTCTTTCTGATCGTAGACATTGAGGGGGTTTTCTGGCCCCAAATCGAATTTTCATACTGATGACCAATCCATAGGATAGGGTCTGACACCCGACCACCACAGATCATCTGTTCTAACAACCTCTGGTTGCCAGAAGCTGCTATTGGATGGGCACCGAGTGCAGTGCAGCTCCTATTCAAGTAATAGATGCAGTGGTATAGTTCACCAAAACACTGCTATGTAGTGGATGGGGTGCTATTCTGCTTCTATTACCTGAAAGGACTATAGATAGAATCAAATCCCACACACTTGTAGAAAAAATACATATTTATTAATGCTTAATAAAAAAACACATAAATGAGCATAATGACAAAAATACTTGTAAAATATGAGGGGAAGGACTAATAAAAGTCACAATACAGTAAATGCCCGCAAAAAGGCCTGGTAAATGGAACAGCACAAAAGATAGTATCATGTTGAACAATACTTTACAAAGTCTAGGATGGACCCAAGTAACGAGTAATGTGCACAATAATAATGTACCTATAAGTAAATACAGGCAACCATAGACACAACTAAGTGAAGACTAATTAACAAGACTGATAATTGAGAGCCATACCATACACCAGCAGCTTCTGGCACCCGGACGCTGCTAGAACAGCTGATCTGTGCAGGGTCCAGGTATCGGATCCTGACCGATTACATACTGAACCCCCCAACCACCCACTTATTTTTGATGCCAATACAGCTCTAAGGAGGTTGTGGGAGCCATCCAGATTCTTTGATGGCCAAGAGCCATCTGAAGACTTCCAGGCTTGTCACAGGAAGCTATTGAAGCTTGCCTGTGGCAGGCCTCTATAGTTACAATCATATTGTTAGTGTAATGCGCTATAATCTATCACAAAAGTTACAGAAATATGCAAAAAGTAATAATACAATGTACACTTCATGTGAATAATAAATATGACTGATGTCACTGTAACATAAGACCATTTATAATATGCCTCATTCTATGAAATTACTTAAAGATACCCCATACTAAAAGTATTGGTCAAATAAATGTAAGTCTATGTTTAAAATCATTGACCAATATGTACCTTTAGACATAGTGAAGTCCCTGTGTAACTGAGCTACACTCGGCGTTGACTCTTAACGCATTTGGCCAGTCCCTGGCTTTGTTAGAAGGTGAATAATGTTAAAACACAGGGGTGTAAATAGTAATGCTATTAGGGAAATGGCATGGACTTACAGACACCAACAGTCACAATATCTCACTTCTATAATGGCATCTCTTACCTAAACAGCACTTGCGCAGGCCAACCCTGCAATGTCATCATAGCTTGTAGTAGTCGCACGTCTCCTCCATGATGGCGTCACCACATCCAAGAAGTGCACACCCGACTCCCCAACATCACAATGACACAGGAGACCATATGATAACATCACTGCAACATTGGAGGTGGCATGACCAACTAACGTCATAGTGACACGGGAGGTATACACAATATACAGTATATAAATATATATATATATATATATATATATATATATATATATGTATACATCTATCTATCTATCTATCTATATGTATATCCCCAAAAAAAATAAAAGATTGCAAAAAATACATAGAATACAATTAATACCTGAAACGAACAAAAAAAAAGTAAAAAAAAAAAATATATATATATCTGAGCTGATGATCTTTCTTTTGAAATCTACTTCCACTCTACAGGTACATATCAGAGTCTAGACTATCCACGCCAATCTCCAATTACTAATACCAAATGTAAAATGACAAACACATGTTTAAATGACAAAAATACCGAATAAAACCAAAAACTCACTATTTCATTAAGACCAGGAGGGGAAGATGTTTTTAATATCACAATCCACCTAGTCTCTTTAAATAATAATGCTTGCTTAACATCTCCACCTTTTGTTCCCAAATGAACCCTATCAATACCACATGCACTAAATCCTTTAGGTTTACAAGAACGGTATTCACAGCAATGATGGGGAATCGGCTGAAGATTCTCCAAATTTTGGGCATTACCCCCCCCCCCCCCCCCCCCCCCCCCCCCCCCCCCCCCCCCCCCCCCCCCCCCCCCCCCCCCCCCCCCCCCCCCCCCCCCTCTTCCCCGGTTTCCCGTTCTTTCTTCCCGGGTGCCGGCGGTTGGGCGCGGGTTGAGTTTGCTGTGTCTGGTGGCCCCCGTCCGGGCCGTCTCGGGCGTCCTGGGCCTTTCGGTGCCCGGGCCCCCCGCTCCCTGGGTGGGGCACTGAATTTCTATGTCCCACGCTGCCCTCAGCGAGCTCGGACCCATTCCACACAGGCCCCCCTGTCGGGGGGGGAAACACCCCCCCCCCCCCCCCCTTGTAGGTACATCCCTACATAAATCAAGTAACAGGGGTTGCACTTAGTATCTGTTTATTCACACATACTGACTGGTGACGGGTTCATACAGCTTCAGTTACACAACCTTTTCTATTAAAAATGGCTGGATCATTGTAGCAAACAAGCCCTCTGACCTCTTGTGTCCCCTTATCTCCTCATAGAATGTAAGCTCTTGCGAGCAGGGCCCTCACTCCTATTGTGTGATATGTTATTTCTTTGTCACATTGTAATGTCTCATATTGTCTGTTCATGTGTCCTCTGATTTGTAAAGTGCTATGGAATATGTTGGCGCTATATAAATAAAGTTATTTTTATTATTTTTATTATTATTATTATTATTATTTTTATTAGGGGTTAGTAGCATAATGACATAATAAATGCTGTGTATTCCACGAGATGTTATGCATTTTCCTAAACTCTCTATGTCCGGTGGAATTCTGAAAGGTGTTAGACCTAGTCAGGGACGATTCTGGCTATTCTGCTTCCTGAGGTGGAAATTGAAATGGTGCAACGCCCTACATCACTGAGTCCCTGCTACATGGACAGTGATTGAAAGGATTGAAAGAAGCTGGGGACATACACTGAGCCTCAGTGCTCAGATTAAAGGGCTTGTCCAGGAATTTGCGAAATTCTGGGGGAAGGGGAGGGGGGACCTAGGCAGATGTATCATTAAAAAAACCATATAATATAGTAAGTAAAATTGCTATTTTGGTTGTTGTGATCTGACACAACCATACTGGGTGAGAGTCCACCTGCACCTATTTGTGAATTCGCAACTACTTTCTCTCATCTTTTGTATGCCTTTCCTATTCCCCAGTTGGCGAACAGGATTACGCTATGTGCCACTCGGCGTTTGTTTTTTTTATTTCCTATACATTACTATTCCAATGTAAATTCTGTCATTGGGGCACCTTGTATACAGTATCATGTACACCACATTGGAGGATGCACATGAAAATGTTCTAAATGTCCTGCTGTGTATTTGGTATGTGGACCATGCTTGATGACAAGATGTCATCAAAATCTGGGAATGCTTAATTTAGTTTATTGTTCCTGTGAAATATTAGTTAAAGGTCAGCCAAAAGTTTCCTGAAGATATTCATTTGAGGATCATATGTAACCACTAAGGGCATCCCGCTGATGTCCTCCTTCTGTTTGTACTCTAAGAGACTGCTCTTTGGAATTCTTGTAGCTCTGTGGATCTGCTCATCTGCTGACCTTCAAGCAATATTTCACAGGAACAATGAACTAAATGAAGTATTCCCATTAGAGATGAGCGAATTTCTCCAAAGTTCGATTCGGCAGTTCTATTCGAAGTTCCCAAAAAAATTTGCTTCGTTCCGAATTACTTCGCAGTGAATAAACATCTATTTCCGGTCTTCAGAGAGCCGGGGTGGGCGGCAAAATGGCAGAAGCCCTTGGATGCCGCTGTCATGTGTCTCTCTCTCTCTCCCTCCAGCAAGGAAAAGTTTTAATCATGTGGAAGGATCTGAGACGCCTACCCAATCACATCACTAGAGAACATCATGTGACCGTCAGATGTCACAAAGGTCCTTACTAAATATTCGTTACCGCGAAGCTTCAGGAAATCCAGAATCGTGGTGAATCGAAGATTTCCTGAAATTCAGATCGAATTCCAGTTCTGCAGAATCAATTGGCTCATCTCTACTTCCCATATTTGCCTCTCATCACATATAAACAACCACCAAACTTAAGTAATCTCCTGGTTAGAAGTGCCCTCGCGTCACCATGAGAGACTGGCACATTTCCATGCAACAGCAAAAAATGCAAGACTTGCATCCACCTCTTGCCATCAAACATGGTCCACATACCAAACACACAGCAGGCCTATAAAATTTCTGAAACATTTTCATCCTCCAATGTGGTGCACATGATTCTATGTACAAGGTCCCCCAATGAAGGAATTTACATTGGAGAAACAAAACCAAACCTGCAGACCAGGATGAATTTACTCAAACACACAATATAGTTGCGGCTGGATACCACCATGGGAAAACACTTCTCTGGGTCAGACCATAGATTTTCAGACTTAAAAGGAGTCTGCCAGCAGGAAAATAGTATCAGACTAATGACACTACCTTGGATGCTGGCTTCTACACTTTCCAAAGATGTCATTCTTATTCTGCATTGCAACTCCATTTTCATGAAAATCAGGATTTTATTAGCAGAAAAGGGCTTTAGAGGTGTGACAAATTTTGAATTGTAAATGTAGTTAAACACAACAAAAACTATATAAATTTGGTATCGAATGTCGTTTTTACTACACAGTAAATGGAGTAGAAATTAAACCCATTAGAAAATGGAACAAATGCAATATTTCTTTAATTCCATCCAATTCAGATTTCTTTTTCAGCTTCCCAGTACACTGTATGGAATACTAACTTGATCTGGAGCTATTAGAGATGGTGGAAGGTCCTGGGCAGAGTTAAATTTGCTTCCTTGAGGAATAATGTAGATCAATAGTTGTTCTGTAATCTTCTGGTAGTAAAGTTCCAATATTTAGGTATCACCTTATTTTATTGTAACATTGACTTCAGTGAGGACAGATACAAATGGAAAGTCTTAAGTTTGTATCTGTCAATCAGTCAAACATTAAAGGGAGTCTATCATTGACATTTTCAATTTTTAGCTAAGGCGATATTCATACAGCCCTTATAAAGGCTATTGTAGGCATACCTTTTATTTCCTGACTCTAGCCGGCGTTTTTCAGAAAAAGCCTTTTTCTTGATATGTAAATTAGCTTCCACAGAGCACGGGGGCGTTCCCCCTGTGCTCTGAGCACCCCTCTCTCCCTGCATCACCGCCCCCTTCTTCCTTCTTGTTATCGCCTCCTCCTCTGCCTCTTTGCTTCTTTCTCCTATCAGCTCAAACGAAATCTCGCGCATGCGCCCATAGGAAGAAGCAAAGAAGAGGAGGACGCGATAACAAGAAGGAAGAAGGGGGCGGCAATGCAGGGAGAGAGTGATGATGCTAGGGGTGCTCAGAGCACAGGGGGAACGCCCCCGTGCTCTGTGGAAGCTAATTTACATATCAAGAAATAGGCTTTTTCTGAAAAACACTGGCAAGGGTCAGGAAATAAAAGGTATGCCTACAATAGCATTTATAAGGGCTACATGTATATAGCCTTAGCTAAAAATTGAAAATCTCAATGATAGACTCCCTTTAATGTCCATTGTGATCCTGATGGATCAGAGTAGCATACAGGGGAAAGTAGTGTGAACATACCCTTTCAAGTAAGAATATTCAAAACAGTAATCTAAACTTTTGTACTGTCAGTTTTGTCCGTGAATTGTTTTGTGCTCCATTTGAGGTATCTCTAGTCATTGCTGAATTACAGAGCTATTTTCAGTGAGGCCCACTTTTCCAGGGTTACGAGGCTTCTTATCTTGTTTAACTTTTACCACTTCAGTGATGCCTTGTGGGACTGAATCAAAATTAACTGGCTCCATATCAAATCTTAATAATTATAGCCACATGCTGAATAAGAGAGCCAAGCAAGCAAGAACTGGCAAAATCAATAACTCTCAGAATTCAACTAAATGAAATCTACGTTCAAGTGTGCAATAGTCAAACTATTTACTAGTTTAGAAAGTAGAGACATTGTAATTGTTTTATACAGTTTTATACATTGTTTTATATATTTCATAAAATGAAAGGTATGTGCTATATCCTATTGATCAAATCCTGCTATTTGTACATAACATTCTCTTATTTGGAATTAAAGGGCTTGTCGGGATTTGGAGCAACCCGTATCTGGGGGAAGGGGGTGTAAAAGAGAAAAAAAAGGTTACTCACCTCTTCCTGGCACTCATTTGTCTGCCACCAGTTCTTTTTCCATCATGTGTAGGGGACGCGGCACCAGAAGTTTTGAGCCTTGCGCTGGCATGTGCTGGAAAGGGGACTGTGAGGAACAGGTGAGTATGCTTTTTTTTCCTTTTACATCCCCCAGCTGCCCCACAGGTTTCTCCAAATCCTTTGCAACTCCTTTCAATCTTTAGACTCTAAATCAAAAAACTCCAAAGAATCTATGCTAATTCACTTTAGACATCTTGATAGTCTGATCTCATGTTGATCTCTCTAATTTTTCTTAATTCACACTGTGGGATTGATTTACTAATCCTGTCTAATTTTGAAACAGTGTAAGGTGGTTGATGTTAGATAATAAATTGGTTCCAAGTTTATGCCACCTATTAGTAAACTTAGTCAAACATTTACACCAGAATTTCGACCAAGTTATGTCACAAATTGTTGCATTTTAAACCCTATCCCCTTGTTCAACAAGATAAAAAAAAGTGTCTAAAACACATAAGAAATCTGTTCATAGGCTATACTAAGCCAGAATTCTGGCACATTTAGAGTTGTAAATCTACCCTGTGCATTAAGTCATTCTTCCCATAACACTCAGATTGTATAGTCTTAAGGGCAGGACCCTCACTCTTTTTGTCTCTTTATTTGTACATTTTTTATTTCTTTTTATCTTACTTTTTTGTTACTTTCCCACTTGTAAAGAGCTGCAAAATATGTTGTAGCTACATAAAAATTACTAATATTTTTGTCTATTATAGTCTTCTGTGACTGAATAGTAACTGCAGGTCATTGATGGTTTGGCATAGCGGACTTCCCAAGATGTACTCCAATTATTAGTTGTAGCACATCTGGGAAGCATTGGGCACCAGAAAAGTTTGATGTGCAGGGACTCCTAAACTTACATAGGAGTCTCTGCACTGTTTGATTGGGATACTCCAGCTCACAATGTAAGTATGTTACCAGAAATCTTATCCTTGATTGGCATAAATTTCCAGTCTGGTGCATACATTGAGCCAGAATAATGAAGATGCCAGATAAATTCAGGCGCATCTAGCACCAGCCAGAAAATTGATTAAGACTAGTGTAGGGAATGACATTCTTAATAAATTTCCACCTACAGTATGTCTACATTGAAAGGGTAAGATTTATCATAAGGGGAATTTTTAAAGTCAGTTTTGCTTGAGTCTGCATTGGCATAATATGTCAACCTAATTTATCAAATGTTGTGTGATGCTTGATAAATTTGGAACATCTATAAGTCAAACACTTCTGCCCTGATGTGGTACTTCACTTTCTATGCCACTCAGTCACTGGAGTGAGATTGCGACAATTTTTCACCTTTAAAAAAAATTATAGTCGATAAATCTGGAGTACAGACATCTAGACTCACACCCACCGTTTATACCTACTTTTTAAAAGTGGAATGAGTGCTGTTATTCATATGTGCAAAACAATTGCAATTTGTTTTGCACATATGAACTCAAAAAGTTGCTAATGCCTGGAATGCAGACTCAAGCAAACATTGCACTCCAGAAATCTAGGTACATAAGTAGGCTTTTCTTTCTGGAGTTCAGTATTTGATAAATTCCCCCCTATAGTCTTTAAAGAGTCCTTCAACTCCAGTTATTTGCATCCTTAATAGGCTGATTCCAGTACATTTGGGATTTTTTCTCTAGCCCCCACTGTTCCCGAGCAATTATTGTACTTAATTTTGGTGTCTGATATGCCAAATAGACTCTCTACTGTCAAGCTGGTGGTGTCAGGCAGGAGGTGTGATTCTGAGCTTTCTGACATGGTCAGCCTCTGATTGGACAGTGTCAGAAAGCTTGGAATCATGCACCCATGCCTGCTCCTGTCTGGCACCACCCACTTCACAGTAGAAGCCTAATTAGCATATCAGGCACAAAAAAATTAACTGCACTGAGTGTTTGGGAATGCATACATACATCATTACAGTGGCATCTATTATATGATGCAAAGCACTGGAGTTGGTGGAGGTGGTGAAAGCCATGGCCACTTTAACCATAGGGCAAACTGTGCATCTGGGGGCCACCTCAGCCAACCTTGATCAACAGCCCTGTATTCCAGGTGCTGTCCCCCTGTTTTCAGGTGACGGGTAGCAACTTCAAATGTATCTGCATCCTTAGGATGCAGATAAAGTTGAATACAATGGTGGTGCTACCAGCAATGTGCGCCACCATTCAGGCCTTGGCTGATTATTTGTGTGGCAGGAAGGTGCAATGAGCGTTGAGCCAATGACATCACTATAGCCGCAACCTGCAGACAACTCCATGGGAACGAGTTAGGTGAGTATAAGAGTTTTATTTTTAATTTGTATGTAATATATTGACTAAATGGTCACTGGAGGATCAGTATGGGGGAGCTACTTGAGGGGCACTATATTGTGTGGGCCACCTCACAGGACCTTAAATAATGTGGGAGTGGCCCTCTTAGGAAACCTTTGAATGGGGCCCACTAATGTGTTAAAACGGACCTTGTGGAAAGTCCTCTTTAAATAACATGCTAAAACCTGCACAAGAATAAACTGGGCTGAGGGATAAGAGGTTTTTTACACTTAATACATTTTGTGACTGAATAAAATACATTATACAAAGCTCAGCTCGGGAAAGGAAGCCTCTGCAGTTTATTCATTATTATACACTATTGTATCTATTGTTATAGTCATTTGTATTCATGATAATTTCCTGTGTAAGATACAACATACACACAGCAATTGAATGCCACAATATAAAATTATTACCGTACACTAAATAGTAATTGTATATCTGACTATGATATATAGATAAACATATATTATATTTTCTCTAAACTGTGAATGATTGCACAACTGCAGAAGGAGATTTGCCATCTCATCTCAGCACGATAAGTTCAATAGTAATGTCTGCCAGCTCATTTCCATCAAATAAAACATAAGCTGGCTTGCTTGTTGGTGATGAAAGGGTTACTGTATCAAAGGGGGGAGTAATTTAAAACAGAAACCGATGCAGTGTGAAAAACATGTCCTGTAGACATTGGAAGGAAAGCTCTAAGGTCTGAGATGTTTGACAGCAGAAAATAGTTTTATAGTATTTAGCATACAAGGAAGCTTTGAGATAGTGGGAAAAGTCCATTTTTGCAAGTTATGTCCTTTTGATAGACTACAATTCAGATGAACTTGCTGCAAACCAAGCCTGTATTTAATGTGTGCTTATAATAGTATATATCTATGTATATTTATAGTCAAATGCATTGAAGAGATCTGCACAGCTGGTATTGTGCAGCTGGATTCAGCCATCCATAGATCCATAGACGTCATCACATTGTACTACACACCTACAAATATTACCAATCAATGTTTATTTCTAAGCTTGGACATGGCGCAATATCTGGCCAGTAGTTGTCTAGCTTGTTAAGGCCTAACATGATCTATTATCTTCTTTCCAGTAGCATCAACTAATGTCAGTTCTATTTATTGTGTAGAATATGGACCAGTATAGCTCTTGTAAAAAACCTACCACCTAATTTTTGACCAGCTTTTGGGAATTCTGTATAAATAAAAGGGAGTCCCAAGTTCAACACCCTAAACTGCACTGGAAAGAAGATACAAGGAGTATTTCTAACATGTCTATGCATTAGGTGATCAACCCATTGGTTTAATGGTTACTGTATAATAACACACTTCTCAATAGGGCTCTCTGCCAGATTAATCAAAATATTTAGACCGTGTACCCTGTTTACAGAAGCTACATCCTATTTACAGGTCCAAAAATCTGAACAAAATAGTATACCATATCATCCCTATGATTTCCATTACTAGCCCCCATATAGAATAACACCCCCTTTACTGGCTCCTAAATAGTATAATGCTCCTTTCACCCACACAGTAAACATCCCCTTTACAAGCCTCCACGTAGTAAAATGCCCCCTTTAATGGGTCCTATACAGAATATCATCTCTTTCACTGGCTCCCACACAGTATAGTGCCCCCTTCACTGCCCCCCACAAAGTATAATGTTCCCTTTACTGACCCCCACATACTATATTGCCCGCTTTATTAGCCACAACCCAGTATATTGCTCTGTCTACTGGCCCCCACACAGTATATTGCCCCATTTACTGGCCCACAAACAAAAAATTTCCCCATGTCACAATAGGCCACTATCTATTGGACTATTCCAATAGGTAACTTGCTGTGCTCACCAATCCCTGCTCCTGCCCAGACCCACGTCCCTTTTTGGCTCCATTCTTCTACCACACAGTACATGTAAGGATATTTTTCAGCATTGAGACGTAGTATACGGCATTCCCTGAGCCAAACAGGAGGCAGGCCTGGGCAGGAGCAAGGTGATTAAAATTTTTGCTGTGATCTCTTAAAATAATCCAATAGGTGACTGCAAGTAAAAATAAAAGCTATAATGCATAACGCTGTCTAACGGCAAAATTCACCCCTGTTTATTATACCCTTCTCAATAGGATAGCTCTGTTTCGTGCAGATTGACCTCTTAGATGCAGAGGAGCCCATACCCTCACCTCCTTTGTGCCACTGTAATGCAATTACAGGGTTCTGAGGGGTTGCTATGACAGCCAGGAGGCTTAAAAAAATCTCCAAGCTGTCATGTAAGGTGATGTCGCATATATAGATGGCAAAATATACTGCAGAAATATTGCAATATATTGTAAAAGTGATCAAGCGAAAGAAAGTTGTTTTTAATTTAACATTAAAAATAGTTTTATAAATATTTAAAAAAATATTAAAAGTAAAAAAACTCCAAAGTACTCCCCCCCAACAAATGTATACACTCATTGACAAAAAAAAAAACAAAAAACCCACACACACCAAGAAGGAGTTGTTGGAATTGAATGAAATGTTCTATTTGTGAATATGATGATGATATATGTACAGTAAGTGATTGCAATATTACAATAGAAGGATAAGTTGGGCCACATCTAGCTTGGATACAATATTTTATATGGTGGGAATGGAGGCTTACAAATTTTGTACAGCATCCTGTGGCACATTTGCCCATATCCAGTTAGCTCCATAAATGCTCAATTGCCAATGAATCTAGTGATCTGACAGATGTTGCAGGCTGGCAGAGACATGCCAGGGAAACCCTTGCTATATGTGGTCGAACATTATCCTGCTGAAACATTCCAGTTGGAAGCCCTACAATGAGAGTCGGCACATGCAACTGCAGGCACATATTGCTGAACTGTTAATATTCCTTGTATCACTACTAGGGTTGACCGTCTGTCATATACATTGGCTCCCCAGATCTTCACACCAGCAGTTGGGATAGTTTGTTGCTCCACAGTAAAAGCAGGATGGAAGCACTCACCACAAGGCCTCCATACTCAAGTGTCATTGGATACCAAACAGAATCTGGATTTTGTATGCATGCCCTCACATAACAACTGCTACCAACACCTTCTAACAAGTGGGTCAGAACTGCCTAGATGGTGGACAACTTGTCAAAATGACAATCCTGCTTCTCTCAGTCCAATGATGTGCCTGCTCTCAGTCTGACAACTGGGCAATATGTCTTTGTGTGCACTGTAGAGGCATGTCTAGCAGTCAACGATCTTTGACTAAGAGACATACTACCTAAAAGGAATCCCTAAGAGCACTTTTATAGAGAAGCACTTTTACACCCTCATGTGCAGATGATTATTGTTTTTGGTCAATAAGTATACTATATATATTGTGAGAGAGTGAACCTAGAGGGCGCTGGTGAGCGACCCAAAGCCAGGTTTAAAAAGGTCCTCAGCCACACCCATAGGTGGGGCCCAACTCCAGAGGGAGTGTACGCAGCAGGAGAGCTGCTGGAGAGACCTGCAGGGAGTAGGTAGATGGTGGCACCAGTGGGAGACAGACAGGCGGTCTGTCCCAGGAGGACTGGACTTCCTAAGCGGACTTGCTTGAGCTAAGTGTGAGCCAGGCTGCTTCTTGCCCCCAGAGGCTAGTCAGGGCTCAAGCAGTTAGGTAGTGCCCTATGTGTGTTCTAGGCTGTTTGTTATTTTTGTTCCTGTTCCATTTGTAAGCTGAATAAAGCCATTTACTTTGGATTAACACCGCCTGATATGCTGCTTGTTTGGCACCCAGTACCACCAACACCTCTGTGGAGTCCAGGAGGCTGCTGCATTTGAGGCTAATTTCCCCCAAATTACCACATATGGTGCTTCGGATGCGGGCAAAAAGAGATCCATGCAAGTCCTGGAAGACAAGTGTTTGGTAACTGCAGTACTGCTAAATGTGCATTGTGTGCAAAAACTGGTGAAAGTAAAACTCTGGAAGAGGAATCCAGGGAATGGACTTTGTTTATACTGTGGCACAGAAGTCTGTAAAGTGCTTGCTGATGGAAAGAAAGTAAGCAATGTGTGCAGAAGCTGGATATTGCAAACAGTCTATGTGAAAGGCTATGATGCCATGTTTGTGTTTTCTGTGGAAGACAGAAGAAAATGCTGGTTGTTGTAGTGCCACATAAGTTAACTGTTTGGTGAATACATGTGACTGCAGAAGATAGTAAAAAGTTGCTGCCGCTTGAACCCAAGGTTTCTGCTGAATATTGTGTAATCTTGTTATTAAACCATGGGTAAGAAAAAGAAAATTTCAGTTTGTAAGAAAGCAGAAAAGCTGTGCACAGGCGTGTTACTGCAGCAGTCTCAAGGCAGAGAGACACAAAACCCGGAACAGAGCATGGGGAGTGCAAGTAAAGATAATGGGTTGCATGAGAGTGACTTAGTTTTTCTGAAGCACCTCTGTTCTATGAATGAATATGTCCCTGCTGACTGTATGTCTCATACTGGAGGGCATAAAAGCGCCAAAGAAGAAAATATTATGGTGCAGCAGCTTCAAGATGAGATTAAAACCATCTGGTTCATTGATGAGGATGAAATATCTGATTGGAAATGGCAACTTGAGGTATCAGGAAAAGAGAACCTTAAGTTAAAGAAAGAGCTTGACTCTATGAAGAGTTTATATCCTAGTCATTGTGAAAATGTGTTGCTGGGTTTGCCTGGAATGAACTGTGTCACTAAGAAGGAGTTTGCAGAAATGAAATGCACTCTATCTAATAAAGTCCTACAGAGTGTAGAACAAAAGCAAGTGCTTGAGAAACAATTGCAGGATTTAAAGGAGCAGCATGTTCAAGACTCCCTTGCCAAAGAGAGTGTCATTGAAAAATTAAGAGATGACCTTGAAACTGCTAAACGTGAGAGAAGTGAATTTTTGCAGTGTCAGTCAGAATGTTTGGATGACCAAGTCAGGAAGTGTGAAAAACTTTTGGCTGCATTAACTGATAAAGAAAATGAACTTGTAGAGCTGAGGAAGGAGGTGTCTGACCGAGAGAGTGATTTAGAATCTGTGGTGCAGACATTGCAGTCAGAGCAAAACTTGCATGAACTAAAGCAGGTTCAACTAAACCAAGAAGTGAAGGAATGGCAGAGCAGAGCTGGAGTTCTGGCAAAAAGAGAAATGGAACTCGAAGCTAGAATATGTAGCCTGGAGAGGGCGCTGTCAGGATCTTGTGAAGATAATGAGAAATTGTCTGTTTTGGTGCAAATAAAGACAAAGAATTGATGGAGATGTCGTTTGTCCATGCTCAGAATTTACAAACCTTATAGGAGAGTCACAAAGAAGTTGAGAAAAACCTGGAATCTGTGCAGATATTGTATGAGGAAAAAGCCAATGCTTATGACAAGCTGCAAAAGGCCAAGAGAGAATTGGACCTCCAGATAGAAGACATGAGGATTCAGTTTGAGGAAAACATGTCCAACTTATCTGCTCAGATTGTAGATCTGAAAATGCTTGCTGCTCAACTAAAACTGCAAGTGGACGAAAAGGAGGAAGTCCTTCAAGGTGCACTAGTAAAAACTGAGATGGAGGCTGCTCAGAAAAATGTGGCAGTGAAGAAAGTTCTGGAGCTGGAGTCAGAGATTTGTGCGCTACAGAAGGCGTTAAAATTGGAGAAAGCTGCCAGCATAGAGGCAGAGAAAGCAGAGCCATTAAGTCAGACAGACATGAGTGACCTGTCCAGTGATGGTGATGGCAAAGATCAAAAGGATAAGAAACGTGGTGTGAAAAGACCACGTGAAGATCATGGCCGTGGCTACTTCGAGTATATTGAAGAGAATAAATACAACAGGTCTAAGTCCCCACAGCCACCGGTGGAAGAGGAAGATGAAAAACTGGATGAAACTAATGTTCTTCTTGACACTTATAATTGTGATCTTCACTTCAAAATTTCACGGGATTGTCTGAGCGCCACTTCTCTCACCATGGAGAGTTTTACCTTCCTTTGGGCAGGTGGAAGAGCCTCATATGGTGTCTCGAATGCCAAATTTTCTTTGAGATGAAGGTTACAGAAAAGGTACCTGTGAAACAGTTATACTCTAAAGACATTGATGTGCATGAAGTACGTGTTGGTTGGTCTCTGAGCTCCTTTGGATTCATGCTAGGTGAAGATGAAAGTTCTTACAGCTATTCACTGAAGGCATCTATAGAAAAGATATCCAAAGAGAATGAAACGTTGAAAGTAAAGCTCAGCCATGCCAACAAGGAAAATGCAGAAGTAATAGAACTTTGGAAGTCAAAACTAGACTCCGCCATCAGTTCACATCAGCAAACAATGGAAGAACTGACTGTTTCCTTCAGCAAAGGCACATTGCAGAAACCTCTGCTTTGATTGAACTAAAGGCCCAGATTGAGAACCTTAAGATAGAACATCAAAAAGAGGCTGAATCTCTGACATCTAAGCAAGAAGCAGAGAAAGATGATAATCTTAAAGAAATAGAATCTTTGAAGTTTAAACTGCAAGCCTATTCTGAAGAAAGAGAATCAGAACTTGAAACACTACAATCTAAATTTGACAGTGCAGAGGAGCAACACTTAATAGAAATGGAGGATGCGCTAAATAAGCTCCATGATGCTGAAATAAAGGTAAAGGAGCTGGAACTTTGCAAGCCCAGTGGACAGAACAAAATGGTATAATTGACTATGGCGAGAAATATGATGAAAATGATGTGATCCCCTGTATGGCGAATTTTGAAGGTGATGAAGTAGAACTTGCTTTTGCAAAGAATGGCCAGGATCTTGGCGTAGCATTTAAAGTTGACAAAGATGTGCTGTCCGAGAAACCACTCTTCCCACATGTGCTTTGTCACAATTGTGCTGTTGAGTTTAACTTTGGCCAACAAGCTGAACCATTCTTTCCAGTTCCTGAAGGATATACATTCATTCAGAATGTCTTACTTGAAGATCGTGTGAGAGGACCTGTAGGGCCTGAACAGAAGAAGGATTGTGAGGTTATCTTGATGATTGGCTTGCCAGGAGCTACTGCAATAAGCAGACTGCTAAAAATCCTGGGAAATATAATGTCCTTGGAACAAACAATATTATGGAGAGAATGATGGTTGGTAATAAAAAAATTACTGACGCAGGAAAACTGAATGCATTGCTTCAGAGGGCCCCACAATGCCATAGCAAGTTTATTGAAATTACTGCTCAGAAGAAAGCTGAGGTTGAAGGCAAGGACCTTCCCGAACATGCTGTACTTAAAATGAAAGGGAACTTTACACTACCAGAAGCCAGTGAGTGCTATGATGAAATTGTTTACGTGGAATTGCAAAAGAAAAAAGTGCTGAGAAACCGGAAATGTCGACTGACCGAAACTTGGAAAAGGAGATTGCCAGATCAAGACATCTGGAGAGACACTGGACAAGCGTACATGATTGAAGAGGGACGTCGACATTGTATGTCTTGTCCCATTGTCGCTCACCCCATGGGTAGTGAGCTGAGGGGGAAGGTATGTGAGAGAGTGAACCTATAGGGCGCTGGTGAGCGACCCAAAGCCAGGCTTAAAAAGGTCCTCAGCCACACCCATAGGTGGGGCCCAACTCCAGAGGGAGTGTACGCAGCAGGAGAGTTGCTGGAGAGACCTGCAGGGAGTAGGTAGACGGTGGAATCAATGGGAGACAGACAGGCGGTCTGTCCCAAGAGGACTGGACTTCCTAAGCGGACTTGCTTGAGCTAAGTGTGAGCCAGGCTGCTTCTTGCCCCCAGAGGCTAGTCAGGGCTGAAGCAGTGAGGTAGTGCCCTATGTGTGGGCTAGGCTGTTTGTTACTTTTGTTCCTGTTCCATTTGTAAGCTGAATAAAGCCATTTACTTTGGATTAACACCGCCTGATATGCTGCTTGTTTGGCACCCAGTACCACCAACACCTCTGTGGAGTCCTTTGAGGCTAATTTCCCCCAAATTACCACAATATATATATATATATATATATATATATATATATATATATAAGCAGAATTGTTGTTTTTGCTACCTTGCCTTCCCATAATTTAAAAAAAAAATAAAAAATATGTGTTCATAAAAAAGTTCACGCATGTTGCACTTTTTTTTCTGACAAAAAAACCATAAAGATGATGTAAGGGACCTTCAGTTTTTATTTCAACCTTGCAGCCACTGATGACAGATACATTTGTTGTGTTACATTTGAATCGGTTATTCTGCCAATTTATTATTTGTTGTTCTGATCCTCTGATGGATCAGAACAAAGGACATGAAACTGTGGTCTGAAACCAGCCTTGTATTAGCACAATTCAACAGAAATTAATGCACTACTGTCATTTACATTTGAGCAAATACCTGAGGCTAGGGCGTTCTGTTAAACTGAAGTGATTTAAGAGTGATTTTTTTTCTTTATGGATAGATATTTAACCCCTTAAGTCAGAAGGGGGCTACTAAGTTTAAGGGGATATTGCTTAAAGGGATATTGCCTGAAAGAGGCCGCTTTGTAGTGTACAGGGATTTAGAATTAGACCATGCATGTCCCGCTAAGAATTCTGGAAAAGGAATATGCAAATAGACCCCTCTGCCTTTTAGAGGAAGTATTCTGGCTTGAATTATTCCCAGATTTTGCCACTAGGTCTCAGAAAAAAAAAACATAGATTTCTACGGAGCTACCTTCCAAGAGGTGGCACTATTCCTAAACTGTTAAGAACATGGCGATTTACCATTTTTGTATTTTCAGTTTTTACTCCTTGCCTCCCAAAAGCCATAACTTTTTAATTTTTAGAATCACAGTCATATGAGGGGTTACTTTTTTGCAGAAAAAATTGTACATAGTGTTGCCATTTAATATTTTGCACAACGTGCAGGGAAGCTGGGAAAAAATCAGAATGGGGTGGAATTGGTAAAAAGAAAAACTAATTGTGCTACTATGTTACTGGTTTTATTCATCATGCATTAATAATGACATGTTACTTTATTCTGTGGGTGGGTAAGATCACAATGATACATTTTTATCATGTTTTAATGCCTTTAAAAAAAATCTACATTTTTATAAATAAAGAAATTTCACCATATTTTTTTTCAGGGTGAAATAACTCCCCCATTAATCTAATTTTGACGCTTTTCCTGTGGTTGGTCATCACTAAGGCGAGTGATTGGCTGAGCAGGCATACCCTGCATGTAGAGAGGGATCATGAAGACGAGACCAGCAAGAGCCCAAAAAGCATTGGAATCGGACTGGTGCGGAAATCAGTGAGGCATTGCCTTTTTTTCAATATAGGTATATCATTCTTATCTTGTAAAAAAGATTATCAGCCGGACAAATCCTTTAAAAATTTTACGCTGAATGATTTTAATACAATATCATAAACAGCAGCTGAAAGGAAACATAAAATTGTTGCTTCTATGATACCAAAGAGGCGTTGTGAAATGATTTTGTTTCCTTTTCTGTTTATTGTTATAAAATGTTTTGTTTCTCTTAAGGGGATCTTAGAAATGCCAATGATTTATTTTTATGCAAAGTAAACACAACAGTATAATCCCTGAGTACATCAATTGTGCAAGGTGTATTGATAGATTGGATTTGGAAAGAAAATAACAAGTGCCAAGTTTTCTAAAATATGCCGGTTTCGTAATCCCCACCCTGTTCTCTGAACTGTTATCACTTGAGTTTTCTATGTCTTGAAGAAAATTCAATACAGAAGATTTTCCTGAAACACTATCCTTCTGAAGTGCTTAGGATAGGACATCAACAGACAGGTAGAAATGTGATAGTTTAAAGCTGCTTTCAGACATGTCTGTCTACTGGTTGCTGGTGGTATCTCATTATTAATGTGGGGTGACTCATTATGAAAAATAGTACTGATACTGAGATGGAATCTGCGTCTTTGAAGGCAGTGGAAAGATAAAGGGGGAGATCTTTATTTTTAACTTTTTCTTAAATTATATGTGCATTTTTTTCACTTATTGCTCATTAAGGCTAGGTTGCGCCTGGATTCCATCCCCAAATCTGCTTGAAAAATGCGGAGAGAAAAGTCCTGCAAAAGTCCATGGGGTCCGTGGGTTTCCGTGGGTAACTGCTTTTTAAGTCTATTGGGTTTCCATTTTTCGGGTCCCCAAGTGGACCCGAAGAATGGAAACCCGAACGCAATTGTGAACCTAGAGTAAGTTATACATCTGTCTATTGAGCAGACTAAAAGCAGTAATTGCGTGAATATAAACATATTTGAATTTGTAGACATCTAAGAATGTAATGTTTTTATAAATATAGGTAATTAAACATTTTGTTGAATTTTAAAGATTTTCTTAGGCAGGGTTCACACTACCATTGATGTCCATTCTGATAGTTTCTGTTAAAAAAAGAAGAAAAAAAAAAAACGGACACCTATCATAACAGACATTAACGGACACTAACTGATGTTAATGTGTCCAGTTTTTTTAACTGATCCAATTAATGGATTAGTTAAAAAAACGGACACATTAGCATCAGTTAGTGTCCGTTTTTTAACACTGTCCATTTTTTTTTTTCTGCTTTCTGAGCATGCGCAGGTAAAAACGGACATAAAATAACGGACAGTAACTGATGGCTATCAGTTACTGTCCTTTATAAGTCCGTTACCCATAGACTTCAATGTTAAAAAAATAACGGACACTTGCTGTCCGTCAAGAATCCGTTTTTTTCAAACGGACAAAAAGTCCTGCATGTAGGATTTTTTGACCGCGAAAAAAACGGACTTCTGACGGATTTGGTGTAAACGGACACAAACAGACACAAACGGATACAATATAAAAACCCATTAAAATGAATGGAAATTTTAACGGATTTCTGACGGTTCAGCTAGTGTCCGATGCTAAAATCTTGTAACGGACAATAGCAACAGACACTACTGACGGTCACCAACGGTAGTGTGAACGCCCCCTTAGTGGTAGTCTTTTGTCTTGCCCGTTTGTTCCATAAACGCTGGAACTGTCTATTTTCTGGCACTTGTAAGAAAACCAGCCATGATTTCCTTATTCTGGACAGGTTATCAGGCAGGGACACTACATGTATGAGAAGATAACCCGGTCACAATAAGGACATCATGGCTGGGTTTCTGGTAATAGCCGTTGGCAACCTATCAAGACAAGAGACTGAAATCACTAAGATGTTTAGAAAAAAATCTTTAAAACTCAGCTAAATTATTATTAATATAATTACTTATATTTGCAAAAATGTTGCACTTTTAATTGTCTACAAATGTAAACATGTTTATAGTCATGGGAAAACCCCTTTAAGAACAAGCACTATAGAGCAAAATCTGCCAAACCTGGTGATTTAGGTAGGACAGGCCAACTATTTCATGTGTGAGTCTTCTTGAATTTCAGCACCCAATCCTTTTGTTCTCAGAGGAGATAAGTGATTGCCAGAAGTGTCTGCCCTCTCCTCATTCAGAACACAGGTGTGTTTTTGGCAATACAGCTTTTTCCACAATATTTGCTGGCACTGTAAAACACAACTTTTTTTTTCCACTGCATTTACACAGGAGCCAAAAACGCTGTGCTTCCGTAATATGAGGTCTTAGCCTACAAGAGGGTGTTCAAAATTAGAAATAGGTTCTCCTTTTTTTACCCAGAATTGGAACCACACTTATCCGAGTAGCAATACTGGATTGAACCAATTGACAACAGTGGCGCTGTTCCGGGAAAAATAAAACAGACTGTGTTCTCATTGGGAATTAAGGGTGTTGCAGACCAAAATCTATAGAGAAAGAACAACAAAAAAAAGATTACTTGAAATAGTCAATGACACAATGAGCAATAAAAAAAAACTAACTCATTATATATATATTTATTTAGTTATATTTATTTTTTTATTATTATGATTATGATTATTATTATTATTATGTTGTATTTTCCTTTGCACACTGCCAAGAGAATATAATTAGACTTACAGTAGTTTATATTTTATGCCTGTCTTACCTTGTGATATGTATCTTTGTACACTGCAGGATATACAACCACTTGGTTCCCTGCAAATAAATTAGTGTCAGAGATCTACCTGTCACGGACACTTAGGCAGGTTGTTTGCACTCTCTGCTCAATAGACAGGAAACTCCTCACCCAATACTTCTTTGTGAGGATATTGTAGATGTGTTGGAGCTCTCTAAATGGCATTGCACTACGTATAGAACAGACCGACAACAAACAGTTAATCACATGAGGAGTTTCAAAGTTGCGGAGGAAACTGATAGTACTGAAGGCTTTTAGTCTTGTCTAACAATGCTTTTGGGGAATGGGAGGGGGTCTTCTGTTCCTCTACATAAAATCATTCTTCTATATAAAATTGGATACACATGGCGGTACAGTTTGGCCCTATTTATGGTCACTTATTACAGATTCATGAACCACACATCTGTTTCACAGCCAGCTATAGGGTCAAGCATACTGTTGTGGTGATGATGTGATTATTTGGGGCCAATGGTGCTATGAAGACGTATTAGTTATGGTTATAGCTCTATTTATAGAAAGTAGTTATAGTTATATTTTTCTAGCATATTTTATGTCTGTGTGCTGTCTGTGTCTACAATGGACTACACACAGACCCATAGAAGTAGGTAGATGGTTGGACAAGTGTTGAATGAATGATCTGTTGAGAGAATGTTATGCTAATGCAGCTGTATACATATTAGTCCACATCGGCCATTATATTATACAAACTGGCCATACATGTCAGCCGTAGTATACTCTTGAGCAGGCACCATTACTGCTGTATTACACAGGAGATATCTCTTGTTAATCCCCGCAATTAGAGAACTCTCTGATCGCGGGAATTAACCCTTGCGGTGTTGACAAATTCACCCTCCTCCATCCCACCCAGTGCCAACCCCCATCCTCTCACTTTTCATTGCTTCTGTGCTGCGAGATAATGGGAGCTCTCTGGTTACTATAGTAGTCTGGAGCCTTCTGAAGGCTCCTAGGCCTGCCATAGGAATATAGCTAAGGAGCTCAAATACAGCAGTTTTTCCAAACAGTGCAATACAGTTGTATTGCAGTCTATGGTATAAGCAATCTGATTGGTTGATGAAAATTTTAAAAATTGTTATAAAATAAAAATTCAAATCAATCCCCTAGAATGTGCATACAATATATTCCATATAAATAAACATAAACACAACAAATACCATACAAGTTTGGTATTGGCATGATCCTACTGACCCGCACTAACAGTACAGACAGTGAATGCTCTGAAAACAAAATAAAAATAAAATGGAAGAATTGCAGTTTCTTTTCCAATTCCACCCCATTTCCAGTTTTTCTGCTAATTGTACGAAATATTAAATGGTTCCATTATGAAGTACGTTTTGTTCTGCAAAAAATAAACCCTTATATGAATCTGATTGTTCATTGTAAAATTCCACCCAAAAAAAATTAACCCCCTTCCACTCTGTGTTATAATAGTACGGCACTGTACTCCAGCGGACAAAGGAGCTGTGCCTGCAGCATTACTTCCAGCATTCAGCTGTATTACACAGCCAAAGCCAGGACTAGCCACCAGAGTCAGAAAATACTCTGACTCTGGCAGATAATCCTCTCTGATGCCATCGTCAGTAGCGATCAATTGGGTTGTCATGGATGCCAGGAGGCCAGGAGCGTATGCACGACATGCTGCAGTACAAAGTATTGCAGTACATTACACTGGGTATCAGAGATCCCAGGTTTAAGTCCCGATGTGGGACAGGTCAATGTTTAAAAATTAAAAAAATTTTGAAATAAATAATAAAAAAACCCACCTTTTAATTAAAAAAAATACACATAACATAAACAAAAAAATAAACAAACATGATAAGTATCCCCATGTACATATAAGTCTGCACTATCCAAAAAAAAGTGTTATCTATCCCATACAATGAACGCCATAAAAAAAAAATACCGCAATGCGTAAATTAACGTTTTTTGAGCACCTTGCCTTCCCCAAAAAAAGCAACAAAAAAAATCCAAAAGTCATACAGTACAGACCAAAAGTTTGGACACGCCTTCTCATTCCAAGAGTTTTCTGTATTTTCATGACTATAAAAATTATAGATTCACACTGAAGGCATCAAAACTATGAATTAACACATGTGGAATTATATACTTAACAAAAAAGTGTGAAACAACTGAAAATATGTCTTATATTCTAGGTTCTTCAAAGTAGCCACCTTTTGCTTTGATTACTGCTTTGCACACTCTTGGCATTCTCTTGAAATTGAAATCACATCAATATTTAGTGTGACCTTAGGTTTTTCAAGGGAAACTTGCAGACAATTTTAGAAGGAACTTGGCAGGGAGATTGCTCCAAACATCATGGTAGAACTGAGCACAGATCTTCTGTGAATATAGGCTTAGTCAGATCCTTCTGTCTCTTCATGTAATCCCAGACAGACTGGATGATGTTGAGGTCAGGCCAATGTGGGGGCCATATCATCACTTTCAGGACTCTTTGCTCTTCTTTACACTGAAGATAGTTCTTAATGGCATTCGCTATATACTCGGGGTGCATTGTCCTGCTGCAGAATAAATTTGGAGCCAATTGATGTTGTTTTGAAGATAAAGGAGCGGTCAGACCAAATATCGATTAGATTTAGATTTCTCGATTGTTCAGCTGGAAACATCATGTTATTAATTTATTGTGTCTATAATAGCAGTTAAAGCATTATAGCAACCGAATACCTTGTCATTGCAAATGTAATAGTGCCTTAAAATGAGGTGATCTATATATAATACAGTAGCTATTATATATCATATATTAATCACAACCTACTTTTATAGTTGTAATAAAACGTAATATTTGATATATAACAAATTGATATTCTTAGGATATGATTAACCTGCTACACAAACCATCATAAACAAAGTAAAATGAACAGTGATGTTGACATTGTATTTCTATACATTACAAAATATAACACATAACTATATAATATTGAATAAATCATAGTCATATTACCGTCCAGATATCACCACATTCCTTCATACAGAGAAGGCCATACTTTGTGAGAGGTGCTATATGTGTTGAGAACTAGATTTATTATCTACCCCTATTGAACTGGAACAAACTATGAAATAATACATCCATCATGTGTCACCTTGTGACCCCAGGTGCAGAAATATACAGGGCAATGAAAGAAAGCTCAAGCCTTTGCATTCAATTAAACCGAGCCCAGTCCATGGACTTGAAGGAGTCCTGAAGAATCTAAAGGAATTTTTTTTTTTCTTTTTTTTGTCCTATAACTCAGGTGTTTGTGAAATGCGACTTTCATGCACTTGTGTGTGTGAATGGGCCTTCCCCACTGTCCTTTATCTAACAAGACATCTTCTTCACTACAGCTGGTTGCACTTAAGTGAGCGCTGATAACCTGTGTTACTGGGACAGGACACATACAATTTATTTTCAGCCAGCATATTTACCGCAAACAAAATAAGGGCTCATTCTGCACAATTTCATCAACAGCTTGTTCTTGGTAATGAATTACAGTCTTTAGACAGGTGGATGAAATATAATCTATGTGAACTAAGCAGATTTTTGCATTATACTTTAAGGTTAAGACCCCACATTGCGGAGTTTTTGTTGCAGATTTTGCTGCAGTTTTTTGAGCCAAAGTGAGTAGTGGATTGAGCAGAGGGGAAACGTATAAGAGCTTCCTATATATTTCTTATTCCTGTTGCCGTCAGTCTTGACTTTGGCTCAAAAAAAGCAGCAAAATCTGCAACAAAAAAGCAGCGACGTGGCCATAAATTGTGTTTTGTATGTGTATCTCCCTTGATTTAAAGCTAAATATATATAGAAATTATGGAGTGCGAACATATACATAATACATTAATGGGGTTGGCCAGAAATAATTTTATTAACGTCTGATCAGTGGAGGAGCGACAGGATGGGCCATAAAAAAAGTTCCTAGCCAATCCCTGTAATACATAGTATTTACGTTACTGCTATATAAAAGGTTGTTAACACTATTGATAGTACTAGTTACATATATTAGTAGAAAGGTTTTCTAACAATTTACAACTTACAACAGTACCATCCTTACTATCCTTAAACCGTTGAAACATATTATTATACAGCTTAAAGGGAGTCTATCATTGGGGAAACACGTTTTTAACTGAAGCAACGTTGGACTAGCCTTTATAAAGGCTATTCTACTCCTACCTTTACTTTTCTTCTCCTTGCCGCGGTTTGTCCAAAAAAAAAAATTTATTCTCATATATAAATCATGCTCAGGGTGCCCCGGGGGCATTCCCCCTGTGCTCCAAGCACTCCGCGTCATTGCCGCAACCCACCTCCAGCTCTGCTTTTTCACGCCCCCTGCATCTTCTTCTCTTCATCTTGCATCTGCTTCTTGCTCCGTCGGCCATTTTTCTGAAGCACACTGGTGTAAGAAACTAAACAAAAATGGCCGCCGGAGGCACTTTGAGTTCAGGCAGAGTCGACTGAGCATGCTCCGTCGGCCATTTTTGTTTAGTTTCTTACATCAGTGTACTTCAGAAAAATGGCCAACGGAGAAAGCAGATACAAGATGAACAGGGGGCATGAAAAAGCAGCGTTGGAGGCGGGTTGTGGTGATGACGCGCCAAATTACTCTCAAATTACATATGAGAATAAAATGTTTTTTTGGACAAACGGCGGTGAGGAGAAGAAACGTAAAGGTAGGAGAAGATAAAATAAGGTAAAATTAACATGTTGCATTTTTCAAAAACGCAGCTTTTCTGCAGCGCATTTTTTTTTTTTCTGCAATGTGTGGATGAGTTTAGCCAAAATCTCATTCACTTTGCTGGTACTGTAAAACACACCGTTTTTTTTCTGCTGCGTTTCTGCAACGTGGGGCCTTAGCCATAACTATTAGGCAATGCTAAGGAAAGCTACATAGAGTTTCTCTTACTCTGGAGGATCTGACATGTGCATATATTAAAGTGGTATCTCCTTCTACATTTATGGCGTATCTGCAAGAGCTGGCAAAATGTGACACCAGCTAAAAACTACTTTTTTTGTTCACCAGCTTGGTACTCTACAGTATTGTCAGATCACTCCCATTCATAAAGAGAAGCATGAAAATTAGATTGAAGTTACTGTATACAGCACTAAACTTGACCATTTAAAGGGGTTGCCCAGGGAGTCTTTTTTGTCTTACTTTTGGTTGTTTTTACAGTGTTGTACCTATAGGTTCCAGGCTGGTTTGAGACACTGGGTTATGTGACTAGCACCAGTACCAAACCAGAACCAGCACCTGGTCCCCTGGGTTGCTCCATCTCCTATGACGTAACTAACTTATAGTCCTCACATTGCGGAAAGCAGCTAAAAAACTCTGCAGAAAAAAATGCAGCGGAAACTCTTTGCGTTTTTTTGGGCGAACTTATCATTGTTTTTTTATTGCATTTTTCATTGCGGTTTTTCTTCCCTTATTAAATCTATAGGAATAACACTGAGTTTCTGCAATGTGGGGCCTTAGACTTAATAAGGGAAGAAAAGCTTCAGAGAAAAACCCAGCAAAAACCCAGCCCCTCTGACAGTGTAGTGGTATCAGTACCTAAAGTAATGGCACCAATATCTCTGCAACTGGGACACATACTGGAAAAGCGTGGAATTCAGTGTATGGAATTCAGAGCGTTGCCAGCTTTTAAGTGGTATATAACATGGCCAATGTTAGAGGACATGAAAGGTGCTCTTTAAATGCAGGAGCCAGGCTTATCTTTCTGTCTTGCACTACTGTAATACCAGTCACTGCACTAGTTGCCTGTCCACTTCAGAATACAATTTATCACTATGATATACAAAGTCCTCTACAGAGCTGCAGCACCCTGCAAATCCTCCCCATGCTTATGCTCTCTATTCTGCCAACAATCTAAAACTCACATCCTCCATAATCCGAAACTCACACTGATGTCTTCAAGTCTTTATTCTAGCTGCACCAGTCCTCTGGAATGCACTACTCCAGACACTCAGGTTAAATCCCAACATGCGCACTTTCGAACACATTTGTAGGCAGGTCATTCCCTAATACTTCTTGGTTTAGCTTTTTCTTCACTATTTCTCAGAGCTTGATACTTTTGTCCCTTGATTAACACATGCACTTATATTCATTTTAGATTTGTGCATACATGTGCTAGCTGGGGACTGGCTCATACTACTCTATGTATACTAACCCATATTTTTTTTTTTATAAAAGATGGCTGTACCATTGTAAGCTCTATCTTTTTAATTGCAAAGTATTGATGTTGATGCTAATATAGAAATATATATATATATATATATATATATATATAATTGCAAAGGATAATTATACAGACATGAGATTTAAGTAAAAACAGTTATGCTTATGTAAAGTTTTGGTAGAGCTTTGTAAATTTTCTCTGGCAATATCAAACCATTATGTGAAGCGTGGTGAGATATGACATGTGGTTAAAAGTAATATTTCCCTTTTAGTAAACTGGTGCACTCTACATCTCCTAATGTCTTAACCTTGTCTAATTTTTTCCATACTGGCCTATGAGATCACAAACTCGCAAACACTAAATCAAATCCTGAGTACCATAGATCTACAATAGAACCAAAAGGCCCTACACAAGAAAATTAAAACCATCTCTGGAGGTCAATTCACTCTAGACATTTGGACGATGGAGAAAGTATAATGCCAAATAATTTGGTTCAACTGTAACTAACCTCAAGTTGTAATTAATTTGGATGGCTTGTGGTAATGAATAATATGGCCGATAATGGAATGATTGACGGCCTGTCTATCCTGCAAATGAAAACGATTTTCTGATAATCAGGCCTATGTAATTTCATAACAGAGACTCTGGTGACCACATCCACATACCATAAGCTATGCAGTATATCTCTATGTAATATTACTAAATAATAAACATTAAATGTAGAAAGGATGATAGATAGATAGATAGATAGATAGATAGATAGATAGATAGATTTATAGATAGACTTATAGATAGATAGATTGATTGATTTATAGCTAGATAGATAACAATCCTGCACTTGGATTAAAATTCACTAGTTTATTTTTTAAAGGAGTGCTGCCATTTTTTCTTTATTAGCTGTGTGGGAGGCATTACCATCCTCTGATTGGACTTGCACCCGAACTTTATTTTTGTCTATGCTGCTTTGAATTTTTCTAGATAGATAGATAGATAGCTAGACTTATAGATAGATAGATAGATAGATAGATAGATAGATAGACTTAGATTTATAGATAGATAGATAGATAGATAGATAGATAGATAGATAGACTTATAGATAGATAGCTAGACTTATAGTTAGATAGATAGATAGATAGATAGATAGATAGATAGATAGATAGATAGATCGATAGATCGATAGATAGATAGATATGGATAGAAATAGATAGACAGACATGCATATCATTATCAGAATAGATGAAATGATAGGCAGCAGAAAAAAAATGCTTGACTTGGGCCCTTTGGCATACTGTCCATGCTTTTCTCAAGAGATACAAGGTCAACTTGTAGCATATACTGTAAGTGATGTATCCAGTATCTTATAGATAAGTTGTTGATAGATAGTAGGTAGATACTAGATGAATCAATAGATAAATACATAGATAAGTTAATAATAATAATAATAATAATAATAATAGGTAGATACAAGATGGATCGATAAATAGATATATAGTTAGATAGAAAGATAAGTTGATAGATAATGCACAGATAACTAAATATCTTATGTATTGATAGATAATAGATACATACCGCATATATAAAAAGATAAATAATAGATGAAAAAATAAAGACTGAGATTATAGATTGATTGATTGATTGATAGATAGATAGATAGATAGATAGATAGATAGATAGATAGATATGTGTATAGCTGATATATAGATAACTAGATATTTTATTTATTTATAGTGGATATATACCTGATAGATAATATATAGAAAGACAAGTAGGTAGTAGATAACAAGTAGATACTAGATGGATAACTAGAAGTCATATATATTTATTGATTAATTGTTTGATAATAGATAAATAGATGATAGAGCAAGAGATAGAAAGATAATAGATAGATAGATAGCTATATTGATTGATAATAGATAGATACTAGATACATAGCCAGCTAGATACATAATAGATACACAAGTAGATAGATATCTAGATATTTTATTGATTGATTGAGTGATAATGGATATTTACTAGATATATAGATGATAGGTAGATGAAAGATAGCTACTGATAGTAGATAAATCGAGAGATAGATAGATAGATAGATAGATAGATAGATAGATAGATAGATAGATAGATAGATAGATATTAGAAAGATACAGCTAGACAGACAGGTACTTTCTTTGACAATCTGACAATATAACGTCTTGATACCACCTATCGCCATTATAGCGCTTTTAGCGCTGATCACAACTAACAGTAACATTTGGTAGCAGTGCTGACAGTGTTTCTAGTGTTACCTGTGATAATAGTGTTGATAGTGCAGATAGTCAGGACACTTGTGATAATGGTGATCAGAAGATGTGACAAGGCTGGCTGATAATCCTGATAGGTTTGGTTGTTAGCGCTGACAATGACAGCTCTCCTGACTGATAGTGTTGTCTTGATAGTCCTGATAATTCTGATAATGACGACACCATACAGTGCAAAATAAATCAGTACTGATGACGTCAGTGGTGAGGTGAGGTCAGTGCTGATGATGGTGATAATATATAAGTGATTATAGGACTCCTGTGAATTTACCAAAGCTCTGCACTAAAGGGTTTGTTTTGCTGAGCAGGTACTGTATATTTGCAGTCGGGATCATGGTGTGTAGCCTGCTCCTTCCCCCTATGTAAACAGTCCAGGTTATTATCTGATCACTTGTTTCCTATTACAGGTGCAGAGGTCACAGTGAAATAATGTGTGTGATGGAATGTGAAGCTGCTATGTGTATAGCCTTCAATAGAAAGGATTTCCTATATATCACATGTAGGTAATCCCTATCAAGGAATTCCAGAATGCTATAAGCTACAGAGTTTTCTGTGACTTTTAGTTCTCCTGCAGAAACATAATAGTGTCTCCCCTGAAGTATTAGTGTACAGAGATGTCATGAGCACTGAGCTCCATCTGACCAGCCTCAGTGTGCGCCATATCTGCGCCTTTTCTACGATGTATTAGTCTTGGCGGCTGCAGGCAGCTCTAGACTATAATAGAGAACATGCACACTGGGGCTACAGCAGGGCTGAGACTCTGATTTATTGGTTTAATAAGTCGCGATGAATACAGCTCAGATTGCCAGTTATTGGGGATAATAAGGCGCAGCTATGTCTGGATGAGGTGGATGGTAATAGGGGCTGGAGACACTGCAGCCCTATGGACAGTGTGTGGATGGCTCTGCTGCTCTGTGCTGGCTGCCTCACCTCCAGTCAATCAGGTACAGAAGAACTAATATTTACTCAGTGTTAATGAGTCAGATTCTGGAACAGTTCTGGGTAGAGAGAGATGGCCTTAGCTCACTATCACACATTGCTTCATATTGGTATTAGCACAGCTCTGGCCTGGATATAGATACAAACACAACATACTCAATGTGCCCAAGGCTGTGTCTACTTATATGTCATTGTGTCAGTGTGTATTTGTGTGTTACATGAGCGCATATATACTATATGTGTGTATCAGATATGAGTGTATTTATATCTGACTGTATGTGTGTGTGTGGCATGAATGTACAGACATTATATATATGTGTATCAGAAATGAGTGTATACCTGTATACTTGTGTTTATATCTGATTGTAGTTTGTGTGAACTGAGGGTACAGACAGTATATATGTGTATGAGATATGAGTGTATACCTGTATACGTGTGTTTATATCTGACTGTGTGTGACATGAGTGTACAGACATTATATATGTGTGCATCAGACATGAGTGTATACTGTATACGTGTGTATATCCAACTGTATGAGGGTGTGTGGCGAGAATGTACAGACAGTATATATGTGTGTATCAGACATGAGTGTGTGTATACAGTATGTGTGTGTGACATGAAAGTATACTGTATGCGTGTATGTGACATAAATCATAGAAATTTATCTACAAAATATGAATGTACATATGTGTCTGTGTACTTGTCTATGCAAATGAGTATATATATATATATATATATATATATATATATATATAACTCAGTTAATGTATAGTTAGATATATACATGATATATATATATATATATAAAATTTATAATAATATAATATATACTGTATATAATATATAGTTAGACATATAATTGTAGATATATAAATATAAACACGTCAGTATTCCAAAGTAAAAAAGATAAAGGCATTTTGAATTGCTGACCTGTTCATGTTTTACTAGATAGATAGATATTTCTCAATCAAAAACAGATTTATCTATTAAACTAATAGATAGAGAAATACAGATATACACACCAGCAACACAGTCTATAACGCAGAACTCAGCGCATAACATACATTGCATACATATCACATAACATTTTGTATAATAAGCTGCTACTATAAGTATTATCATCTTCTATTATCTGCTATATTACACATTATATTATCGCTATGTAATCTGCAGGTCATGTAGAATAAGGTTCCTAGAGCACAGCCGGTGTAATACAGATTGGACTCTTTTTATATTGGATTACTAATCCAATCAATATGTAATAAAATATAGTAATAATATATATAGTGTATGTATGGAGTGCAGCTTTAAGCATTTTTTTCCTGCTTTATTGTGTATTCATGTATCTCTTAAAGCAATCCCATTAATATTAAAACTAGTAGCTGGTGTATTTAGCAATGTAAGGTGTGTGTATGTACTGAGAATAACCTTGTACAGACAGAACCTGTCTATCTCTTCCCTGTGACTGGTCATCAGAATGATAAATCCTGACCCCTGAGCTTGTGGCATTGTCGGTTTTCATTGCAGTGTCTTCAGTGTTCTTACCTCTGTGCTTTACCCTTCCTCTGCCTCCTTCTACATTACTTGAACACGAGAGTCTACTTTCTTTAAGCATGCGTTGGTATACAGTCACCGATAGAGGGCGCCATTATATTCATTTACATTGCCCCTCAATCTCGCTGGTCTGAACTGATTATGACATCAAGAACTAAAAACTAAAAATTACTACGAGATCATTACCAGGAAATCTATACAGAAAAAAGATTCCTTATTAAGAAAAAATATCACATCATCCCTGCAATGTTCTGCTATTTAAGTCTACTATATACACATGTGTATATAATGTGTATGTTCTAAATATGCATTGAAATGTATGTGTATAAGTATAGTTGTGGCCGCTAAAATATAGATCATTCTAAGTTTCTGTATATGTTTGTGTCGGCATAAATATACCTGCTCATCTATGTAAGGAAACTGGGAGTTGTCCAGTAAAGGGTTTGTAAAGGTCTCTCTCTCTATCTATGTAACATATTTGCCATTTTTATGTAATATCTAGTTATCTATCTACCTAGTTAGCTATCAAGTTATTTATGTATCTATTATCTATGTAAAGGCGACAATCGTGCACAAAAGAAACGGGTCATTAACATCTATCTATCATACATCTATTTATCTTATTTATGTCTAATATCTAGTTATCTATATACCTAGTTAAGAAGCATACATGCATATATTATCTACGTAAAGATGAGCATTGTTCACAGTCTATCTATCTATCTATCTATCTATCTATCTATCTATCTATCTATCTCTGTCTGTCTATCATCTATCTATATTTCTATATATACATTAATCTACATGTCTATATTTCTCATTTAAAATACTGTATATAATATGTAGTTATCTGTCTACCTAGTTATGTAGCTAATATCTATTTATTTAGCTATCTATCTATCTATCTATCTAGTAGGCACTCTTGGGCTAATAACTTCCTTTTTTCCCTTGCATTACAGTGCTGCCTCTACTATGACGTTTTTGATATTTGGTCATCAGCCACTGCCCTGGGATTTGCACCAGTCATTATTATTACTAATTACTAATCTGGTTTATTATAACTAATATCTACAATCCTGTAAAGGCGAGCAAAGTCACAGGAAAAAAAAGTTTAATAACACCTATCTATTAATCTATCTCTTGTATAGCTAATTTTTAGTATCTATCTATCTATCTATCTATCTATCTATCTATCTATCATCTATCTATTATCTATCTATTTATCATGTATCTATCTATCATCTATCTATCTACAGTATCTATCATGTATCTATCTATCTATTATCTATCTATCTATCTATCTACTATCATGTATCTATCTATCTATCTATCTATCATCTATCTATCATGTATCTATCTATCTATCTATCTATCTATCGTCTATCTATCATGTATCTATCTATCTATCTATCATGTATCTATCTATCTATCTATCTATCATCTATCTATCTATCTATCTATCTATCATGTATCTATCTATCTATCTATCATGTATCTATCTATTTGTATCTATCTATCTATCTATCTATCTATCATGTATCGATCTATCTATCTATCTATCTATCTATCTATCTATCTATCTATCTATCTATCAATCATGTATCTATCTATCTATCTGCTAACATCTCTCTACCCACTCACCCAATCAATGCGACATCTCATCCACGGAATACATAAGAGCAATAAATATATTTACAGTGTTGAATAACGAATTGTGCGAAACATCCCCTTATGTATGACAAAAAATAGTAAAACGAATACGGTGTGCACAGAGGACTAAGCATTGTCTCCATTTTGTCTGATGTATTCTAATGTTACCTTCCGCTAAACAAAAGCAACATTTTGTATTTTATAATGTTAATATGTGTGTGTATCTGTGTGTGTGTATCTGTGTGTGTGTCTTTGTGTGTGTTATACTGACACTTGAGGATTGATAACCTTCTACAATTATTTTGAAATATGCTATCAATTAATATCAGGGAATTCAGTGAATATTTCACCTTTGAAACAATGTAACATTATAAATAAACGGGACAATTGAGGCTTGCTCTGTATTATACGGATCTGCACCTTTGATACGTCCGTAAATACAGGTGTGACGTATTCTACTATACACATTACATTATTAGACTTATCCTTTTATTAACTATTGATTGTCTGTGCATTAACTGAGAGTTATTGCTCTGATTAAAAGGGATAAAGCTACTTAAAGGGTTTGATCTGTCTTTGTTAAATGGTAAACACATTTGGGAAGTAGAGCTATATTTCTATATTTACAATAGGAGATAAAGCATCGCCACCACTTGCCACCTGATCTGTGTAAACATCCTCCTATGGGTAGTAGTGCTTGTTATCTGATCATGAGAAGCCCCTAGCTGAATACGTGGGAATACGGTCTATCTGCCCCTCAGATCAAAACATATTCCCCCTTCTCCTACATATGTACTGACACCAGAGAACCCATTTCACATTTATCTTCACCAATAACCTCGCCTGACCACCGCACCAGAAAACCACCATGTGCCAATGTAACTCATGTTCCTGTATTTTAACAGGTGCCATCCAGCTGAATTGTTTAGTACATGCAATTCTTTTCTCGAGAAGACTCTTTTTACTTCTGCAAGTCTTCATTTGCAATTCAAAGAACATATACAATGTAATGATTTCCAGATGATACGACAAGATTGAAGGCAACAAAAATGTACTTTGTAAACTGTGTGAATATAAAATGTTAATGTATAAGATGAAGGTCAGGAAAGGGGAAAAAAAGAAAGAGAAAAGATCAGTTACTATAATGTTCTAGAAAAAAAAAACTCAAGTCTGGGCATTTAGAAGAAAATGGGCTTGAAGAACAGAAGACATGATGGATAGGGCTGCCAGGGATCTCTGAAAGCCTTTAAAGATGGCAGCTAATGTTGTTTTAGGATGAGTAGATTGAGACATTCCAGCAGAAGACAGGGCTAGGGTTACACTAGAAGGACTAGGAGGAAAATCTCTGCCTATTTAAGATGACGGGAACCAATGAGATGTCCTCAGTAGCTCCTGCTGCCTGACCACCAAGATTGACGTGGAGGACACGTCAAAAGTGAGATCTGAAGCAACTCCACTTGTAGATAATAGCTGCAGGTCTTCTGCCTGATGGGATGGAGATCACCTTGAGCTTTTGTTCTTGTGCCTGAGAGAAGTTTCTTGCAAACACCACAGAGCACAATCAGGGAGGAAGTGGCTGTGAGTGCAGAACTCCTCCTCGTCCAGCTCATTGGAGAAGACTCAGCTCTCTCCCTCCATGTATCTCTGGGTTACATCTGTTTGAGTTTCCTGATTTTCCGTCTAGAAGAAGTTTCTCTCATTCTGTTCTAGCGGGATGGGTAAGCTGCGTTTATTTCTGCAGACATTGGACTAGTAAAGAACGCATATGTCATCCTTATTGAAATGTCGCAACTGTTTGTGTGTCGCTGGATGATTTTCTGCAAATGCAACATGTATGATTTATACGATGTATGTGACTATGATGTATTTATGCTATACTGTGCATGCGACTATTGTGTATTTATAGTGTGACTGTGTTTATAGTAACTTTTACAATAATATTTGTGTTTGGAATGTTTGCCAATTATTATCTGGAGCTGAAGGAATGTCCAGTACATGTATAGTATTGCAGATGCCAGATTTATATTTATATATATATATATATATATATATATATTGATATTATGTATTGTTTTACTGTGCAGAACAAGCTTATGGAGAAGTGAACCAGCTGGGTGGTGTGTTTGTCAATGGAAGACCCCTGCCCAATGCCATCAGGCTGAGGATAGTGGAGTTGGCCCAGCTAGGAATCAGGCCTTGTGATATCAGCAGGCAGCTACGAGTTTCTCATGGATGTGTGAGTAAAATCCTGGCCAGATACAACGAAACAGGATCGATCCTACCGGGGGCTATTGGAGGGAGCAAGCCCAGAGTCACCACTCCAAATGTGGTGAAGCACATCAGGGAGTACAAACAAGGAGACCCTGGCATCTTTGCTTGGGAGATCAGGGACCGTCTTCTGGCTGACAACGTCTGTGATAAGTACAATGTGCCTTCTGTCAGCTCTATTAGCAGGATTTTAAGGAATAAAATTGGGAACTTGTCTCAACCTAGTCAATATGAGAGCACAAAGCAGCCAAGTTCACAACCAACATTACCATATAATCATATCTACCAATATCCTTATCCAAACCCAATATCTCCTGGCTCTACTAAGGTGGGCAGCCATCATCCTGGAGTACACATGCCACCCGGACATGTCAGCATTGCCAGGTCCTGGCCATCAGCTCATTCTGTCAACAACATCTTAGGGATCCGCACCTTCATGGAGCAAACAGGTGAGTTGGTGGAAAGTGCTAGAACTGGCTGTTAACAGATGATCTTTCATGCATTCACACTGCAAATAATAATAACCTGTTCTGGGGTTCATGAGTAGATATAAATATGTGAGATATGGATCCCTCCATTTTAAAATAATATATTTGAATCTATTTTACAAGTAGCTATATATATATATATATATATATATATATATATATATAGCTGCTTGTAAAATAGATTCAAATATATATATATAGTTATCTTGTTTATAAATTGCTATTTTGGATTTAAGTAGTTGCTTTCTATAAATAGATATCGCATGTAGTAAGTTACATATTTATATTTCTCTGCTGACCTCATATCTATCTATCTGTTTAATTATGGTGTATAGAATTATTTAATATGTATCTGTCTAGATTTTTACTGACGTGTATTTAATTATTTAATATATATCTGTCTGTAGTACTTTTATCTATAAATTACTATGTAGCTACCTACTATATATAGCTATTATATGTAGTCAGTTGCATATTTATATTTCACTGCCTACTTCATATCTGCAGATCTATCTATTATCTATCTATCTATCTATCTATCTATTATCTGTCTATCTATCTATCTATTTATCATTTTAACTGTCTATCCGTCGTCTATTATTTAATATCTATCTGTGTAGCTTTAACTATCTATCGTCTATTTAACGTCTATTTATTTTATTTATATAATCTATCTATCTATCTATCTATCTATCTATCTATACATATCTATCTATCTATCTATCTATCTATCTATCTATCTATCTCATCTATCTATCTAACATATCTATCTATCTATCTATCTCATATCTATCTATCTATCTATCTATCTATCTATCTATCTATCTCTATAGTACCCTTATCTATAAATTACTATCTTGCATCTACAGTATATCGCTACCTACGTTGTATAACTAACATGTAGTTATCTATATATTCACATTTCTATGCCTACTTCTATGCCTATCTATCTATCTATCTATCTATCTATCTATCTATCTATCTATCTTTATTTTTCTCTCTCTAGTACTCTTGTCTGTAAATTATTATTTTGCACCAGCAAGTATATCGCTGCCTACTGTATAGAGCTATCGCATGTAGTTAGTTACATATTCATATGTTTCTGATCTATCTATCTATCTATCTATCTATCTATCTATCTATCTATCTATCTATCTTCTTCTTCTTCGATGTATCGATCTATCTAGGTTCTGGGTTCTTAGATTACTATGGTTACCTTAGCTCAAATAGCTCAAAGAAATGGCTTACGTCCTAATATAGGCATTATGGGATAGATACAACTATACAATTTCCTTGTCAAATATTTACCCCTTGATGAGAGACAAAAAGCCACCCTCTCGCCACTGGTGCCATGTAGTTGTTTTTGCCCCAGCTAAGAGCAAATACTATAGCGTTTTAACTATAAGTGCATGTGATTAAGTGTAGAAACAATACCGAGAACAAAATCTTAGAGCTTTATAATCTGAACCAGAACCGAACGAAATTGTTTCTACTATTAGTTTTACATTAGTGTTAAAAAATAATTAATTTTCAATATTTTGCGAATTAATAAGTTATTTCTACTGACACAAATCGTACAATTAGACTTTATATTTTATTCCTTCAGTTCAGGTCGGTGCAGATAAACAAATAGAGAAATGCGACTTTAACTTTCATAGTTAAAAGGATCGAAGTGAAAAATTACTTATTAGATTTTGCCCTTTTTATGTAAGTTATGAGCCTAGGTGTTTGTGCTTTATAGATATAATATAGGTGAATAATATTTAGAAGAATTGCATGTGTTTGTGGTTAATAGATATACTATAGGTAGAATAATATTTAGAATAATTTTATTTATATATAATAAAAAAAATCGTTTGGATGACATCAATAAAACAGTGGCGACCAAGTCCCACAATACAAGTTCATTTCCAAATATAGTATTATATTTATATATTATATGAATGTATAGCCTCATATAGCTATGTATGTGTTGGTGTAGGAGCTATTGCTGGCCCAGACGGTACTGTGTATTCCCCCAAAATGGAAGAGTGGACAAGCGTTAACAGGACAGGGTTTCCTGTTACCCAGAATATCAATGGAATAGAGAAATCTGCTGTAGAACCTGACATCAAATACCCTCAGGTAACTGTAATAGTTCAATAGCTCTATACTATAATATAGCATATACAGAATATCAATGAAACAGGGAAATCTGCTGTAGAATCAAATACCCACAAGGAACTGCAATAAACCAATAGCTCTATATTATAGTGTGCTATATATTTATGTGTATATAGTTTTTTAGTTTTAGTATATAGTTTTATTCGCTTACTATACATCCATTTGCATGATAATTTGCTAGACTACATGTGGCTGCACCTACAGTAAAGCCTATTCATACCATACTTTAAACTATAGATCCCTCCTGTTCATCTCCCTGTCAGTTATATTATTCCCAGTGGACAGATGAAGATCTGTAGGTGTAATTGATTATTCTGCCATGTTTATGTTCTTTCCTCTGCCCATGCTGCAGGCTGCCTCTAGTCTCTCCACTGTGGGTGGTTTTGTTCAAGCCTGCACCTACCCCTCCACAAACCAGTATGGGGTCTATGGGGGCCCAGGAGCCGGATATGTTACCCCAGGACACCACTGGCAAGCACAGGGAAGCCCACTTAGCCACCATGGCCCAGGCGTGACTGTACATGGTGGAGACATCTCAACCCCTATGACTTTCAAGCACCCGGTCAGGGAAGGTATGTAAGATGACAACTTTACTCCTGCTCCACTGTACACACTGGGGGTGCTGGGGGTGATACAGTGAGGGCCCTGCATTGTGTATGTGCTGAGCTATGAAGCAATGATGGATTGATCTCCTGACTGCAGGGGATGCTCTATGGAGTTATTATGACTGCTACCTGCTGGTCATCCTACAAGATTTATAGGACAAGACATATCAGCTCCAGGAAAGTCAAATAGTCCTCTGTGCTTCCTTACTTCAACAATCCTGACATCACCTGCAGAGAGAAATGGATGGAGAGAAGTGGGAGACAGGAAAGGGAGAGAGGAAAAGAGAGGGAGAGAAAGAGGAAGCGAGGAAGGGGAAGAAAAAAAGAAAGAGAGAGCGAGAGAGAGAAGAAGTTGGTAAGAGGGTAAAAGAAAAGAAAGTATGAAGAGAAAGAATAGACAAAGGAAGGAATTGAAGTATCTATCTATTTAGCTTGAAAGATCTTCTCACACATCGCTCTTGTGATCTTTTCTTCTTTTTCTTCGTGGATCATATATTTGTAGTAAAACAGAATAATAGATGAATAAATTAAAGGGGAGGTGACAGTAGGTGACTACGGACGGCAGGACTTACCGCATTTAGTGTCTGGCGAGAAAGAACTGTAGGGGCCTGCAATGGGAGCACAGCTTAATACAGATTATAGATAGATAGATAGATAGATAGAGACATATATGGAAAATAAATAAATAAGTACAACGAATTCGTAACGTGTAACATGTATGTGTTTTTTTAAGTATATATATATATATATATATATATATATATATATGTGTGTGTTCACGCATACAGACACGTACACACATGTATATGTTACTGATCGTCCCTGCTGCTTCTTGTGACTGTTCCCAACATCAGCGATACTAAATCTTTTACCTACTACAGATAATTTTACTAGAATAATTCACCTCTCACATCACTAACATGCTCATATAGTTAATGTATTCCGCAAATGAAAGAAATCTAAGCGCCCCTTACATATAACACTGTATAAACCTTGATAGTTATTCACACAGTTTTAGATATAATTAAAAACATTTATCCACACAAAATAACACAAACATTCACCCGAGTATACAACCTACTACATAAGGTTTGTTGTGCGCTGAGACTTGTAGTTCCATACCACAAGGCACTTTAACTTAACATATATATATATATATAAAATATATATATATATATAAATTATTTACTGGAGTGACAAAAAACATAAATATTTAATCCTATATCCTAGAATATAATTCATTTGAAATATCTGTATATTTATGTATGTGTTATCTATCTATATTTCTATCTATGCATGTCCTATTCATTTATTTAACTATCTATCTATGCATGTCCGTTCTATCCATCGAGCTATCTATCTATGCATGACGTACATATGTATGTATTTAACTATCTATCTATGCATGTCCTACATATGTATCCATTTAACTATGTGTGTATGTATGTTTGTCTTATTTACCTATGAATGTCCTACCAATTTATCTTTCTTTCTATTTATCTTTCTATCTATGCATGCCATGCTTATTTATCTATCTACCTATCTATGCATGTCCTAAGTATTCATCTATCTATCGATCTTTCTTTCTATGCATGTCCTATCTATCTATCTATCTATCTATCTATCTATCTATCCCATATCTATCTATCTATCTACCATATCTATCTATCTATCTATCTATCTATCTATCTATCTATCTATCTATCTATCTATCTATCTATCTATCTATCTATCTATCTATCTCCTATCTATCTATCCATGTACAATTGTGCGTCCTATAATTGGCAGCTGCGCCTCTCCTGATGATTTTTATTCTGCTCATTAGTGGCTTTTTATAGACGAGGATACTAATTTACAAGGGGGAGCCCATAGTAAACAATCTGCTCTATAAAACTGCAGTAAAAGAGCCGATTGTCCTACAGTTTGTGAGATGCCTTTACGACTTGGAGACACTTTATAAGAATCAGATGCTGTGATGGAAGCCAGAAGGTCTTGGGTTTGGGGACTGCTATCATTTCTGGAACAAATGGAAACCTTATATTAACTTACAGGGCATACAAATACCAAACTATAGTGTATCTTAATAGTAATAGGACAACAATGCACGTTACAGCAATGTAGCAGGGTGGAGATGTGCTGGCTCCTAGGAACAGGTGCATGGGTACGGCATAGGGTTTGCAGCTCTAGGAAAGTTCCCAGAGGGGGTAACATGTGATAGGAGTTATTTAATGGGGGCACATTTGTAAAATAAAAATGGTCAACTGATGTAATCCAGTATCAGATTTTGCTATGCTATGTGCTATGGATATGTATATGTATTAATAACTGATTATATAGTATATGACATACAGTAATATAGGCAGAAGTTTTGTCACACATAAAAAAGATGTTCACTTCTCATAGGTATAATATTGATACTAATAGCTATGCTACAATAATGTTTGATATGTACAGTATGCTAGCATTCCTTGTGTAACCTACTGAACTGTGTGTGTGATGAACAAAAGTATAGGACAGCAATTCCTCAATTGTAAGGGGAGCAGGCACATTATTTTTTAGGACTATTTTTACATGGGTATTGCAGAACTGATATATTTTTGCACCACTTGTAAAATCTATTCTCTATTGGTCTCTCTAAGCGTTAACATAAAATCATAGGGAGATATAAAATCTTTGGAGAACTATAAAATTTCATAGACTTGTTTCCACATTGATATCAATAGAGAATGGATTGAACAACACAAGTAAAAAAAATAAAAAATAAAACTTCAGTTGTGAAATTCACAAATAATAGTAATAATAATAAGTAGATTTTGAGCCCTATATGGGTCAGTGAATGACAATGCCTGTAAAGATCTGCAGAATATGATGGCGTTATATATGAGTAGGCTAAATAAAAAAATAAATAAAATAAATAATAATACATTTTAGTTATATAGTGCTAACATATTCCGCAGCACTTTACACATAAAACTATACAGTCTAAAAACATTATTATTATTATTATTATTATTAACAACTTATTATTAACATTATAAGCTGAAGCTAGTTTGTAGATGTTGCAATGATATTGTCAATATAGTTTTCAATGTAATATTTAAACAATATGATATTGATTGGATTGTTTAGTTATAATTCATTTTCTGATAGATAAATCAATAATTTTGATGAAATTCATATACAATGAGGAAGAATCAGTGGTTAGCATGTTTAATGTGTCACAGAGAATAAGACCATTAAATACATGTAGGAATTGATGAGAAAATAAAACTTTAAATAGCATTAAGTAAATATATATATAGTTATATAACAATAATCAAGGAAATGATGTCTACAGCCAGCTTTAGCAAATTGTCACTATCTGTGTGTGTATATACTGTGCTGAGTGTATGTGCTATACATACCTTACTATAATAGAATAATATTAAATGATAATGTTAGTCTTTATAACTAGTTGTAGGCCAGTAGTTACCTAGGATGCCAGTTGGTAATCTATAGATATATATTTAGAAGGCTAAGGCACCATGCAGCAAGCTGCAGATGGAAAAATGCTGTGGAAAAGACTGCGGCAGAAACACATCGCGTTTTTTTCCGCAGTTTTTTTCACAGAAAGTCCACAGAGTTTTCCTTTGCAGCCTTTCTGCTTATATTATATCTATACAGAAAACACCAGCGTTTCGGTAGGTATAATTGACATGCTGAGCTTTACAAAAATGCAAAGGTTTTTGAAATTGCAGCATTTCCGCTGCGGATATTTTTTTGCAATGTGTGGATGGGATTAGCCAGAATCCCAACAGCTTTGCAGGTAATGTAAAACACTGCAGTTTTTTGCTGCGCCAAATCGTGACATTGATCCAACGTAGGGACCTTGTCTAAAATGGATTTTTTTGAAGACCTCCCTCCTGAAGGCCTATAGGCAGAAATCCTCCATTATTATTATCATTATCCATCCAATTTTATACCCAGATCTGAGGAGGCCTGCTAATCTTTTTCATGGGACTCTAATATCCTAATATCTAGTGGAGAAAAGAAGCGCCATGCATAATCTCCAAGTGGATTCTGCCAAAACCTTCCATTGAAGTGAATAGGAGCAGGAAATCTTTATTCCTCTGGCAGGAAGATTTCCATTATACAGGCGCATCTCAATAAATTAGAATATCTTTGAAACGTTCATTCATTTCAGTATTTCAGTAATTCAATCCATAATCAGCGTCTTCCATGATTGTGTGTCCTACTGAACCAGACTGAGGGACCATTTAAAGGCTTAGGAAACCTTGGCAGGTGACACACTGAATTTACAATACTGAACTTTTTTTTACAATATTCTAATTTTCTTAGATTTTGGTTTTCATTACCTGTAATCCATAATCAACATTTACAGAAATAAAACACTTGAAATAGAACACTCTGTGTGTAAAGAATCTAGAAAACATAGGAGGTCACTTTTTTTAATTTGATTACTGAAAGAAATAAATGTTTCAAAGATATTCTAATTTATTGAGATGCACTGGTACATTTTGTATGGAGGGTCCTGCTACACAATTCTCCATGTGAACTTATCCTAAGAGGTAAATTAGCATTGTTATCCATAGCAACCAATCAGAGCACATCTTACATTGTTTAGATTGCTCTGGAAAAACATAAAATATGACTATGATTGGTTACTATGGGCCACAAAGACAGATTTCCTCTTTATTATGATAAATCAACCTCAAACTGTTTTGATGGAATTTTATATACACAAAAATATTACAGATTTTTTTCTAATGGTCCATTAGCTAGATATTGAACCTGCTGACCGTCTAAGACCTTATTCACACGAAAGTGAAAGACAGCTGTGAGACACGTGACATGACTGTTTTGAGAACACATTGATTTCAGTGTATCTATTCAGATGGCCATTTTTTTTACATTTATCACAGCCGTCAAAAAACTAATAAGTTCTATTTTTGTCTGTTTTGTTGGCCAAAGAGACCCAATAGAAATCAATTGATCAGTTTTTAACGCATTTAAAATGGATTAACGAATATTTTACTTCCAATATAAACGGGCCAGCGGGTTGGGTTAAAAAAGACAGACCAATTAAAAAATCATGCCAAATGGATGACACTCGGCCATCAAAAATGGAAAAACATGTATGTCGGTCTCTCAGGGCTATTAGATCCATGAAAAACAGCACGGTCATGTGAACAAGGCCTTACTATTGGCAGATATTATTGGATTGGGGCGATTTCACCATGATTGATCCTTTTGCTCTCATAGGAGATAAGGTGCTATCATGGTTGTCTAGCAGCTGCTTATTCCACTTTCCCTTTTGAAAACACATGCACTCCTGGACATCAGTTTTTTTTACAGGACATCCTTCCATTTAGGCTAGGGTTGCACAGCTACCACTGCTATTGTTGTATGATAGAAGGTTAACAATGCCACATTATTCATGTTCACCAAAGTTGCAGGTGGTCTCTTGACAGTTGCACCCTCATTTATTTCAATAGAAGACTTGTTCAACTTGTTTTGTCACTGGAATAACTGTATAACTTTTACTCACTTCCTGCTAAGAATCTCATATTTTTATACGCTAGAAAGACAATAAGGATTTTTTTTTTTAAATTGTGACAAATTGACATCAAAAATTCCCCAGTGGCATACACTACTGGGGGCAACTGGGAATTCAGCACCATAGTCTAATCAGTCTTCTCCTCTATGTTTGTGCTGGACTATTTTGCAAACTTTTGTGTTTTCACTGCCTTGTAGTATCATTAATTTTCCTACGCGGTATGCATGTGATGTAACATGGCCTAATAATCTGGTTGTTGATATTTTGCCATAAAATGTTGTGGATATTTTAATACTATCAGTGTATCTAAATCTCATGCCGTTACTCAGTTTATTGGTCCTAAAACTATTGGTGAACCATAGAGTTAAGAGTACTATTACATGTGCTATATTCACACACGTTAACACCTGTGAGTTTTTTTTTCTACATCAATGAAAATGACTAACACTGATCTAAAATGCTAAACAGCTGTGTGGTTCCAAAAAAACACGTATGTTACCGCGAGTAAAAGCAAGGCTGTGTAATAGCACTCTAATACATTTCATGTAATTATTGGGATTTTTAACAATACTGTTAATATTAAATGTATTATATATGTATTAAATTATATATCACCGTCATCTGCTTGGCAATGTACAATGTGGTGCAGTATTGGGCTAAAACAATATAATACAATATACATAATATGGTATCTTTGACATAAAAATCAGTCTACAAAGCTGTTTGCCATGTCTGCTGTAGAAAATTTTAAAAATATGATCACGTGCCAGAAAAAAATAGGGGAATTTATTATTTCTTTTGCGCTTTAGTTGTGGTGTATTTTCACACTTTTTCACATATTGGGCCAAATATATTATGGCCGTGCGCCATTTTTAGTGCTTTGCGTCTATTCCACTTTTGCCAAAACTGTCTTCCAATGTGGGCAAGGTTTACATAGCACATAAGTTTAAGCTTAATTCATTATTTGCAACTTTATAAAAAGTCACAAAATGTTTGCTCTAGCGCATGCCATGTGCACTGTAGAATTGTGGTCAGTATTTTGTCCCAGTATTTGTAAGCCAATATTAGGAGTGGAGCCTACAAAAACTGAAATGGAAAGATTTGCACTTCTTCATTTTTTTGGACCCACTTGTTTTAATTTTTAAACATTGATGCAAAATACTGACCAAAATATTGCTGTGTAAAGATAGGCATAGTCTGTGCTTCACTATAACACATCCCTTTAATTTTGATGGGTTGCAAACTGTTGCAAAATTAGAATTAGCTTGATTTTACTAGTTCAGTCAATATTTATTTTTTTGCATGATTCTAAACAAATGTATGCTATATATTTAGGTCTTGAAAAAAGAGTCATATGCAACAAACTAAAATCAATATCTGTGTCCAATATTAATATGTAGGACAAACAGATACATCAACATTTTTGAAAATTTAAATTTAATTCTAAAAACTTTGCAAGCTCGATTGTAAACAAATGTTCTAGGCCCATTAATTAATGACCTTTGAGACCTTCCTGACTCATCTAGATCTATAGCCCTGTCTATAAATATAGAATTTTTTTTTCCACTCCTATGAATACAAAATACAAAAACAATTTTTTTTTTACTTAAATATAATATACATGACTATGATCTTATGATTTTTAAAACTTCAGCTGTAATTTATATTTATACTGAATACAATATAATTTAATTTATTTAATTCAATCATAAGCTAATAATTGAAGATTTCTGCATTAATGCAGTTATATAATATGATATATTTAAAAAATCTGATAATTATGTAACTTGTACAAAAACATTTGTATGTATGACATTTTTATTATTAGCATCTATTACAATTTTTCAAAGCATTAAATTAAATTAATCAAATCCTTTCCTTGTTCTTTCAGTTATGAATAGAAAGCAAAGCAGTCCCATTATAAAACACCAGGACGTCTTGAGCAGTGTACATGGAATTTCTATACCTGCTTCCTCAACTTAACAAACCTTGGACATGGAAGATGTTGTTTGACTTTATTTTGCCCATAAAGACATTGATTTAGTTACATTCCCTCGGCCTGAAGCTAAACTTGGTTCCTAAGGTGGCAAGATGGTTGACTATGGGACATGACCACACAGTCACTGAATAAAACTTTTTCAGAGAGAACTAACAAAAGCAAGACAAGGTGAGGATCGATATGGACATTGGATGAGCTGTTTACTTTGGAAAAATGAGGCTATTGCTGAAAGCTCTTTCCTTCTCCCTATTATTTGCTGTCCACTCTCTTTTTCTTTAAGGCCCATTGTATTCCCCTCTTGTTAACACCATTTAATGCCTACTAGAGTTTACAATCTCAATTGGCAACAGGATGTTTTTTTTTTTTTTTGGCTGGTTGTAGACACTGATATTTAATTCATTTTAGGGGGATATTTTAAATTTTTCCAAATTGTTGGAATGAATTGTATGATGTGAAACAATCTTTGTGAGTGTATTGTATATCCTAGATTGTAAATGTACAAATTAAATAACAGCATTTTATTTTATATTTTTATAACTCTAATTATCAGAAATAAATGGACTAAGTCAAGAATTTCTGTATAACTGATGGTGTTTGCTTCATAAAGTGTCAATTTATTTATTTCATATTTTATGCAGTTTTGGTGATATTCCAATATATTTAATACACCTTATATGTCAAAATGAATCTTTGGGTTTAGAAAAATAAAAAAAAACCCAACACAATACTGTTCATACTGTAAAAGGATTAGTGAATCATAAATATAGGCAGTATAACTGCTTTGGAAACCAGATTTACGTCTTGTCAGGTGCCTGTGAAAAAAAAATTGAAAGGAAATAACAGAAAAATATAAACCCACATGGTGAGAGTCAAAATAAGATCGGCTTAGCTAATGTGAAAAGAAATGTTTAAAATCGGTTTCATTTCTTTAGAAAATAATTCTGTACTCACATTCTCAGCAACATTGTTAATAGAATAACATTATTATATCATTTTCAACATTTTATTAAAAAAACATAAAAAAACTAAACTAAACATTAAATATATTATTTCCCTCCAATATATTTTCTTTCCCTTACATTGTCATATTTTTAAATGTAATAATGTAAACTTGTTCTTGTTTTTTTAAATATAAAAACATTTCAAAAATATTTTATTATAAATGGTCAAGTGACATGAATCTCTATTATTCTGTTCATTCTATCTATCTATCTATCTATCTATCTATCTATCTATCTATCTATCATCTATCTATGTATCTATCTAGTTATCTATTTCATATTTTTCTGCCTATCTGTCTATCTATATCACTGTTATCTATAAAATTGCTATTTTTGGATTTATTTCACATGTAGCTATGTATATATTCAATATCTATCTCATCTATCTATCTATCTAGCTACTAACATCAAATACAAACCTACATAACAGCTATGTTTGCAAAATGCGTAAATGAATTCAAAAGACACATTGTTTGTTTGTTTTTATCAGATTTACATATTGAATCTGATCCACATAAAAATAATGATTTTAATGCACTAATTGTCCTCTTAAAAAAAAAAAAATGCAAAAATTAGAGGTAAAAGGAAAAGGGCCTGTGTAATTGTATATTGCATATGATCAGTAACTTACATGTATTAACCCAGATTTGAGAATTTGAGTCATTGTAAACCAAAGTTTGCTGAAAGTTGGCATAAAAACTATCAAAAGTAAACCAAAAGGTGGTAAAAAGTTTGACAGAAGTCTCAGAAGTTGTTTGATATTTGTAACATGTAGTCTAGTTCAAAGCTGTTTAAATTTAAGACAGTATTAATAAACTTTCCCCAATGTGCCTATACTATGGTTTACATTAACACAAAGCCAACTAATTGCTTTCATTAGAATTTCTTATTCATTGCAGAATTTGTTTTCCACACTATTCTATACAATGCCGTCAGAGGCTCTTAGGCCTAGTTCACACTGACAAGTAGAATGGGAAATTCTAATCAGCTCTTAACTGATGACTGATGCTGTAAAACAGTAGTATCTGCTGTAAAACAGTGTCCTGCTACTTTACTTTAATGTTTAGAAAAGCGTTCTTATGATGTCTAAAGCTGTAGTCACATGTGCCGTTTTGATGCTTTTTTGGTAACATTTTTAGAACTAAAGGCCGAATTGGATCCAAGAGGAAGGAAACATGTCGGTTATTTCTTTATATTCAACCTTCCACTTGGATCCACTCCCAGATTTGGCTTAAAACTGCATCAAAAACTACATATGCAAATCCAACCTAAAGGATATGGTATACATGTCCTGAGCTGAATGACTCAGATCCTTTAGAAGTTGCTGTGACTGTCCCATACATCTGAGTGGGATCTGCATAATTTGTGTATTTTCAGCAGAAAATTATATTTGGAACTGATTTTTAACTGCAGACATTTCTCCTACAAACCTGCTGTGTGTGAACACACCCTCAGTGTCAACGTGGGTAGTAGTCAGTACTGTTGTTATATACTGCAACTATACTATAACATATCCTTAATAATTTCATCAGTTTGGGAGACTACTAACAAAATCAGTTACTCTTGTATCCATATATGTAATAGCAATTACTATAGTAATTACAAAAATATTCCAAGAATATAAACAATTGGGGACCTTATTGCAAGATCAGATAACTCTTTGATTTTCCAACTTTTTTTGCAAAAAAATTAATTTACAGTGCAAAATCTAAGGGTGATTTAATTTATTTGGAACATTCTATGATGTTTTTAAATATGTATTTAATGTTGCACTTTTATCTGATCATCGATATCATGTTGGTACTCTATCTAAATGATCTATCTATGCAAGAAGTGAATTTTAAGTTAGTAAAGTTCAATATAAAGCAATATTCAGTTACATCGTAATGCAATAAAATTGTGAGATTACCACATTGTGGCATAATAATGCCAATGCCATAGGATATATAGTATAAAAGTAGTGTTGTAACCATAGCCAAGAAACCAATATGGTGCTTTCTTGTTTTCTCATGTATGGAAACACTGAAGCCTTAATCTACATTCACACAATTGTGAAAAAAAAAACAGCAGTGAAAAATGCACAAACATTCTGTTTTTTTTCACGGCTATCTTACATTTGTGGGGCACCCGTTTTCATGGATCCCTCTTGGTTTTGGGTCTGTGAATTGGGTATGTGTAATTGGTACAGTATACCTCACTACTAAGCCTGAGAATCCTGCCTTAGCCTATACTGCGGCCTTACTTGGAACTGTGACCAGAAGTGTCTCAGTTGTACCTTCAAGTTGTTACTATCCACCTCTAGTGATAAAGAATCTGTGCTGTTCATGGTAGTAAACCCTGTTATTTCTGCTTTAGTGTAACCACAGAGTCAGACTATGCCAAGTTACTGTGATCCTCCAGATATCTGTTACTGTGAGCTGCACTGTGAGCCTGTCTTAGGATACCTCCTAAACTATGTGCCCATCAGGTTCTTATAACCACTAAGCTATGTGCCCATCTAAGACGTATAACCACTAAGTTGTGGGCCCATTAGATTCTTATAACCACTAAGGTGTGTGTGCATCAGAGACTTTTAACCACTAAGCTGTGTACCCATCAGAGACTTATAACCACTAAGCTGTGTGCCCATCAGAGACATATAACAACTAAGCTGTGTGCCCATCAGATTCTTATAATAACTAAGCTGTGTGTCCATCAGATTCTTATAATAACTAAGCTGTGTGTCCATCAGATTCTTATAATAACTAAACTGTGTGTCCATCAGAGACTTATAACCACTAAGCTGTGTGCCCATCAGATTCTTATAATAACTAAGCTGTGTGTCCATCAGATTCTTATAATAACTAAACTGTGTGCCCATCAAAGACTTATAACAACTACGCTGTGTGTCCATCAGAGACTTATAACCACTAAGCTGTGTGCCCATCAGAGACATATAACAACTAAGTTGTGTGCCCATCAGATTCTTATAACAACTAAGCTGTGTGCCCATCAGATTCTTATAACAACTAAGCTGTGTGCCCATCAGATTCTTATAATAACTAAGCTTTGTGCCCATCAGAGACTTATAACAACTAAGCTGTGTGTCCATCAGATTCTTATAATAACTAAGCTGTGTGTCCATCAGATTCTTATAATAACTAAGCTGTGTGTCCATCAGATTCTTATAATAACTAAGCTGTGTGTCAGAGACTTATAACCACTAAACTGTTATTGATGTTACGTATCTGTTAACCCCAGTGGTTCATCTCTTTATACTGGCAAGTCACAAAAACACAACAATTAATTTAACATACTACAAAGTTTACACAACATATATGGTAATTAAAGTCATTACCACTCACCCTCGCTATTTTCTTATATTAACAGACAAAAAGAATTAAAAGAAGCTAAACAGATAAAAAGCTAATGATACCTACTACTCCAAAAAGTAGCTAGAAATTGCAACTTGGCTAAAAACTAAATTTAAGACCTCAATGTTAAAAGCGTTGTCCAGGATATATTTATTTTCTTAAGGATAGGCCACAAATATATGACCATTAGATAACTGATAAGCGGCTTCTGCACCAGTCAGCTGTAGGAGGCCACTTCTGATGCATGTATTATACACAATAAGGGACTGGAAGCAGTTATCTCCGATCCCTGTGTAGTGGTTGGGCTCAGCTCCTATAGAAGTCAATAGGCCATAAGAGTGAAGGACAGACCATGAAAAATTAATTCTTGGACAATCCCTTTAAAAAGATTATTATAATTTTTAAGGCTAAAATTGAGAATTTAAGGGTGGAAAGACATTGTGAAATTTTGCACATAATGTTATGCATTGAGTTAAAAATATTGTATATAGTTACATTTTCTGCTGCTCTGGTGCAATTTGCCTTACAACTGTCACTTCTGTGATTTTGTTTCTATTTATCCCGGGACAGTAAGAATTAGGAATTTCTGAAATGTATTATATCTTATTTATGAAAGTTTTTGAAAGCTATTAGTAGTGACCGTAACTGTTAATAGAAGTGACCGATGCAGTGTGAAATATTTGACTCTTATAATTTCTTAACTTCCAGCAATGAATGTTTCCAAAATGTTGGAGCCAAATTAAGTTTTTAGCTCATAGGCTGCTGCCAAATAAGACTGTTTTATAAACTGCATAATGTTCTATGTCTGTTAGTAAATTTTATCTCTATTTTTACTTTTGACAATATTCAAGTCTGCAATGAACATATTGGCAATGGTTAAAACGAATATTTTTTGGTCCAAATGATTTCAATTACAGATTCGTGGATTCAGTCTGTGATTTATCAATTTTTTTCTATCATTCAGTCAACTGCAACACAATTTTTTGTTTAATTTTAATTCTTAAGATGTATTTTTAGTGGCCTGTTTAGTACAGCCATTGTTGGATACTGAAATAAAACAGTAACCTTATTGATGACAAGATGCAACATGACGTATTCATGGATAATTGCTGTTCATAGGACTAAGCTTAAAGAGGACCTTTCACGTCTTCATGCATATGTAGTTTTACATACCGCTAGAAAGCCGACAGCGCGCTGAATTCAGCACACTGCCGGCTTTCCCGGTACGTGCCCCGGGGCTGGAGATATCGGCAGTCGTAGTTTCACTGTTCACCGTCAGAAGGGCGTTCCTGACAGTCTAGCTGGGCTGTGAGAAACGCCCTCCCTGACAGTATTCCTCCATAGCACTGTACTGGGGGGGGCGTTCCTCACAGCTCAGCGTCATCACTGGGCGTTAAGGAACGCCCCCTCTCTCTGTACTCATCCATAGCGCTGTACTGTCAGGGAGGGCGTTCCTCACAGCGCAGCTAGACTATCAGGAACGCCCTTCTGACGGTGAACCGTGAAACTACGACCCCCGATATCTCCAGCCCCGGGGCACATACCGGGAAAGCTGGCAGTGCGCTGAATTCAGTGCGCTGTCGGCTTTCTAGCGGTATGTAAAACAGCATATACATGAGGACGTGAAAGGTCCTCTTTAAGGCTACGAGCCCATATTGCGGAAACGCAGAGTTTTTTTGTTGAAGATTTTGCTGCAGTTTTTTAAGCCAAAATTAGTAATAGATTTAACAGAAGGGATACTTATATGTGCTTCTTATATATTTTACATTTCTTTTCAAGCCATTCCTGACTTTGGCTCAAAAAACAGCAGCAAAATCTGCAACAACAAATGATGCATTTCCACAACGTGGCCTCAGCCTTAAAGATGTTTCTCGAGATTGCTACTTATCACCTATGATATCTGATCACTGGGCTTCCCACCACTGACACCACAACAATCACAAGAACAGGGGTCCCATGGCGGTTGTTCATGTGCAATGCTAAGGGACTGAAAAAGACGAATACAGGGCTCAGCTACCTTCATCAGTTTCATAGATTTTCAATAGAATGACCATTGCTCAAGTCAAACAGGAGCCACGGTATATCCATTCTCATGACTGGTGGGGGTCCCATGGGTGGGATCTCCAGCAACCAGTCGCTTTATCACCTATCCTGTGAATAGCTGATAAATGGTGATTAATCTGGGCTAAAAAAAAAGTGCAAAGTAATCAGCCACAGTGCACCAAACTCATCAATGGGGAAAATCTTATAGAAGTGTTAAGGATGCAGGATGGCTCTATTTGAGATTCAGTGTCTATGTCACATATACTTTCTGCATAAGGTATCTGCTTCATTTACTACACATGATATGGGAATGTTGGGACGTATGGGACGGTATTGCCTATATTGGAATGGGATCTTGGACAGTATCAACTCCTATGGACATATACGTCTTACATATATGGCTGTGGCGCCGCTCAGAAGCAGGGAGGGTGCAGTACCCGCCAGGTCTCTGCTGTTTCACACAGCAAGGACTCATAAACAGTACCCAAGATCAAAGATGACTCTGATAACAGGCAGTTAACCACAACATCTGGGTGGTTACTTTCACTTCCTTTTTGATCTTTGGTAACAGGGAAACGCTCCCACAGCACGATCATGGGAGCTGTCCTGTTACCATGGCAGCCAGGAGCCTTCTGAGGGCTCCCAGGCCTGACATAGCATTGTACCTATTGAAAGCTGCCTGTAGAAGGCTTCAATAGTTACATAGGGAATTTGCTACAGACTGTAATACGCTATAATTGTAGTCAATGGCATAAACTCCATAAAAAAAGGCTTTGTTTTTTAAAATATAAAAAAATTTAAGTTTAACTCACCCCCTTTCCCTAGATCACATATAAATATAAAAAAATAAACATAAACACATTAGGCATCCCTAAGACTAAAAATGCCTAAAATATTAAAATATAACAACACTGAATACTGTAGCTGGAAAAAAAAAAATCTAAATGGCTGAATCCCTTTTTTTTCATTGCATCTTCTCTCTAAAAAAAATGGAATAAAAAATGGTCAAAGCATCATATATTTCCCCCATAGCGGTATCAATAAAAACTACATATTGTTCTGAAAAAAGCTGCCTTACACAGGTCCATGCACTGAAAAAAGTTAAGGGTGTCAGAATATGCAGAGTCAAATTTTTTCTTCAAAAAATGTGAATTTTTGAAAAGGTGAGAAAAACTATAGAAATCTATAGTGAGTGAGAGTCAGGTAATATTTGCAAGTAGCTATATATAGTGAGCCCCCAGAATGAATTTTACAGGTGGGCCCCAGGCACCCCAGTCCAACACTGCCTATATTCTTCTTGGTGTATGCACCTATATAATGGAAATACACTGGATATCTGCATACGCACCTATGACAGCATAAATGACTCCTTGATTACATTTTTACTTCCTTTCTGGGTGGTTTTCTTTCGAGGATGGGGTGGGGCTTGTCTATGTTTTGGGGATGATGTATGTATAGTCAGTGGCGTAACTAGGAATGGCTGGGCCCCAAGGCGAACATTTGACATGGGGCCCCCCCCCCGAACCGCTGCCCCCAATCGCACCCCCCCCCAGACCGCCCCCTCCATCCACCCCCCAAAAAAAACGCATACCTGCGCACACTATAATGTCCCATAGTGGCCCCTGCACACAGTATCATGTCCCATAGTGGCCCCTGCACACAGTGTCATGTCCCATAGTGGCCCCTGCACATAGTATCATGTCCAATAGTGGCCCCTGCACACAGTATCATGTCCCATAGTGGCCCCTGCACACAGTATCATGTCCCATAGTGGCCCCTGCACACAGTATCATGTCCCTTAGTGGCCCCTGCACACACTATTATTCCCCATATTGGCCCCTGAACACAGTATCATACCCCATAGTGGCCCCTGCACAAAGTATCATGTCCCATAGTGGCCCCTGCACACAGTATCATGTCCCATAGTGGCCCCTGCACACACTATTATTCCCCATATTGGCCCCTGAACACAGTATCATACCCCATAGTGGCCCCTGCACACAGTATCATGTCCCATAGTGGCCCCTGCACACAGTATTATTCCCCATAGTGGCCCCTGCACTGAGTATTTTGCCCCATAGTGGCCCCTGCACACACTATTATATGTCCCATTGTGGACCACCCATGAACAATTATTATACTCTGGGGTCTTCTCCCAGGGGAGGATAGAAACATAAAAAAACAACGTTGCTTACCTGTTCCTCGCTCCTGTCCAGTTGCTGCTACTTCGGCATTCTTCAATGTTGGACCAGGCCGGCGTCACGTGATGCGGGACGGCGTCGCGACGCAAAATGACGTCCGCTGACGTCTGGAACGACACCAAACAGGCCCGAAGCCTGGAGAAGCGTAGGAGAGGTAAGTACATTGTTTTTTATGCTCCCTCACCAACTCTGGGCCTCCGATTATTATACTCCGGGGTCTTTTCAAAGACCCCGGAGTATAGCGATAGCAGTGATTGTGGTGTTCGGCCCGTGGCCTCACATACCGTTCCCCGCTCCTGCTCATAGCCACCTCCACAGAATCGGAAGCGCAGGCGGCTGTGAGCGGGACCCCGGGGATCGGTAAGTATATAGGGCCCATTACCTGCTGGGGTAACGGCCTATTAAAAAAAAAAAAAAAAAAAAAAGCATCGGGTGCCCGCGGGGCCCCGTAATATCACGGGCCCTGTGGCAGCTGCTACCGCTGCTACCCCGGTAGTTACGCCCCTGTGTATAGTTATGTATAGTTTTATGTGTCTTTGTTACCGTGTCAATTGCTCCAATACAGATTATTCCAACACATATACAGTATATAATTGTAATATGTACACCTGCTGGCGACTAAGGGGAAGAATGTAAAAAGATACAGTAGGTGCGATCACTTGTTGACTAAACAAAACATATTCAAAGAACACAATCAGATATGAAAATTCGACTTGTCTGTGCAGGTTTGCATTCTTGCCCATAGCATTCAGTGTAGTACTTAGACCTGGTATAGCAGAAGCAAAGCATAAGTAGGTCAATAGTCAAATGTGCTGAAGACGTAGCAACTATTCTATGAACTAGAATTATGCTCAGAGTACTTGGACAACCTTCTTACACTTTATGCTAATAGTATTCTAGAGGAAAGTTGCTGCATAGAGCAGTTTCTGTTTTGGACTTTGCATGAGCATGTGGAAGAAGCAGAAAATCTACCATGACAAATAGACAAGGCCACAAAACATAATGAAGTCATTATTATTGAGGACTTCAACTACCCAGATATAAACTGGGAGGCAGAAACCTGCAGGTCCACCAAAGGGAAGAGGTTTTTGTCAGTAATAAAAGACAATTACCTATCATAACTAGTACAGGACCCAACAAGAGGTGAGACATTTTTAGACCTAATTTTGACAATTTTGATGGACGTGACAGATAGTCAAAAGTGAAGGAGAGGGTCATCTAGGTAATAGTGACCACAACATAATAAGTTTTCATGTACACTTTAAAAAGTGGTGTAGCATAGGGGGTACAAAAACACTAAATACTGGCTGTCAGAGGAGCTTAGAAGCATAAACTGGGACAATATCCTCAAAGTGAAAGAAACATAAAGTAAGTGGGACATTTTCAAAAACATCCTAAATAAGGCCAGTGAAAAAGATATACCTTATGGGAATAAGTGGGTTAGAAATCATAGAATACCAATGTTATTAACTAAAGCTGTAAAGAGTGCAATGAGGGATAAAAAGAAAGTGTTTAAAGTACTAAAACAAGAAGGTAGTGACGCAGAATTAAAACATTATATAGAGAAAAATTAATTGTGTAAAAGGTAAAGATTGAAGCAGAGAAAATAATTGCCAAGAAAAGTAAAAATAGTCCAAAATTATTCTTCAACTACTTAAATAATAAGAAAGCAAAAACTGAAAATATGGTTCCTTTCAAAAATAATCTGGGTGCAATGGTGGAGGAGGATGAGGAAAAGGCAAATATATGAAATGCCTTCTTCTCTACTGTATTTACACAAGAAAATCTAATGGCCAACAGCATGATTAGGGGGTCATTTGAAATATTCATTAAATGTCACCTGTTTAACCCAGGAGGAAGCCCGACTTTACCACTGGGGACAGGTGAGTATTATTTTTTTTTTTTCACCTCCCCGGCCTTTTAAAAATATAAAAAATGTGCCTGGACAACCTCTTTAAGTTTTCTAAGAGATGCTATCCTGGAGTATCTCCATGTAAATAATCTTATAATGCCCAATCAGCATGGGTTTATGAGAAATCGATCCTATCAGACTAATCTGATCAGCTTCTATGAAGAGGTAAGTTCTAGACTAGACATGGGTAATGCGGTAGATGTAGTATATCTGGACTTTTTAAAGGCTTTTGATACTGTATCACATGTACATTCCTGTACATGTTGTATTTGTATTTGTATCTGCTTATCTTTGCTGCTGTAACAGACTGAATTTCCCCATTGTGGGACTATTATTATTATTATTATTATTATTATTAAAAAAGGGTTGGTACAAAATGAGAATGTTGGGACTGGGGGAAAACATATGTATTTGGGTTCACAATTGGCTCATTGATAGGAAACAGAGGGTGCTTATTAATGGTAAATATTCAGACTGGCTCACAGTCACCAGTGGGGTGCCACAGGGGTCAATATTGCGTCCTCTCCTTTTTAATATGTTTATTAATGACCTGGTAGAGGATTTACAGAGCAGGGTGTCCATATTTGCAGATAATACTAAACTTGGCAAATTAAGTTTAATGTTGAAAAAATGTAAGGTTATGTATTTTGCTCAAGGAAATAATCTTTTTACTCTTAGGCTGTTGACAGTGACAAGGGGACATCCTCTACGTCTAGAGGAGAGATTTCACATCATCATAGATGGGGATTCTTTACTGTAAGGGCAGTGAGGCTATGAAGCTCACTGCCACAGGATGTGGTGATGGTGAATTCATTGTGCAAGATCAAAAAGGGCCTGAATGCCTTTCTTAATGGAAAAAATATTACTGATTGCCAGTTGGGAAGGGATTTTTTCCCTTGACATGGGGCAATTGGCATCAGCCTCATGTTTTGTTTTTTTCTTCCTCTAGATCAGTGATGGCGAATCTTTTAGAGACCGTGTGCCCAAACTGCAACCCAAAACCCAAAAAACCACAAAATTATCGCAAAGTGCCAACACGGCAATTTAACCTTAATACTGTGTGGATCCATAATTGCGGACAGTTACTGACATGCAAAATACAGTCATGTAAATGGGGCTTTACAGAGCTTTCAATAATACAAACAACTTTGTACTGAAAGGTAATAGTTTGCATTTGGTACTTTTGAATAATTAATGTTCACTATTTACATTGTACAGGATCAGTTTTACAGTGACCGTGCAATGTTATTACAGCCTGTAGTAATATCACATGTCTGCTATAAAACAGATACTGTGTGATATACATAGTGAAGGGCCTCAACATGGTACAATGTGCTCCACAGTGGCCCCCAGACAGTATTATATGCTCCACAGTGGGCCCCACACTGTATTATATGCTCCACAATAGGCCCCCACACAGTATTATATGCTCCACAGTGGCCTCCACACAATATTATACACTCCACAGTGCCCCCCACACAGTATTATATGCACCACAGGGGCCCCCACACAGTATTTTATGCTCCGCAGTGGCCCACACACAGTATTTTATTCTCCACAGTGGGCCCCCACACAGTATTTTATGCTCCACAGTAGGCTCCCCACTCAGTATTATATGCTCCACTTTGGGCCCCCACACAGTATTATATGCTCCACAGTGGGCCCCCACACAGTATTATATGCTACGTACATGCAGTCCCAAAAAGAGCAGGTACGTAGCATCCTCCTTCTTCTGACTGCAGGCGCTGATGACTTATGCGGCCTACACTGACAGATTTAAGCTGTATGTGCATTGGCTCAGACAGCTGAAAGAAGCACTCTCTCACTAACAGGGAAACCTGTACCGGATTCCCCGATAGTGAGCGATCAGGACGATGGCGCACCTGCTCTGATTGCCCCCTCTAGTATGAGTGTCATAGGTTTGCCAACATGGCTCTAGATCAATGATGTAGGGTTATAGGATGGACTTGACGGACCTGTGTCTTCATCCAACCTCATCTACTGTGTAACTATGTATTACATTGTTACCCACTCATCGTGTAAAGTGGTATGGACGCACACCTTAATTAGTCAGTTGTTCTCTTCTCGGTCTGCATGAACAGTTGTGTAGATAGACAGGGAAGGGATTTAGCAACTGTTCACACTGAACGTGAGGTTTGACCAGGCATGGCTTCAGAGCAGTGTGACACAGCTTGATGTGCTTTAAGTCTTTGTTACTCATTGTGGTTGTACAGGATTTGCACAGTGTGATGTACTGAATAATGTTTGTCACTTTTGTCTTTGCGCTGTCATTGCTTTGGGAAGTTTCTGGCAGACGGATTACACAATGTCTCTTGATAGGCAGAAAAGAGTTGTGTATAAGAGTTGCACTGCAGAAGAAGTTCGGTGTTGTTCTTCCATAGTACACATCACTGATGTCAAGGGGTTGCCCAGGTTATCCATGGCAGAAAGTAACATGCTGTTTAAGGGCCCATTCCCATGCTGGGGAGGTGAAGTTTGTGCAGCTTCCTAGAGAGGAGCAGCGGCTCAAAGATGAAGAGAGGAAGAGGAAATATTTACCAGCACATGACTGAGGCCAGTAGGGGAGGTAAAAAAATAAACCAGTACAGTAAGTCAACTGCAAACCTATTTAATCTCTGGTAAAACAGCAACTTCATTAACATTGTAGAAAATAGGAACTTTTACTGCTTTCACTATTGTAGGTGAGCTTTAGACATTAATTGCTTCTCACACAGTCAAACAGTCTGTACTTACAATAAAAATGTTCTCAATAAAATCTGTGTATCTCCACTAAACATTGTACTGCAAAAATTCATTTGTGAGGTGACGAAAACTGCAGCCACCCCTCGCCTCAGTTAGTGGACTGCAATTCTGAACGAGTAACATGTCTAGGTGTATAGCTAGACACGTGAACAAAATTGTTGGTACCCCTCATTTAATGAAAGAAAAACCCACAATGGACAGAAATAACTTGAATCTGACAAAAGTAATAATATATAAAAATTCTATGAAAATGAGCAAATGAAAGTCAGACATTGCTTTTCAACCATGCTTCAACAGAATTTTTAAAAAAAGAAAACTCATGAAACAGGCCTGGACAGAAATGATGGTTCCCTTAACTTAATATTTTGTTGCACAACCTTTTGAGGCAATCACTGCAATCAAATGATTCCTGTAACTGTCAATGAGACGTCTGCACCTCTCAACAGGTATTTTGGCCACTCCTCATAAGCAAACTGCTCCAGTTGTCTCGGGTTTGAAGGGTGCCTTTTCCAGACGGCATGTTTCAGCTACTTCCAAAGATGCTCAATAGGATTTAGGTCAGGGCTCATAGAAGGCCACTTCAGAATAGTCCAATGTTTTCCTTTTAGCCATTCTTGGGTGTTTTTAGCTGTGTGTTTTGGGTCATTATCCTGTTGCAAGACCCATGACCTGCGACTGAGACCAAGCTTTCTGACACTGGGCAGCACATTTCTCTCTAGAATCCCTTGATAGTCTTGAGATTTCATTGTGCCCTGCACAGATTCAAGACACCCTGTGCCAGATGCAGCAAAGCAGCCCCAGAACATCACAGAGCCTCCTCCATGTTTCACAGTAGGGACGGTGTTCTTTTCAAGATATGCTTCATTTTTTCCGTCTGTGAACATAGAGCTGATGTGCCTTGCCAAAAATTTCAATTTTTGTCTCATCTGTCCATAGGACATTCTCCCAGAAGCTTTGTGGCTTGTCAACATGTACTTTGGCAAATTCCAGTCTGGCTTTTTTCTGATTTGTTTTCAACAATGGTGGGTTTATCTTCCATTAAATGAGGGGTACCAACAATTTTGTCCACGCGTGTATATTAGGTACAGAAGTAACAGTTGTATACGGTCGCTGGCATATGAGGGGGGCCAAAGGCCCCTCTATTACATCAGACACCAGTACTGTAAATGGCACATGGTAGGATCCCTGTTTCTGTTTCTGGACTTGTAGGATATTCAAGTCATGCCTTTCAATGTGCGGTTGTCAATACCCCTGTCCACATAGCTATGTAAAAACTGCAGTTCTCCAAGTTAAGGTAAAGTTATAGTATGATCCTACAAAACCTCTGTGAAACTAAAGGGGAACATTCTTTTTAAGAGGACCTCTCCATTTAGCAAACACTTGTATTCCTCATGAAAAAGAATACTGGAGCCTCATTTCTTGTAACTACATGAGGCTGATCCTCTTACAAATGTATGAAAAAATTGACAATTGGGTGGTATCTTTCACCTTGTCAAAAGGGTGTGTCTGACAGTGACAGCACTGATTGGTTATCATACCCCCAAATGGTAGTCAATTCATGGTCTTAAGTAGAGCATTGTGGCTCACTGGTTGGCATTACTTTCATACAGTACTGGGGTCCTTGGTTTGAATCTGACCAAAAGAAATATCTGCACTCAAATAATAGATGAATTCAGATTATAACTGGTACTGATATGAGTAATGACTGTTTCTGTACAGCACCACAGAATATGTTGGTGCTATAATAACGTCAGGAGAGCTGACAGGTCCTCTTTACTTGTGATCTATATTTCATCTCTCTCATTAATAAGCATACTTGGTAAATGATAAAACATTTATTTATATGTATTTGTTGTGAAGGGGCCAGCACGATTGTGATTGGGAGATTGTCACGGAATATCCATACTGTAACCACATGCAATCTGCCAGCGCAGAAACAATAACCAGTCTGTCTCAGTAACACCTCTCTAATTGGCCCCAGTAAAGAATTTCTACCCAAAGCATGCCTGGGTCCACTCACCACAAAAGGTCTGGTATTAACTATGAAGTTCAGGAAATTATTAGAGAGGGAGACACTGATAGTGAAGAATGAAATCACACAGACAAACAGAAGAATTGGAGTGACTAGCATGTAAAATGTATAGCCACAGACAGAGACAAAAGGATGGAAACACATATATTAAAACAACTCACAGTACTTAAAGCTGAAGTGAAACAAAATAAAAAGGAGTGCAATGGGATCAAGAATGCACAAAACAGGAGGAACCTGCGGTCGTCTACCTGGACAGAATCTTTTAGGATCCATTAGAAAAATCACAGGTCTTGCATAGTCTCTCTACCTAGGAAGCAGTCCAGAACCACTTGCTTTATCCAGGGACACTTATGGTCAAGGATTTCTCAGACAGGGAGTCTCATGTAGAGCCACATTCTGATGGCAGGTCAAGATGACACAGTAGCAGATGATCATCTAACAGGATCTCAGGATCTACAGCTTTAGTAAGGCTTGTCAGCGTAAAACAAGCAAACCAGGTCAGTCTCTTCATGAAGCCTGTCGCAATTTGGCATCCCCAAAGTCCACCGCTAGAGATAAACAATAGTTAATAAATGACACATTTATTTTACCTATACAGTATAAGAACACACCATGTAGTTGTGACGGGTGTAGTGCCTAACCAACCACAGCTGTAGTAGACTGGAATGAGACACAAAACTGGTAGTGGGCCTACATCAAACACCCATCTGACAGGTCACAATGGGATCATGGACTTCTTCTCCATTGACTGATAGTACAAACTAACTAACTTGGCACAAAAGAGCCTCTTTGTAGACTGTGCCTAAACGTAAAGACTATCCCCTGCTATAGCTCTGCAGGGATGTACCTTTGCAAGGGTTCGCTCACAGGAAAACCCAGCCTATGTATGTATAATGGTTCCACCTTCCATATTAACACTAACACTACTAAAGGACCTTAATAATCTCTTATGGATCCCCAAGAGGTGTCACATCAAGGGGGCTTTTAATTAGGGCTTTATGTCAACCACCATACACCTCCCCGACTTTTTTCCTGTTGTCTCCATAAACAATATTCACTTAACTCATTAACACTAACTCACATAATAACTTTAAAGACTTTAATGATTTGGCAACCCTTGGGTTCTGAAAGGAGTTGTCTGCTACTTGGTGCCTCTTGCACCTACCACCTGTAACTAGTCATTCAGTCACTACTAATGTCACCTGCACACATGACTCCCCACCTCAAACAGCACAAAGTCTTGCTTGACTGAGTATCCCACCACCTCAGATCAAGTTTTACACCATGCATCATCCCTGCCGGGTACCAGGCAGCTCTGCTATCTCCAACAATCCTATTCCTCAGGGCCACAAAGCAAAACTACTATAGACTAACCTTCTGGCCAGTGCATCACTACAATGGGCAGTGTTCCTAGATGACCATAGAATGACTTGGAATCTATAAACCCACCATGCCTTGCCAAGCACCAGGCAGGACCGGAGTAGATGGCTGCAGGGTCTACACACACCTATCTTGTACGACTGAACAGGATTATGGACTTCTGTTCCATTGACTGGCCATAGTACAAATAAACTAACTTGGTGCAAAAGCTTCTCCTTGTAGACTGCATCTAAGTGTAGCATCTACTTCATGCCGCAGCTACACAGGGATTTGGTTTGAGTCCAGCATAGGGCTCCGTCCCAGGGAAACGCAGCCTATACATAATGGCTCCACCTCCTAACAGTGGAAATGCAAACAACACAAATAAAGTGACTTCCTACTGCCGATAGGAGGAAATAAAACACAGGAAAGCACCCTCCAAAACAAACTAAGCAGAGTGCACAAAGCAGACTTTCACACTCAGCAACACTGTACACTACACCATAAAAGGCCCTAATAAACTCTTAGGGATCCCCAAGGGGTGTCACATCAGGGAAACTAAATAAGGGGCTTTTTTTTCCACCACTTTCCAAATGCATTAATACATTTGAATTGGTTTTATTATTCAGAATTCTGACCTACATATTAATACCAGATTTCCACCAGATTTTTTACCATCCAAAGTATCCAGGGGTGTTCTCTTATTAAACGAAAAACAAAATCCATAAAAGAAATGATAAGAAATCTAAGAAGTACCTTTAAAGTGTAACATACTGATTGACACAACATCCACCAAAGATTATTTGCTATTATTGTTTTTCATTTCTGTTCATACTCCATTTCCAACGCCAATATAGATAACTAAAAAAACTCCTGTGCTACTGTGACAAGCAATGCTATCCACATGCCGAGCCGATGGTGTGCTCACTTTGTAGTTCCAAATCAGTTACATATTGTGGGTTCAGCTACCCATCTGATGCTGATAAACACTTTACAGTCAAGCTGATGAATTCAAAAGACAAAACACCCATCTACAAATGTTTAACAGAAGTTCCCATGCGTTACATCTATACCTTAAAATAATTGCTTCGACCTATTATATTTTTTTACTTATTATATTGTTATTGGTATTCTTACTTTTATTACTATTGAGACTTTTTATGTCAGAGTGTTAACCATTGTATTGCTTTACTATAAAAAGAACACTATAAACACCTCAAGATGGCACAGTGTATGGCTAGAGATGAGTGAATTTCTCAAAAATTCAATTCGGCAGCTTCTCCAAATTTCCAAAAAATTCGCTTTGATCCGAATTACTTCGCATCGAATCACGTAAAAAAAAACTATTTTCCTGGCGACAGAGAGCCTGGGGATATGGAGATATGCATTTTACACTAAGGACACGTCGGAATAGCTTTTAGAAAGGCTATTCTACTCCTAACTTTGCCTTTGCATCTCACACCCTGTGATGTCTTGGTCTGCAGGGCATGCACAGAGCCGCTCAGAAGAGAATCAAGATGGGCGCCGGACATGCTCAGAAACGGTATTGTATGGGATATAATCAAGATGGCCGACAGACATGCGCAGAGAGGATCGGAATAGAGTCAAGATGGCCACCAGACATGCGCAGAGCCGCTTGGAATAGAATCAAGATGGCCGCCGGACATGCGCAGAGCCGCTCGTGTAGGAATAGGATAAAGATGGCCACCATGAGCGACCATCTTGATTCTATTCTGAGCAGCTCTGCGCATGTCCGGCGGCCATCTTGATAATTTTACTACACGAGCGAGAAGGACCAGGACATCACAGGGGGCGTGATGCAACGGCAAAGGTAGGAGTAGAATAGCCTTTCTAAAGGCTATTCCGACGTGTCCTTAGTTTAAAATGTGGTTTGATACCACGAAGCGTGAGGAAATTCGGATTCAATGCGAATCGAAGATTTCCTGAAATTCAGATCGAATTCCACTTCGTCAGCTTCAATTCGCTCATCTCTATGTATGGCCATAGTCAACAGTCAACACTATACTAGAGAACATGAACACATATGAGACATGGACTTTTTTCTTTACTTGCTGCAGCACAACAAAAATACCATTGTAGCATCAAGTTGTCAAGTTGACTCCTGTCCTTATAACTAAAGAAGTGCCTTCAAGTATAAGTCTGTTGGTCAGCAGTGACATGTTGATATACTGTCATTTGTTCTTGTTCATATTAAGCACTTTTGCCAGTAATGGTAATGTTGTTGGGCAGATTTCTAAATAATATCCAATGGGACTTGAAGAAGCCCTGACAGGCAGGTAAAATTATATCTTTCATAACATCTTTTTGTAGTTTTTGAGTAATGGACCCAAACAGATGTACAGTTCAATTGGGACTTAGAGTGTGTTCTTTGGAACATTGGATACTTTTTGATACTTAAAAATGGATTAGTATATTTACTAAACTAAGTCAAATTACAAACACAGTCAATGCTTTTTTTTCAGTTTTATTCTTGAATTCATTTCTAGCTTGCACTGAGTTCTGTGCTTGCAAAATTGCTTTCAACTTGTGAGCATAAATCTTGCAGGCTTTTTTTTTTGCCTTTCTTTCATTAGCAATAGAAAACTCTAAAAATATAAAGTTGAACAAACACATGATCGTATTATCATGCTTTCAAAGGGAAAGAACATTGTCATAAATATACACAATTGTCTATCCCCCTACCCATTCCAAACCCTAAACCCCCCCTAAAAAAAACATTACAAAAAAAATGGAGGAAGACTAAAAATGAAAAAGAGAAATTTTGTTATGCCCAATGACCCTACTAACAAAGGTGATAAAAACCTTCTTATGTTTCCTTCTGCACCATTTCCTATTGCACTACTGTACATTTCTTGGATAAACATAGAAATTTTATGGAAATGTCTGCTTTGTTGTCTCATTTACTTTTTCTCTAAAAAAGGTACTAATAATAATGCAAAAAATCATTACTATTTGTGTAATATTCTGGGTAAATGCATTTTTTCAAGCATATAAAATGCAAACATTACATAAAAGAGTCAGGAAATTATGCATGCCATTTGCTTTCCAGTTTAGCAAGTCTAAAGCACTCTAGGAAAGCCGACTATAGCTTGGTGGAGTAGAAAGAACTAATATGCACTGTGCAAAAACATCGACATGAACTTTGCAAAAAGATATTGAATTTCACTGAACCTTGCACTAGCTTGGTGAGTGTGTGTTCTCAAGCCTGTGTCATCTTGCTGATTTTGCTTATGTCAAGTAGACAACTAGTTTTCAGTTATGTTTAACACCATTAGTAATTCATTACTAAGCCAAGCTTTACTTACCATATACTATCATGCTATTGCAAATTCATTCACTGACATGGATCTGCCATAACTTTAAAACAGGTGAAACATATTGGGCAGCAAGTGAACAGTCAGTTCTTGAAGTCGGAAGTAGGAAAAGTGGGCAATTTTAAGTATCTAAAGTATCTAAGTAACTTTGACATAGGCCAAATGGTGATGATTAGATGACTATGGTCAAAGGAGGGACAACTGTGAAGTGGCCTTAGGGTCATGGTCACCCAAAGCTCATGGATGAGCATGGAAAACAATAGATAGCTTGTATGGTCCAATCTCACAGATGGGTTGCAGTAGTTAAAAGAGTTCAGGATTGGTTTGATAAGGTGTCAAGAACACAGTGCTCACTGCTCTCTGCTTATGGTGCTGGAAACTGATCTGAGTCACCATGCTGACCCCTGTCCACTGTCAAAATTGCCTAAAACAGGCATGTCAGCATCAGAGGTAGACCTTGAAACATTGTAAAAAGATGACCTGAAATGAAGTATCAAAGTTTCTAAACCATTCTTTGTTCGGAACAGGTTTGAAGGACATGACAAAGACTTCAAGGTGTTGACTTTGCCACCATATTTCCAAGATCTCGATCTGATTGACTGTGGGATATGCTGGTAAAGCAAATCCAACCCGTGGAGGTCCATCCTGACAACTTATAAGACTTAAAGGATCAACTCCTATTGTCTTGGTGCCAGATAAGACAGGACATCTTTATGGATCTTGTTGAGTAAATTATTACTTACATTATTATTATATTATTATTATTTATTTTATTTATATATATAGCGCCAACATATTCCGCAGCACTGTATAATTTGTAGAGTTCAAGTACAGACAAAAAAGATACATTACAAAGAAATAGCCTATTCACACAATGGGACTGAGGGCCCTGCTCGCAAGAGCTTACAATCTATGATACCTCAATATGTTGTTGGTTTAAATTTTATGGAAGATTGGTGAATATTTTAATATTTGTTAAAAAGTCACAGAGATTTAAATAAAAAAAAAGTTAAAGATTTAAGATTAAAAAAGCATGTTGTGGCTGTTTTTAAAGCAGGAAGGTCTTTTTATGGCGTATGTACATTTCAGTGAGGGGTCTTTCACTTAAAATCATCCTGTGTTAGACACTAGCCAAGTATTGCCATGTCTGATCATGTATTATATGGCTATCTTTTGTTTTTATTTAGCACAGTGTGCCACTAGGATATTATAGATATATTAAAAGTATTTAATGTCTATTAAAATTGCATTAACGATTATTAAAGAATAAGTGAAGAAATGTCTCAGCATTTGAAGCTGTAAATGGATCTCTGGCTTCTTGTAAGTTTCATGTGGTCTTGTCACCAAGTCTGCTCCATAAAATATCAATTCTTGAGCTTCTATGTTTTTCACTTCTGTAATTTCTTATGAATTTTTATGAATGAATTGACAAGTTCCTATCAGACTGTATAGGTACACATAACTCATCTAGCAATACCCTATTGTCGAAATATTCATATATTTCTAAGAAGAATAACAGAGGAACAACAACAGAATGCTAAGAAAAAATGCCACAGCATTGTTTATTCACGTGGAATTGTGTTTCAGTATTACCATAGAGAAAAACAAGTTATTTTTGTTTTTTTGTATGATTCAGAATGCATGTGAAGACTTTAAATAGTATTATGTTTTTAAGTTACATTCCTTCTACCTCATACTGTCTGGAATGAGAATAAATTGTGAAGTTCCTGATATGTATCCCATACACACCATTACAAACATTTTCTCAAATAGATCACTTCACAACAGAGTACATAACAAAAAAAAGGTGTATCGGTCGGTAGAGTTGAGAAGTATAACTATGTACATGACAGTGCAAAACATTTAGGCAGGTGCGGGAAAAAATGCTAGAAAGTAAGAATGCTTTAGAAATAGAAGTGTTAATAGTTTATTCTTGTCAATTAACAAAGTGAATGAACAGAAGAGAAATCTAAATTAAGTCAATATACGGAGGAGAAGTCCCAGATGATGATATGGCCACCACCAGAGCCCTAATACCAACATTATCCAGTCTGTCTGGGATTACACGAAGAGGTTTTGAGCAAGTCTACGTCTACACAAGATCTGTGGCTAGCTCTCCAAGATGTTTGGAACAACCTCCCTGCTGAGTTCCTTCAAAAACTGTGTACAAGTGTACCTAGAAGAATTAAGGCTTTTTAAAGCTAAAGGGTGGTCTCACCAAATATTGATTTGATTTAGATCATTCAGTAATTTTGTTCATTCACTTTGTATTTTGGTAATTTACAAAAATAAACTATTAACACTTCTATTTTTGAAAGCATTCTTACTTAGCATTTTTGCAACCCGCCTAATACTTTTGCACATCATTGTAGGTATAACTGAGTAACTATGAGACCTATGATTGTTTTGGCCTCCACTATGTTCCATGTGTTTTTACTTCATTACTTAATTTTTATTGATTTACATTTAATTTTACTTCTCTCAGCGGACTTTCTTCAATTACTTCCTTAGCCCCATATCAGCTGCTATACACGGGCACATTAACGGAAACTCCCCCAAAAACCAAAGTTCCTCATGTGCTCCATAGTTCACTGAAATTACATGTATTGTTCCACCTAGATTCATCACGAGGAAAAGCAGAAACTCCTATCACAATTATTGATGCTTAGTAGACAGCTCCTGTCGCACAGTTATAATGAAGATCACAATTTAGCCTCCCAAACTGTATACTTATGGTCTCTTAGATTATTTAATATGGAGGGAGGATAATGACACTGTAGAGATGACAGTGGCTCTAGCTGTCTGTGTAATGCTCTGCTGAGGCATCATGGGATTGATAGAATAGCACAGAGCAAGAAAAAGCAGGATAAAATCTAAAATTCTAGATGGTGTCTGTTAATAAGCAGATAATAGGCTTAACTGCAGGAAAGTAAGTACACTATGCATAAAATAGGTTCCAGAGTATGATAGACAGGTGGTGGTGCGTGAGCATATACTAATAGGAGTGTCTCACTCAGTCATAAGCAGTCATGCCTTATATGATCATCATTCCATTTGATTAGTTAGAATGTAATGCCACATTCTGAAGCTTCTCCTGGAGATAAAGATTGATCACTAAGGTTAGAGAATTCCGACCGCCAGTGATCAGACAATTGCCCGGTGATTTTTTTTCCCACAACTCCTTTTAATGATTATAGACATGTGAATGTGTACAATGTACAAAATGTATATGTACATTGTTATTCAGTACCGTAATTTAAGAATGCAGCAATATGTAAAAAGTATGCTATAGTGCACAGATAGGGTATAACTGAAATGGAAAATGGGTAGACCAAGCCAACAGGAACTAGGTCATAGGGATGGGAAGAGAATAAATATGGAGAGTAGAGATGGTAGAAGACTGAGTATGTTTTTTTTTTCTTTAAATGTAAATGGAACATAGTACATTTAGTATACCATGAATGTACAAAGAGCAGCATGCCATCGTATGACACTGGTAGACAGGTAAAAGTATTTGACATTTGATACTATCCCACATGTGTAGACAGTACACTTGACTGCACCTTCACTATTCAGGTGACAATATCTGTTAATCCTCTCATTATTTAGTAAATGAGACTGCTCATTTTTCCTACATAAGTACTGCACAGCAAAAACATATCAGATCAATTCTGGCATAAGAAAGACATCCTAAAATAAAAATGTGCTAATGTAGAAATAAAAGAAATAATGCACATTCAGGTTTCAGCTTTGTAAAACATATCATTTTAGTGTTATCATCTAAGATCTTTTATGAGTTTTTCATAGAAAGGACTCTCTACAATCCTTTAGTTCTTTGGAACATTGACATACGTTCCCCAATAAAGAGCAGAAATAACAGATATAACAGTCATTAAAGTAACTGGCATGGTTCACAGCTCCATTGACATAGCCATGCTGATATATCGCGGTTCGGTTAGTGTAGTGAACTCGCGGTTGCTTTAACACCTGCTACTGAGAAGAATCAAAAGTAAGGGTTCTCCATGAATGGCAATGTTTTTATGGGGCTCCTCCATGGTCATAAGGTTGAGAATCAGTGCCTTGGGTCATTATACAGAGTTATAGAAAAAAAAATTGTTTCAATGTTCCAAATGTAATATGCAAATTATATCCTCAGATAGTTTACTTTAGCCTTACATAAATCTAAAAGAGATGTTTTTTTGCTTATGTATATAGTACCAAGATATTCCGCAGCACTTTACACTTCCTAGTAGGGCTCATAGTAGGGCTAAATCACCTATCAGTATGTCTTTGGAGTGTGGGAGAAACACCATGCAAACACAGAGAGGACATACAAACTCCAAGCAGATGTTGTCTTTGGCTAATCACAGAGTCACCATGCTGCCCACAATCTCTAAGTTTTTAAGGGTAATTGTCTATGTGTAGAGTTAAAGTGTAAGACACATGTGTGTGGTGTGCTGATCCTTAGATGGTAGTGGTCTCCACAAAAAACTGGTAGATAGGACTGTGTGCATGGAAGATTTTGATGTAGTTATGTTACTTGACATTTCAACGGACAGGATATCACTACCTGGAGGACCAATGATTGATGGAAACTGTAAGCATATATGAAATATTTTTATTTGTCAGCTTTTGCCACATTTAAGGGATTTCTGAAATCCCCTTTTTTGTCCATAAAATCCTTTAAGCCAGGGTATGTTGAACGAACTATGTGCACGCAACCAAAAGGCAGCATGACATACTTTGATACTGGCAGACATTTGACCTTTAATACTATCCCCCATGTATAGACAATACACTTGACTGCACCTTTACTATTCAGATGACAATATTCATTAAACCTCTCCTTATTATTCAGTATAGAAGGCTGACTGCCTTTAATGTAATTGTATATATCTTAGTCATTTTTAGAGCAAGACACTTAAGTGTTAAGCAAAGTTGCCCTTTATTTGTTTTCCTGTATGTGAGAGGTAGGCAGGGTTTTCCATTCCCTTGTACCAGTCTGCCATTCATTTAGCTCAAGTTCTGTACATTTTTTAATACGATGTGCTAAAACCCCTTTCCATATGTACAGTGCCCTGGAATTAAGTAACAGTGCCTCTCATATATGCAGATGGAGTATGTTGTATGGCAGGAATACTGAAGCAGCTTCCTGCAGATGGGTCCATCTTCCTTTTGAATGAGCATGAGATACTTCTCTTCCTTTGGAGAACTCTTTTTGCATACTTTATTCCTATGGAGCTTTGCCTTAAAATAAATCTTCATACACCATTTGCTTCAATGAAAAGCAGTAACAACCACCCATATCGGCCTACAATATACTGTACAAGTGAGTGGAGACTAAGACAGTAGGTGAGGTAGCTGCTTATAAAGTAGTGAAGTACAAGAAGGGTTATTAGTTGGGTTTTCAGGTTGCTTTTCAAGGTTTCAAAGGTGCTGGAGAGTTTTATCAATTGGGTTCAAAGACATCATATAAGAAAACAGAGAAAATCCATTAAATAGATGTTCTAGTGGTATGGCTTTTGTCCCTGCATTAAGTGCCAATGGCATGGTATTGACTCTGGATTGAAGATTCTGTAATACTAATCCAAGGTTCCAAAACTACACATTAATATTTATAGCTATTAACCAACTGGGAATCCACATGAAGAAGTTCTATGTGAAGGATCTATGGGGTTGGAACACATTGATATGAGCTATTTGAACTTTACCCAAGCCCCTAAAATTGTTTGATAACAGTACATTGCTGCTATGGACACTTATCCCTTCTCCATAGGACAGCAGATTAATGTCTGATCACTGGGGATCCAATTGCCTAAGTCTACCTAAGGCTTACTTGTGAATGGATCGCCAGTGTGCTTTTGTGACTGGCACTCCATTCACTTATTTGGGGCTGCCACCGCATTATAGTGAATGGAGTGCTGGTCATGGAAGCAAAATGGTGCTCTTTTCATAAAAAGTCCATAGGAGGACACTCAGTCTCCTGTCCTCCCGATCACTGGGGGACCCGGTGATTGGGCTCCCAGCGATTGGATACTTAATGTCCCACAGTGGCCCCTTCACATAGCATAATGGCCTATAACGGCCTCCATACAGTATAATGTGCCATAGTGGCCTCCATACAGTATAATGTCCCACAGTGGCTTCCATACAATATAATGTCCCATAGTGGCCCCTCCACACATTATAATATCCCATAGTGGCCTCCATACAGTATTATGTCCCATAGTGGCTTCTCCACACAGTATAATCTCTCATAGTGGCCCCTTCATACAGTGTAATGTCCCATAGTGGCCTCCATACAATATAATGTCCCACAGTAGCCCTTCCACACAGTGCAATGTCCCACAGTGGCCCGTCCACACAGTATAATGTCTCATAATGGTCTCCATATGTGTAATGTACCATAGTGGCCTCCATACAATATAATGTCCCACAGTTGCCCCTCCACAATGTTATGTCCCATAGTGGCTTCCTCACAGTATAATGTCCCATAGTAGCCTCCATACAGTATAATGTCCCATAGTGGCCCCTCCACACATTATAATATCCCATAGTGGCCTCCATTCAGTATTATGTCCCATAGTGTCTCCTCCACACAGTATAATCTCTCATAGTGACCCCTTCATACAGTGTAATATCCCATAGCGGCCTCCATACAATATAATGTCCCACAGTGGTCCTTCCACACAGTGCAATATCCCACAGTGGCCCGTCCACACAGTATAATGTCTCATAATGGTCTCCATATGTGTAATGTCCCATAGTGGCCTCCATACAATATAATGTCCCACAGTTGTCCCTCCACAATGTAATGTCCCATAGTGGCCTCCACACATTATAATGTCCCATAGTGGCCTCCATACAGTATTATGTCCCATAGTGGCCCCTCCACAATGTAATGTCCCATAGTGGCCTCCATACGTTGCCCCGGGGCCCCCCCACAGTATAATGTCCCATAGTGGCCTCCACACAGTATAATGTCCCATAGTGGCCTCCACAGTATAATGTCCCATAGTGGCCTCCATACAGTATAATGTCCCATAGTGGCCCCTTCACGCAGTTTAATGTCCCATAGTGGCCTCTACGGTGTTCTGCAGAATCCAAAACTTTTGGGGTTCACAATCTGCAAACTATTATTATACTCTGGCCAACCTCGTGAAGCAACATAAACTGAATAACTTGCAAATAACAGACATTATATTTCACTGTATTTTAAGTCTCTGTATTCATATTGTATTGATATTCTGTTATACCATGTAACACATTGGGTCAAATTCATCAATACATCAATATTAAGGCACACACTTGGTGCAAGGTGTTTTCTTGGACCCAACATGCACCTCAAGGTCTGATCGTCCGCGCATCTGTCTGAAAGATTTATAATAATCCACGCAGTTTCTTGGCGTCACTCACCATCAAAATCAGGCAGATTTATGAAGAGGCGGCAGCGAGTCTTAATAAATTTGCCCCAGTGTCTTATATTGTCCTTAAAATATGAAACTCAACAAAAAAACAATTGTTAAAGAAATAAATTGACATTGACGAAAAAATGCCATAATATCCATATTTCTGCTCCAATCAAGCAAGCGTTCTATAACCAGGCTACTAGCAATGTTTTGGCATGGATCTGTAGCGGATATACCGCGATGACTAGTGAATAATGCTCATTCATGTTATGGGATCAGTATAACCTTTCTACATCTGATAATGAGAGCTCATAAAAATCCTGTTTTTTTATGTTTCTACCTGTTACCTAAATATGTGGGTATGCGTAATACCACTGACCTGGAAATAGTTGTTACCTCATAGAGTGAATAGTAGAGACGTTTACCCAGTGCTAACAAGAAATACTATTGAACAGAAGTTAGAACTGAAGCTGTCTGTAGTCTGCCCTCTTTGTTTTCACAGCGATTCTGTTTTTACACAGCGTGGCGCAAGCTTCAGAGAAGCCGAATATTTCTTCCACATGATGATCACTGTTTAGATCACTATTTGGTTAATCTGTTGCAAAGAGAGCATACAATAGCTGTTTGCTGCAGAATCAATATGTGCTTTATTTTTACATGTCATTCATTGTCATTCGCCTGGTGTCAACATTTATTGTTAATCCCCTTTAATCAGGAAATGAATAGTAAAGAAGTTTATAAAAAAAAAAAAAAATACAAAAAATATTGACAATTTTCTATTATTTTCTTTTTTTTCCCATAATTTAGCCCCCTGTTAACAAATTTCAATATGATTGTTATTATTATAATTATATTATTATTATTATTATTATTATTATTATTATTTTATATAATAATAATAATAATAATAATAATAATAATAATAATAATAATAATATTGCATTGCTTGTGCTGCCATACACTGTGGTACAGGATTGGCAATATTTATTATGGATAAATTGACTACAATACATATTTTAACTACTCAGATCCATGTTGCCTACAGCAGGGGGCATTCTTTCCTTTATATGAATTTAGATGAGACTGTATCTTTTATATGTATTTACATCAGCAGCAGGTTAGAGCTTAGCTTAGTCACTATATTTTAGACTGGTTGCATACTTTTTGGGACATTGTCCTATAGACTTCATTATAGGAAAATAAGGGCATTAAAAATGCATGAAAAACTATGAGGAAGATTTACCAAGACAGGTGTTTCCCCTTTGCACTCCTAAGCACAAGTTATGGCAGGTCATGTACCTAGAATGAGATCTATGACAACTCTGACAATAGCTGGCATAGAATATTCATTTACATCAGAACACTGACCTTTTCAGAAAGTGGCAAGGTTAGTGTTAAAATGGCATTTGAACAAAATTTTTTAATGTCATTTTTTTCATAAATAGCATTTAAAAGTTGCAAACCCTGGTGTAGGATATTGATACATACCTCCTATAGTATGCACAAACCCAAAAACACTCCTAAAACATCACCAAATCCCACCCGCATGCAACAGAAGCATTTTTTAAGGCTTCTTTTTAAAAGCAAAAACTAAGGCTAGGTTTACGTCTGCGTTGGTCTTTCCGACTCTAAAACAGCAGTTACATGCGGACACCAGTGGACCCCATTGACTATAATGGGGTCTGCTGAGTGTCTGCTGTTTTCATACTAAAAGTGGGGGAGAGAAAAGTCCTCCATGCAGGACTTTTGTCTCTGCTAATTTTTGGTGGTTTCTGCAGCAGAGTCTCCAACTGAGCAAAGTATAGAGATATTCTTAATGAAAACCTGATCCAGAGTGCTCTGGACTTCAGACTGTGCCGAATGTTCACCTTCTGACAAGACAATGAGCCTAAGCTCACACCCAAGACAACACAGGAGTGGCTTAGAGACAACTCTGTGGATGTCCTTGAGTGCCCCATCCAAATTCCTGACTTGAACCCAGTTGAACATATCTGGAGAGACCTGAAACTTGCTTAAAGCTAAAAATGCTGCGGAAAAGACCGGGATGGAAACGCATTACGTTTTTTTTCCAAGGTGTTTTTCACAGAAAGTGCAGACTTTCTGACCCTATTATACCTATATGGAAAACGCCAGCGTTTCCGTAGATATAATTAATATGCTGCAATTTTTAAAAACGCTGCAGATTTTTTTCTGCAATGTGTGGATGGGATTAGCCAGAATTTCATCCACTTTGCAGGTAATGTAAAATGTAATGTTTTCGCTATGTGGTGCCCCAGCCTTATACTGAATTTTGAATGCATATGTCAATGCAATATTTTAGTTTTTCATTTTCAATAAATTAGTAAAGATTTTTAACACTGTCTTTTCCCTTTGTCAGTACGGGGTATTGAGTGCAGAATGATGGGGAAAAACTTGACTTCTTAAAAAATCAACATAACAAACTGAAAAAAAAGTGAAAGGGTCTGAAGCATTGTCCAGCCAGGCATCAATAGATGGTGTGTAAATGAGATACAATCTTCTCTAAACAATAGGGGAAAAGATATCCTTAAAGGGTTGCTCCAAGTTTCCAAGTAGGATAGGGGATAACTATTCTCTGTGGTTTTCTTACCTTATTATATCTATAGGGAAAACGCCAGGATTTCCGCAGGTAAAAATGACATGCTGGGTTTATGAAAATGCAGCTTTTCATCAGCGTTTTTTTCCCCACAATCTGTGGATGCGATTAGCCAGAATCTAATTCATTTTGCTGGTACTGTAAAATACAGCGTTTTTTTCTGCTGCATTTTCGCAGCAGAAAAAATGCTGCGTTTCCACAACATGGGACCTTAGATTACCTGCAAAGTGGATGGGATTCTGGCTAATCCCATTCACACATTGCAGAAAAAATTCCACAGCGGAAAAGCTAAGATTTGAAAAACGCTCTTGTTTTTGAAAGTCGCAGCATGTCAATTATACCTGCTTAATGTTGGCATTTTCTATATAGGTATAATAGGGACAGAAAGTCTGCAGAGGAAAACTCTGTGGACTTTCTGTGAAAAACGCTGCAGAAAAAACGCGATGCTTTTCCGCCGCAGTCTTTTCGCAGTGTTTTCTTTGCAGAGATTCGCTACATGGGGCCTTAGCCTAAAACACATTTTCATTAGCTTATCAGCCTCATTGAATATTGCCTTGAATATTGAAAATCAGCCTCATTGAATATAGTGGCCGAATTCAATACTAAGTCATACAGTACAAATTTCTTAATATACTATTACTACTACTACTAATAATAATCATCATCATCATCATCATATGCCTGGCATTGAATGTTTCCATTATTTATTTGGAATGTCGCTTATATATGTTTTGTGAGCATGTTTGAATGACTTTTAGATTTTCTAGCCTGTCTCAGTTGTAATAACCTCTAAGAGAAGCATTTAGACATGCAAAACAAACTAGCTAAGATCTCCCAGCAAGACTAAGACAAAACATGAGAGGCATTGCAAAAGATTTGTTTGAAAATTTGACAATAGAGATTAAGGTTCAGACAGAACACTTTAAGAAAAGGAAAGAAATTAAAGTACAAAAGAAATAACCTATAGCTATTGAGCTAAAATATTGGTCGGACTTTGTGTCAGGCTCCAGCTCTATCAACAAACTATTTCAAAATACACCTACCTACATTTTGTGATGGTAATGATGCAGAAATTGTAATTATGATCCCACTCCCACCAATTAATGTTGTAGGACTGGATAAAGCAAAGAATGCAATTTTTAGAAGATGGGGAGGGGAGGAAGGTATTAACTGTGAGCAAAAAATTCTTTACAGAAGTCTTACAAAAGGACAAGAAGGATTCTACAGTCATTGTACAGTAGAAAGAAGGCTTTCATAGGTTTCTCAAACAATATGTCTGATTCAGATCATACATCAATGTTGTAGAGGAAATGAGCTGCACTATTGCTATCATTTGTATCAACCTTAATGGCAAAGAAATTTAGGTGATGCCCTATAGAATTTAGAAAATAAGATTTTTGAAAAATAAATTCTAAGGGGATTTTTATTTTTTGTTTTATTGGATTAAAATATTATTATATTATATATAAAATAAATAGAAATAGTAAACTGCAAAACTGGAGATGCCAAGCTGAGAATTAATTCTCTGCCTGAATTCAGTTGTAGTGTCTCCGCTTCTTACAGGGCTTCTTGTGTCATTGTAGGGCACCTTTGTACAATACCCTATTATGTTGGATTTCATAGCAATATGAGAGAAAGTGCCCATGTATGTCTCTGTGTGAAATCAGAGGTAGTATAGAGCCCCACAGAAAACTCAAAGCTTATTCAAAGCCCTAATACAACCGAGTGCATAGGGTATACATATTGGAGCGGATTTATTAAGACTGGCATCATACTCCAATCTTAATAAAGGCCCTGACAGGAGTATGGCATAGTCAATTTATGAAGAGGCTCCTCATAAATCAGTCGCCTATGAGCCAGAATGGAGATATAAACCAGTTAGGAATTGCCGTAGATTTCTGGAATAACTATGTTGGGTTGAGACATCAATGCCCTGGCCCATCCACTTTCACGGAAAATGCTGAATGAGGGCTTTGTCACATCTTTGATACAAGAGGGGGACTTGTGCCAAAGATGCAACACATTTTAACCCCTCTATACTGGTTTTCTGGTGTAGAGGGATTGTTAAATTCTCCCCATTTATTCCAAGTTTTATTTTACTCATTATTTCCTGCTTTAATTAACAAGAAGCAATAAAAAAACAATTTGCCAATTTATCATAGGGAGATTTTTTTTATGACACTTTTCTGACTTGGTTTATTTTTTCATTAGTGTTGTCAGAATATCTCCCACTTATTGATACATTTGTTGCAGTTCTCTATAGGGAGAGCTAAGCTTTCTGTTGCTGAATAATTATCAACTTTTAAAACCTTATGCAAATTAACCTTAATTAGTCACGGGGGCGGGATCAGCTTCATCTAGTCATGTAGCCATTGCTCTAAATCACACCCTGTGCAGAGTGACTGACATCAGCCTTATACCTTACCTAACTGAAAGGCCTCACAGGGTGTGATTTAATGCAATGACTACATGACTAGATGAAGCTGCTCCTCGCCCCCTGTGGCTAGATAAGGTAAATTTGCATATGCTGTCTAAGGTTTTACAAAGCTTATAACCTGACTTTTCAGCCAGTGAATGCTCTGTGAGGGTCACCATAGGAAAGTTCATTACTTGATGCTACACATGCTGGGGCCAGTTTGGGGTGGAGAAAACACCCGTCAGGTCTCTTTAAAATATTATTATAGATGAATGGAAGCTAATGTTACATTTAAACAACATTTTGCTACATGACCCCTATTGTATCTGATTCTAAACCCTATTACTGTCATAGCCTTGATAGAACCAGTATCTTCTCATAAGGCCCATTAATCCATTTGGCATCCAAGTAGATTTTAGAGCCTTAAAGAGAAAGAGTCTAAATGGAATAGGTAAGAAATACATCTCATGCTTTGTTTCCTGCACAACGATTTATCACTGTCTGGAACACATATGGGCCCTTTTCATATCCTGTACAAACATGTATATAGTTTACATTCTGACACTTCTTCAGGAAAACAAAGGTGTTCATTTACCAGTGCTGAGGTTTCTGTGTCCTTCATACTTTGCAATAAAAGACATGATTTTTGTGAAAAGCTTTTTGGAAAGAATGTTTTATGACTGTTACAATTACATTTCGAGGAACTGGAGGGACAGGGATTGGGTGTGGAAATGACAGTTAAAATCTTTTTATCTCATTGTTTTATTTATTGTATTGATTTCAAAGCTGTATTAATATTTATAGACTGGTGGAAATATTTTTAACCCTTTTCCACCATGGCCATTTTTAATTTTTTTCACTTTTTACCCCCCACTTTCCAAAAGCCGTAACTTTTTTATTTTTCCTTTCACAGAACCTTATGTTGGCTTAATTTTTGCAGGACAAATTTTACTTTTAAATGGTACTATTTAATATTTTGTATGATGTACTTTGAAAGCAGCAAAAAAAATTCATAGCGGGTTGGAATTAGAGAAAAACTGCGTTTGTGCAACTTTCCTACAGGCTTTGTTTTTACAGTGTTTACTGTGCAGCAAAAATGACATGTCATCTGTAGTCTTTACAAATCTGTACAATTACGGCAATACCAATTTCTATAGTTTTTTTTTAAATATTTTAAACCCTTAAAAAAAAATCCAAAACTTTGCAAAAAAAAATAATCATCTTTATTTGCTGGGTCAGATGTACTTTTCATTTATACCATTTTGAGGAATGTTTGCTGTTTTGATCACTTTTTATCCAAATTTTTGAGGGAAATGAAATAGCGAAAAAATGGCAGTTGAGCTCTTTTGATTTTTTTTTTTTTTCTGCCATGCCTTTCACCATATGGGAAAAATATTTTTAGAAACTTGTAGACTAGGCATTTTCAGACCCACTGATTGTGGACATTGAGTGAAGAGCAATGCACCATGGTAGTTGTAGGATAAGAGAGCAGGAAGCTTCCCATGTAAACAAATGCAGAGGATACCAAGAGCCCCCAGAGAAACCCAGAAATCACTCAAAACACTGAAACACTGCTAAAGGTATTTGGGTGCACTTATTAACATATTAATAGCATTAACAGACTTTTTTTTTTTTTTTTAAGTTTTTTTGCCTGGAAAATCCCTTTAAAGATCAAGATTTTTTAGCTTGTGGCTTGTTGAATTTTAAATACAGTTTTAAATGCAGATTAAAACTGCCTTTAATTCTACACACTTGCTCATAATAAACCGTCAGTACTCTAAAAGTGAACCTGTCACCATTAAAATGCAGTCCGATCTGCAATTAGCATATTATGGAGAAGAAGGAGCTAAGCATATTGATATATAGTTTTATGGGAAATGTTTCAGTATAACTTGCATTTTTTTCAAGTGGTTGGTAATACTTAGTGATTGACAACCCTTTATGTATGACTGTCCCTACAGAGATAGCTGTTAGTCATTGACAGTACTGCCCCCTTGACTACAGTGAATGAATACTTTACAGGTTATGCTGAAAATTTCCCACAAAACTATGTATCTATCTTGTATATTTGCACTCTATAAATTTACTATGCTCTGTTGATTCCCTCTTTTCTATAGTATTCCTTCTACATGATCCTTTTATCTATCAGTAACTGCTAGACTCCATGCACTTAAAGGGGTTTTCCATGAACATACCCATAAATAATTAAAAGTTTTGCAGAGTTTTAAAGCTTTTCTCTTAGCATGTTACTGGTGACAGTCTGTTGTCTTGATACTTGCCAATGGATACAGCCATAAATGAATGAACTTTGCAAGGTGACTGGGTTATCTTCTCTTACATGTAGTGTCCCTGTCTAATAATCCGGGCACAATAAGGAAATCATGGTTGAGTTTTTGACAAGTACCAGACCATAGAAAGTTCCTGCATTCATGGTTGTATCCATTGGCATCCAATAAAGACAAGAGACCATCACCACTAAGATGGGGAGAGGAAATCTTTAAAACTTTGCAAATTTTTAATTACTATTAAATTTGGAATGCAAAAATGTTTAACTTTTAATTGTCTACAAATTTATATATGGTTATGTTTGTGGGAAAATCCCTTTGCACTTTGGATCAGTACACACACATATACCGACGTGTGCAGCCTTATTTGTACTACTTTGCTTTATAAAAGATGGCTAGGTAATTATACAAGAACTTTTACACTTGTGTCACCAGTATTTCCTCATAGATTGCAAACTATTGTGAGCAGAGACCTCACTTCTATTGCATATTATGTTGATTAATTTTGTTACTCTTTAATGTCTGGTTTTGTTTGTACCCTTTGATTTATAAAGTGGAATATGTTGGCACTATATGAAAAATTATTATTGTTTTTAATTTGATAATTTACTTGTGCTCTGTAATATGCTGTCTGCAGATTGAATTGCATTGTCAGGGTGACAGGTTCACAGGACATACTCTAGATCAGTGATGGCGAACCTTTTAGAGATCGAGTGCCCAAACTGCAACCCAAAACCCACTAATTTATCGCAAAGTGCCAACATGGCAATTTAACCACAATTGCAGCCAGTTATGGACCCGCAAAATATGGTTGTGTGAATGGGGTTTTTACAGAGCTTTGAATGATACAAACAACTTCATACTGAAAGATAATAGTTTGCATTTGATACTTTTGAACAATTAATGTTCACTATTTACATCACACAGGATCTGTTTTATAGTGACCGTGCAATGTTATTACAACCTGTAATAATATCACATGTCTGCTATAAAACAGATACTATGTGATATAAGTAGTGAAAGGCCTCCACGTGGTACAATGTGCTCCACAGTGGCTCCCACATAGTACACTTTGCTCCACAGTGGTCCCCGGACATTACAGGAAAGCGAACATTACCCAAACTTAAAAACCCAAGCTACATGGAGAAATTTCTTTGGACTAAGGGCCTAAGTATTGCAGAACTAACCTGCGGAGCACCATGCCTTATACAGGCCATAAAGCTTTTGTGTACTGATATATATTTTTACTGATTTGATTAGTTTTTTTTTTTTACCTTTATTCTTTTACCTAGAATGAGATGTCGATCTACAATCTTTTGATCTAGGGTAAAGTAAATGATGACAGAAATACATTTTAAACATTTTTAACACAGCGGTTATCTGCAGAGTAATAAAGGTTATAAGTGTAAGTTATAATGAATATTTTGGGCCGATACCTCCCTGTTCCACTCTACCTACATTTGCACAAAGTGGTAAGTGAAGCACAGAACAGGGCTCAAATGTGCGACAAAAACTGGCATGGAAAGAATGATAAATTTCCCCAATGTCTTCCACAAAAATGTGAAGAAATCAGGAGATATCTTTTAGAGGCTAGCTGAGTATATTTGATAATAAGCTTTCGAGAGTGCTAGCTCTCTTCTTCAGACATGGTGAAGAAGAGAGCTAGCACTCTCAAAAGCTTACTATCAAATATACTCAGTTAGCCTCTAAAAGGTATCGCCTGATTTCTTCACTCTTCCACTACTTTCTATGGCTAACACGGTACAACATTATACTACGTCCACAAAAATGAGCAGAGAAAATTGCTATCTCCTGACTGCAGAACAACAAAATGACTATCTCTGTTTAATCACACTCTAGTTCTCACTTTTCTACTTCTCCTAGCTGAGAGAGGAAGAGACCAACTGTCTACGTTACTCCATCCTACCTCAAAGAAGAAGAGACTCTCCACCAGACATGTTTCACACTCAGCTCAGCACTCGGCCAATGTGGTTTGTTCCATTAACAGCACAAGTGCATGCACAATACACACAGCAGTTTCAATGCTGGATAGATAGGCAAACAGATCACTAACTTTTGTAGTGTGCCCAGTAGGACACTATAGCATTATGTTTGCACTTTATAATGTCACTAATGCCAGAGCATTATTATGTATTATTATTTAAGTATTATGGCAGTTTTCTGTTTTTTCCTTCGAAAAATAGTTGAGGAACCACATACACATTTTCTTCAGGCATATCCAAAATCTTGATCTGACCAGGAATATAATTGATCCTATAGATAGACAGATGTTCAGCTTTCGGTGCACTGTAGAATAGAATTGACAAATAAGGTGGAATTTCTTTTTATATACTTAAAACTGAAATTGTGCACAATTAATAATTGCAAGTCATATGTTAGCAATTCACTTGGTAAAGCTGTCTTTTTGTATAAAAGCATATTTTGATAATTATAACCACACCTTCTTCCATGTTTTTTGGACAATTATACATAAAAGAAAATGGAAGTGAACTATTAAAAACAACATGTGTGCAAAATGTTGAACATAATCCGAAAACTAATATATTTTCTGTATTTTATAATGCAGTACTTAAAAAATACTAAAAAATGGAACAAAGTGTAATAGTGCTGTCAAAACAGATTTCAAGATATAAACAAGGATGTGGTTAATATGTGCAAGCATTAAGAGCATTGTAAAAGCTTAGATTAATATAGTTCAGGATACTGGAAGGAAAGCAGGGTTTTGAAACAGCTAGACTAAAATATTATATTTTGAGCAGAAAAGCAGATTAGAATGAAGATTAATTTTAGCTATGATGGTGGAAGGAACCATCCCTTGAGTAGTGATTCTTCTGCCTATTCAAAAAGTCACCACAAGGAATTATGTCGAACCTGCATTTAAAATCACATGTTAAAGAGGACCTTTCTTCACCTTCCCAATAGACTCCACTCCACTGATTCTGACACAGTTGGGCTTTCTTGTCTAGCCCCCACTATTCCCAAGCATCCAGTGCAGTTAGTTTTGGTGGCTGATATTCTACTTAGGACCTGTACTGTCAGATGGGTGGCGTCAGGCAAGAACAGGAAAGTGGAAGTGACTTAAAGCTCCAATCAGAGGCATACAGTGCCAGAGATTGAAATCACCGCCCACCTGACAGTACAGAGCCTAAATATCATATCAAGCACCAAAACTAACTGCACTGATTGCTCAGGAACAGTGAGTGGCTATTAAAGGATGAATAGAACTGGAGTTGTTGAAGGTGGTGAAAGGTCCTCTTTAAGGCTGGGGACAGACAAGGCATTCTCACAGTTCATGTGCAGTAGCAGTGAATTGGATTTAAACAAATCCCATTCATACACTGCAGAAAAACACCCACAGTGCAAAATTTTTTGAACAGACAGCGTGTCAACTATTGCTGCATGTTTGGCCACAGTTATCAATGTTTCCAATTCAAAAGTTGAAAGCTGAGACAGTCAACTGGGAATTATAGCTGGAAGTTGTAGTGAAAACCACCTGAGGCAGACATTCCACATCAGAACTAACCCGTGTGGCCTTAGCCTAAAAGGACTTTCCTATCCCAGACATTTATGGCACATCTATAACACTAAAAAATACCTCAAAGGTAAAACAAGGGCCTAGCAAAAAAAAAAAACATAAACACCAACAAAGTTTGGACATACCCAATCTATGTTTTCAAAAGATAAAAATAACTTTATTAAATATTAATCAGAATATACAATCTTTACATATACATAGAAAAATGCAATAGGTAATCACCCCACATACTGAGTCTTCCTCCTAAGTACATATAGCTAAAAGTGCACAAATGTATATATATTTAAGAGACCAATGTATAATATTATATACAACCAATTTCAAATATATAACTCTATGATATCACCCCATATAATATGATGAAACAACAGATTAAATATAAGGACATGGAATCCATGGGATGGTTGAAAACCAATAATATAACAAGTACAGATATCAATAACATACCATTGTCAATAATTGAAATGTAACAACTGGATGTATCACAAGCTAAGTACATAGGAGGAACAAGCTCCAACCTTGACACGTGTTTCGCCTAGGAATGGCTTCATCAGGAGCCTACAATACCTTAAAAGTCCCGGGTATATATGTAAGATAAATAACACCATAAACATAATCACTTGTGCTAGAAACATAACTGTGTGATCGACACATGTTGAGCCTCATGCCCCCTCCATCAGCGCACAGATACACGTCACTCTATGACGCCATTGAGTACACGTAACGCAATGATGTCACAGTAGCAGCAGACGTATGAGGCAGGTATGGCAGACACGTATGAGGTGAAAAGGGAAGGGGAAGGAGGTCAGTGCATGCGCACCATCATGCATGTTCCAAGACTGTCGGTGTCTACTGACACGTTGATATAATACTTGTCTATTATAAACATTTATATAATAGAAGATGAGGATGGAACATTGCCTATACAATTATCATAATACTGTATATGTGCATAACAAATATACATGCAAGACAAGAAACAAAAATATAATTTGATCAATAATTGAATAAATAAAATAATATAAAGATAATGAAGTGTAGTGGAAAATTTTAAATGATATAAATATAAAATAGATCCTATATAAATAATATAACATGATAAATTTACAGGACATGCAAAAAACCCCAAAAACGTATTTTACGTAGATGTGAGTACCACCTGCGCATGCCCTAAGTTATAACACCCGGTAGTAGGGACCTGAACAAGCAACAAACTGCTCAGTTGTTCTCTAGCAATGCTTTTAATAACTTATATGAGAAGAACTAGCAACAATAATTGTATATGTGTTATGTAGTTTTGATCTGTACACATTTATGGATTTCACATGATTTTACTCTAATGGAAGGAATGACCAAAATGTATTTTTTGTTATTTAGACTTTCATTCCCAACTTCAGAGATGATGCTAGTCTCCTGATTCAGATGTGCTCTTTCTGTAAAGATTTAGCCTAGAGGTACTGTACGCAGTGGCGTAACTAGGAATGGCTGGGCCCCAAGGCGAACATTTGACATGGGGCCCCCCCAAGCCGCCGCCCCCAACCCCCCCAAGCCACCGCCCCCAACCTTTTCAGACCCCAGAGTATAATGATCGGAGACCCAGGGGAGGATAGAAACATAGAAAACACTCCAACTTACCTCTTCCTCGCTCCGGTGCACTCCCGTGCGCTACTTCGGCCATCTTCAATGTCGGACCGGATCTCGTGCGCATAATGACGTCGGCTGACGTCTGGGACGTCATCAAACAGGCCCGAAGCCTGCGGAGCGGCGGAGAGGTGAGTTACGGTGTTTTTTATGTTCGCTCACCTCCCCTGGGCCCCCGATCGTTATACTCCTGGGTCTCAAAAGGTATAATGATAGCAGTGATTGTGGGGTTCGCGGTAGCGACTGCCACAGGGCTCCGGGCCCCGTAATATGTCGGGCCCTGTGGCAGTCGCTACCACTGCTACCCCGGTAGTTACGCCCCTGACTGTACGTTAGAAGAGTCCTAATAACATAATTGGGGAAATTTATTGAAAATTCAGTCAATCTTAAGCAGAACTGTGTTGGAATAATATGTGCCATATGGGAATAAAAAATATATGCAGGCAGCAGAGAATGTGTAGACAATAAAAATGCATTTATATTTTTATAAGTGTATGTATATTTTCTACACTTCCCCTGCTGCATACATGATTTTTTATAATCCTGGACAACACCTTTAATAGAGTCTGTTAGAAAAGCAAATCTTCCACAGTTATAGTCTGGAGTAGATTTGTGATGTAATTTGCACCAGTTTCTGGTGAAAATTATAGTAAATCTGTCAGGTCACAAGAGACCATGCCCCTGCCAAGCACTGCCCCCTTTTTTTGGAGAAAGAGTTTTTAAATGCAATACACAAAAAGGGTTTACATATTTATGGACAAATGAAGAATGCACCAAAATTTGCAACTTTTTTTTATATCAGAGTATTTGCACAATTTACATTATAATAGATGTTGAATGTTTGAATGATTGAGAACATAATAAGTAACATTTATCTTCCAATTGTGCATTTCCATTATAGAAAATATCATATATCTTCAAAAACAACTGTACCTTTCAGTGGCTTAATTATTTTTACAGTTTGTGTTGAACAATATCTTGATATTTCATGTTTTGGAATAGTTTTTATTTTTTATGATTAGCACATCGGCTGCAAGTTATAGAATAGATCTGAATTACAAAATACTACAATGCTGTGTCAAACTCTAGAATGAAAAAAATTACATATTTATTTAGGGGTTTTCTGCGACTAAAATAATGATAATATTAAAGGAGTTTTCCCATCTCAGGATTTCAGTTGCCTTCCTGTCTCTCCTCCCCTCCACTACCTTATTTTCAGATCAGTGCAGCAGTGTTGTGCTTCTTGTAAACTGGACAGTTATTTCTGAAATTATGTACAGAGATAATTAAGGCACTGATCAAGAAACTTTACTACCTCTTATCAGGGCTCAACAACTAAAGGCAGTATGGAAAGGCAGGGTGAGAAGAGGCTATAAATGGCCAGGAATGGGAACTGAATCATGCGTCTGACCAGAGAGGTGGTCTGTTACCTAAGCAACCAGCTGTAAACACCCAGGAGAACTATTTAGCTGGATCTGGCAAATGGACAATGTATTATGTAAAACACTTCACTTAGCTAAGCTACAAGTTTGAATATGATCCTTGAGATGGGAATACCCCTTTAAGTCATTGAGAGGTCCAAATAGTGGCACCAGTATTGAGCTGACTATACAGTTGTGGCTGTCCAGACTTGGTACATTTCCATACATTATTTAGTGCCAGTGAATGGTACTGAAATTCAGTCCCATAGAAATTTCCTATTACGTTAAAAACTCATATTGTAAAATTAAAAATAGCATAGGACAGCAGTATGGCTACACCTGCTGGGTATGACATGTGGATGCCTGGCTTAAAACATGAAGGTCTAGCAGAGCAGTGTTACTTAAGGATTCATGTTTTTATTTTTCTTATTAAAGGTAGATATGTTCAATATTATATCAGTTTGTGGAACTGCATGTCCCTTTCAAATAATATAAAACTACAATCCGTTACAGAGATCCATTTACCTTATGCCAGTCAATGCACTCATGACCGATCCTTCACAGAATACAGTTTAATCTTATTACACTTACACACAAATCCCTCCATAGTACCACACCTACCTGCATCTCCTCTTCTGTCTCTGTATACCACTCTACCGTCCTCTCCATTCTGTCAATGATCTCAGACCCATCTCTAAGACTTTTCTCAAGCTGCATTGATGCTCTGGAATGCTCTACCCCAGACAATGAAATTAATACCCAGCTTCAAGGGCTTCAAACGTGCCCTAAAATCTCATTTTATAAGGCAGGACCTGATGAAACTGTTCTACATTTTCTCAGAATAAGCTAACATTTCTTATCTTAAGCTATCCTTTCTACTCTATTCCTCAGAACCTGAAACATCCATGCAGAAGTTACACTGCACTCCATGCACGTAGCATCTGTATATTCACAGATACTAGCTAGTGACACGCTCATAAAGTTTCAGTTTTATGACTTTCTTTATTACAAGATGGTTGAACCATTGTACTATACAAGTCCTCTTAGCTCTTGTGTTTCCCTATTTCCTCATAAAGTGTAAGCTCTTGCGAGCAGGGTCCTCACTCCTATTGTTTGATATGTTAATTATTTTGTTACGTTGTAATGTCTCATATTATCTGTTCATGTGTCTTCTGATTTATAAAGTGCTGCAGAATATTTTGGCACAATATAAGTAAAATTATTATTATTATTATTAGTATAAATCAACGGTTCAAATTCAGGGATTACTTTATGAGGTGTTTTAAGAAATAATCCACTGTCCTTCTTTAAAGGCAGTCGGTCAGCAGGAAAATTGATGTCAAACTAATGACAGCACTTTGTAGAGCTGTAAAAATTAAAACATAAATTGGTGCACCAAAGTTATTAAAAGACGAGAACTCTAAGGCTAGGTTCACACCAGCGCTCGATGACTGTTCAGGGATTCCGTCCCCCATTCCGCTTGAAAAATGCGGAGAGAATTTTCCTGCAAGCAGGACTTTTTTCTCTGCATTTTTTGGGCGGAAAACCGGGCAGACCCCAATATACTCTATGGGGTCTGTGGGTTTCTGCAGGTAACCACTTTTTAAGCGGATTGGGTTTCCATTTTTCAAGTCCCCAAGTGGACCCAAAGAATAGAAACCCCTACTCAGTTGTGAATCTAGCATAACGCACATTAGTGTAAGAATGGTGTATAAAAAAACAGTCCTAATAATATCCTCCCATAAATCCTCCCACAATTGTTATCTCCATTGTATCTTCATTCAAAAACTTTTAATAACTTACTTAACTGGGCAAAAGAAATGCACTACTTTACCAGATGGTATTGTTAGGTCTTAAAGGCAGACATTATAGGTAACAAAAGTGAAATTAACACATGTAGAAAAAAAAAATATCAAGCTCAGAGAAAAGCATAACAGTTATATTGGAGCTTAAAGGGAGTCTACCAACCCCAAGTATATTCAGCTGCCTCCACCAAAGTGGAGTGCACATGTCAGTGATAAACAGCATACCTTTGTTAGGTATGTCATTTTTATAGATTTGGAGAAAACAACTACGAAATCTTGTGAAAATGATTCAGTTGGTGCACTGGGAACGATTTCAGCTCCCTCCAGCACTGCTCTTGAAACTGATACCCCCACCATTTGCTGCTTGCACCACCATGTACAGTGGGAGTTGATTTTCCCACTACTATGACATCACCCTTCGTACTTGAGCAGCAGTGCTCCCAGAGATGAAGCCCCGCCCCCAGTGCACCAACTGCCTCATTTGCATAAGTCTCCAAATCTGCAAACGTGACATACATAACAAAGTAATATTTTTTATCACAGTAATGTGCTCTGTAATGTGGTGGTGACAGCTGAGTATGCCTGGGGGAGGTGATAGACTCCCTTGAAAAAAACTTTAAAAACATAGAAGGGCAGAAGCAAATTTTGATGATGTTCCCAGGCGCAGATGGAAGGAGTAAATTTGTCATATGATAAAATTGACATAATTTGATTTTAATAATCTAATTTGAGACAATTTAACTTTAAAATTGATAATTTAGGTGCAATATTCGGCATACCTGTTGGCTTTTTTTTTCATCTGTGACATAGACAAAAGGCTTTGCATGAACAAATAGACAATGGGGCGATGTCTCTGCTCTGTGCATGCTGCATGTTTAGGTAAGCAAATCTTTTTAGGCTGTCAGGAGTTGGAAGGGATAACCAATTCCACCCTCTATCAAATTCATTAAACATTCCTACACCCTGACTTATGTGTTTTACACAACATAAATAGAAAAAATAAGTGAAAACAAGAAAAGATAAAGATCTTATATTTAATAACTATGCAGGCACTATAAATCAAAGATCGAGCTCCACCTTCATCCTTCAACATAGTCTCACATGCATCTCACAAGTATGTATTGAATACTGTCTTAATATCCCCTAACCCTCAAGATTAATTAAGACATAAGTGATCTAGAGAAAACTGGAAAGTTAATATTAATGAACAGAATGGCCCTGAAGGACTTGTAGTGGTGTTTTTATCCCACCATGTAATTTCCAGACAGACACACATATCTACAAATGATGACGCGTAGTGTTTTAACAGGAGAGATTCCAGATCTGGAATGAAGGCATGCTGGGAATTAGATTTTGTGTGAGCTGGACAATTTGTGCTAATTGAGATGTATTGCACATTGGATTACTTAGCAATTTGCAAAAGCAACATTAATAATATGGCATATTAGGGCTCGGTCACATGTGTGTTTATCTATCTGATTTATTTACCATACTGGCTTATGGGTTGAAGGGTACATGAAAAGTAAAGGTAATGCAGAGTTAGTTTCACAATGCAGCGTTTGCAAAGTGCATACAGTTGTATATAGCAGGAACTATACATTTACATGGTGTGTCACCAGCATGAAATTACTGGCCCTTGCATGGTAAATATAACTACTGGCAAAGCTCTTATCCAAGGAGTTGCTTTCTTGCAGTCAGTGGAAGTGTATCTCCCGTGGTAATGGGGCAGATTCGCTTATATTATACAGTGTACACAGTGTGCACCAAATTTATCAAAGTGGCTCATGCTGTAATGTAGATTTAGTTTACCTTTAGAAACTTTTTTTCGCATTTTTGTGTCCACTGGAGCCATAACCAATCCTGGCAAGCTGCACTGCTTTTCTGTTAAGCAAGGTGCAAAAAGTGTGCACATAAGACATGTAATGTAATGCACAACAGCACCAGTTTTTTTTGGGTGAAAATTAACCCAGGATTCTGGTGCATGTAGCTTACCAAATGTACCTAAGCCTATGTTCATACTATGGAAAACGAAGAGGAATTTGGGGTAGACATCCGCCTCAGATTCTTCTTCATTTTCTGCCCCTGGCTTGCTATAATGCATTGCCGAATCAAAGCATTGACACAACGGCAATGCCAAATTTATATAGTTTTTGTTATGTTTTAGCACCTTTTTTAGATTTTTATATTCAGAGCTTCATAATGTGTCTTTTTTGTGGGGCCAGTTGTACTTTTACTTATACCATTTTGGAGAATTTCTGATATTTTCATCATTTTTTATTAATATTTTTTGGAAGCAAAAACAGCGAGTTCAGCCATTGTGTTTTTTTTTTCTCCACTATCGCATTCACTCTATGGGATAAATATTTTATATGTTTATAGTTAGGGCGTTTTCAGACACAGGGATGCCTAAATTTTTTATATTTGTTTTTGTTTATTTTTATTTGTGATCTAAAGAAAATCGGGTGATTTCAATTTTTTTTTTATTTGCTGTAATTGACATTTACACAACTAATTATAGTAATATCTCACAAATCAGGCCCCGCCCCATGTACTTGAAGACTGATTTACATATCTAAGATGACTATCTCTGCTTTGCTTGATCATTTTTTGAATGAAACTGGTATTTTATTTTGAGAGGCATTTTGGACCTGAAACATTATCTTCAAGTCAAAGTCTTCTTTGAGGAGGGTCTTCTTAGGCCAGTAATCACTGTCTGGCCGTCCCTCCCCAATTTGAGGAATAGAGACCATGTACAACTAATAAACTTGGCTTATTGAAAGATGTGACCCCTGTTTGTCTCGGGATATGTGAATTATAATGATTCACTAATGCATTGTCTGTATATTTCAATTAATATCACTATATTGTCACTAGTCGTAACTAAGACGCAGAGGGAGAGAAAGGAAGGGGAAGTTAATGCAAAAATTTCAAACTCTGCAATTTGGACTTAATATTCATACCAGTTTCATGTCACACTATGTATGAACTGTGAGGGTCACAAATCACCACCTGATTACAAACAGATAACAGCAAGAATTACTGATCTCTCCGTCACGCCCCACAACTTTCCAGATTGTTTATTTTTTGACCTGTTGTAAATAACTTCTCTACTTAGATTGCATTTTGTTTTGTTTTTTAAGGATTATAAGATCCTTTGAAGGTCCATGTCTTTAGTGCATAAAAAGTCTGTGAATTTTCAGTTTCTTGTATAACACCATGTCTGAAGAAGAGAGCTAGCACTCTCGAAAGCTTACCATCAAATATACTCAGTTAGCCTCTAAAAGGTATCGCCTGATTTCTTCACTCTTCCACTACTTTCTATGGCTAACACAGTACAACATTATACTACTAGTCGTAACTAAGGCAGATCATAACAAGCCGAATACTCCTACACAAGTTCTAACACTACTTTTCCACCATTCAAAATGCTATCAGTATTATCTTCATTAAAATCCTTAAAGCAAACATTAGCTTTGTAACCGTCCCTATGCTCTTACACACCATCCCCTTAATAAGGCTGGATACTATTTAAAGTGTTTACTGCAAATACATTGCCTGTCTGCATTCAGAAAAACCTCTGATCCTCATGACAACTGCACTTTGACTACATCTTGGAATAGCTTTACTAGTAGTGAACACTAAATGCAACCATGAGAGTAAAAACTTCAATGGAAAAACAAAGGAGAAGTGTTTCCTGTTTGAAGAATCAATGTTATTCAGCTTTGTATTAAATGGGATTATTTCTGCAGTAGATTTCATGGATAAGATCTGAAAATTATGGAGCATGGAGCATATTCGTACTCCTAAAGGAACACTCCAGCCAAAAAAGTATGAAGTTTATATGTACTCTTTATACTGTTACATTATACTGTGCATGTTATTGTTCCTTGTACTTGTTGTTACAGTAAGGTTTCTACTTTGTGCTGTGTTTTTTTATCCCTTGAAACATTTGAAATGCATCAGTTGCACAGCACCGACCAGACTCCTGAAGTCTCTTTTCCTGCACTGTGGGGATGGGATTCGCTAGAATCCCATCCACTATACAGTGACTGTAAAACACTGCGGCCTTAAAGAAAGATGTTTCCTTGTCCATTTATCAGGTTCAGTTACTTTTTACATAAAAAGTCTATGGAGAGGTAAGGAGAAGGTGCTGGAAAAGGAACATAAAAAATGCAGCTACACTGTGAGTGAGACACTGTGAGTGAAACTGCACAGAATGAGGCCAAACAACAAGTAACATCCTTCTAATCCACTTCCCTCTCTATAGATTTCTATGTGTGATACTGAGAGCAAGACAGATTCTATACAGATAAGGGTTGGGTTCACACTTGCGCCGGAGTCCGTCCGCCGTGAATCCGCCTGAAAATCTCAGGAAACTGTATAGGGACTGGATAGCTATAGGTTAGCGACGCATTGCTTAAAAACCCATTCATTTGAATGGGTTTTTAGAGCAATGCGCGGGTGTGCGCTTACACCCTCTGCGCCGCAAATCCAGTTTTTTTCGTTAGAAACAAAGTCGGACATGCAGCACTTTTCTCTCTGCTTGCTTCGTGCAGAAACCGAGCGGAAACCACACGGACCCCATTATAGTCTATGGGGTCCGCGGGTTTCCATAGGTAACTGCTTTTCTATGCGTATAGGTTTCCGTTCGGGGGTGGGTCCTCAAGCGAACTCCCCGAACGAACGGAAACCCAAACGCAGATGTGAACCGGCCCTAAGAAAGAGACTTCAACACTCACTTATGTATAATATGACATAAGAGTAAGTATTTAAGGATGAAGCAGAGAACAGGCTTACATTAACCAGTATTGAGTACACACTAGCAGAGGATGTTCTTTATTACACAGATTATACCATCTGACCTGTCTTAGCCATTACTACATTACTACAATCATTACATTATTATTTTGTTCTCCAGTCCCATATGATAAACATGCGACCAGACATTTTTATTAGCGTAACAGACTTTTATGATTTTTGTCCTACCACATATTATCTTCAGACTACAAGAACAATAGTATTTCTGGCAAACAAATGAAGAGAATAATAAAAATAAAAATACATCTAATTTACTAACACAGACATCCTGACTGTTATTAAATGCTAAGCTAATAAAGGGCTAAATGAATGCTAAAAGAGATAGCAAAGAATCTACAGAACAGGCTAAATTTCAGAGGAAACAATTAAGACTTAAAAGTAGGAAAAGTTGGCAAGTAAACGGTGTGGCATCCTAACAAGGGGTATGAAACATGACCGAAATATAATGTATATGATAATGTCTTTAATAATTGGCAATGGACAAAGTATTATGCTGTAACCAATTAAGATGGCAATTTAACAATAAATGGCAAAAAAATGACAGTCTTTAGGAAAAACAAAAGAGAGCTCTACACATGCTATAAAAATTCACAATACCCAATTGATTCTTAAGTGGTCTGGTTTTTGGCTTAACAAATGTGTCTGCAGACAAACTGCAAGTGGCTGTCTGAAGAGAAATGTGAATGAGAGAGACATTTTCCATTGCTTGATATTAAAGGTTTGGCATATATATCCGTCCAGCAGTCATTACCAAGTTGTGCACACTTTTATTTCATCTGGCATTATACGTATTTTATTGACAACCTTTTTTGTCCTATAGCAGGTTTACATGGACAAAACTTCTTTTTGATCTAATGTTTCGCAAGGAATGTTTTTAGGTATTTCAGCTGCACGACAAACCGCCTGTTAACAAGCTGAGTAACCCAATAAGAAACAGAGACAAAGCAAATTCAGTCCATAGACTGAATCTTTGCAAGAGGCTTAGAGGTTCAACTTGATGGCTGTAACAATTAATGTTAATTATGTAGAACAGATCATGAAACACTGGGGGCTACTTGGCATGCAGAATTTTATTTGTTTACTCCTTGCACAGTTCATTGGCGAGCCAAATTATGTATGTCTTGTTAGTGGTGGAGCTTGAACCATGCTAGAAGTCTAAAAATGGATTATTTTTCCATTTCTTGTAAACATTCATTAAATACAATGGCAAGGGTTGTAAGAACCATTATTTCTCTGCTTACTTTGCCTTTGTTGATAGATGAACCTACTATTTCTACTGTCATGATTAGAGATGGGTGAACCTTGGAAGATTTATTTAGTTTCAAGTTCGGGCGGTTTGGTCCAAAGATTAATTTCAAGTCAAATAAGTTCAGTATGAACCAGAGCTTAAAACAGGGGTAGGCAACTTTCTGCACTTCAGCTGTTGTAAAACTACAACTCCCAGCATGCATATGTGCTCAGCTGCTCTTGGAACTCCCATGTAAGTGAATGGAACATGTTGGGAGTATCACAGCAGCTGGAGTGCCGAAGGTTGCTGACCCCTGGCTTGAAGTTATCTCAAAGTGATAGTGAAATGTATGTCTATAGGAAAATGGATAGTAAGCAGTGGATACTGACTGCTAGTTTAACCATACGCTGCCACTTTCTGCTATGCATTTTAAAATGTTCCAAAAATTTGGCTGTTTTCGAGGAAGGTGGTTTCCCATGTTTTTTATACACACATGGCAGTTACATTGCAAAAAGCAATGGCTTTATATAAACATAAGCCTGTTTTAGGAACTTTTAAGTGGAACAGGCTTGTTATTTTGTAGAAAAATTTGTGTCTGTGTGCCTGGAAATGTGATGAAGAATAAATTCTTAAAAAATCAGACAATGTGATTTTCTAGATATGTTTTCTCATTTTGTCTCTCATAGTTGAGGTCTACCTATGATGACAATTACAGGCCGGCCTCATCTTTTTAAATGGGAGAACTTGCACAATTGGTGGATGACTAAATACTTTTTTTTTCCCCACTGTATATAGGTCATGGAGTAAACTGCTGTCAGTTCTATGCAGTGTATAGCATGGGTGATGGGTGTTGGCCCCCCACGATCAGATATTTATGGCCTATTCTTAAGATAGGCCATAAATAAAAATTCCTGGAAACCCCTTTAAAGAGTAAAAATGGAAAATAGACCCCAGGGTTGGCTGGCCAGGCACTAGTCTATGTACATTTAATTATAGTCTCCAGGGGAGTATATTTAAGACCCCTAGGAATTTTCAAGTCTCAGCCCTGAGATGGGGCCTGTTCCTTTTACAAAAATTAAAGAAGCACTCCTGTTTATTTTCTATCACTATATATCTATTCTACTGCAATGTATAATTCAGCTAGTATTACCTCTTTTTTATAAGGGGGGAATTTAGCATAACATACATGAAAGAAGTCGGGAGTGATAGACAATTAGGTGACAGGTGCAGAGATAGAAAAAAAGTATTTTTGGTGGACTGCTTCTTTAAATCATTTACCAAAGTGCAGTAGCCATATCGATGCGTGGAGGCCTTTTATCTTCTTTATGACTGGGCCCTTGACAGCTGTAGCAGCCGTACTGTCCTAATAGCACCTCTGGTTTCCAGACAATAAAGCAGAACTGATACATTATAACCTGGCCAAACTATTTCAACCCTAAATGCAGGCTGAAGTGAGGTTCTAGAAGTTCCCATGGGCAGTAGATTGAGGCCAAGTCATGCAAAATTGTTAGGGTCTGTTACAAAACGTTCAAAGCTTTGTTCAGTTGTCACTTATGTCCAGCTGTTCTGCGTCAGTTCTGGACATAAGTATATGAATAATAGTAGAGAAAAAATTTGTGTATAGAAGGTTTGTAGTAATTCTTAGACAGTACCTTTCTACATAAATGATTCTAGAGTTCGCATTTCAATGTCTTCACATGGTCTGGAGCTTTCTAGGGATTGTTAGAGTTTAATGCTCGGAAGTCTTCCATATGTTTCATTCTTCATAGGACTGTCCAGGTTCTTGTCATTGGAATATTTGTCTTGGAATGATTCCTTTCCTTAAATTTAGGCTCTTGGTGTAAATGGATTTGGCACACACAAGTAAGCAGAAGTGCATTTCAGGGACTTAGGAAACTTCGGAAACTTCATATTAAAAAGTTATCTCTGTTTTCTGCTAAAAAAAAAAAAAAAGTCCAAAACACAGCCATGTTTAGGTACTACTATTACATTTGGAAAGGTATCATTATAGGTCAAGGTTTTTTATAAATTATATTTGTGATGTCATAGCATATACTCATTTAAGACTCAGTGCACATCTAGTCTCTACCTTACACTCTGTGTACCTACTGAGCGCATGTGCATGTCATATGCCTAATGTACCCAGTGCATACCAGTCCTTTTGGCATACTCTGAACTGGTATACATCAGCATACCTATTTTTTTCCATTTAGTAGAAATGTACTTAATTGAACTTTTCTACAAAAAAAGGAGTCACTGTAAATTAAAAAAAATACCAAATGGTATGTTTTTTTTTTTTTTTTATCACAGTGGGAGTTAATGGCCTCTATATGCCTATGGCGTAGCATGTATTAGAGGCTTTCATTGGAGATATAGTTCAGGAACACTCCCCCAGGTACCACATGCCAAAAGATGATAAAGTCATATGAAAAAGTTTGGACACCCCTATTAATCTTAATCATTTTTAGTTCTAAATATTTGGGTGTTTGCAAGAGCCATTTCAACTTGATATATCTAATAACTGATGGACACAGTAATATTTCAGGATTGAAATGAGGTTTATTGTACTAACAGAAAATGTGCAATATGCATTAAACCAAAATTTGACCGGTGCAAAAATTTGGGTACCCTTATCATTTTATTGATTTGAATACTCCTAACTACTTTTTACTGACTTACTGAAGCACAAAATTGGTTTTGTAACCTCACTGAGCTTTGAACTTCATAGCCAGGTGTATCCAATCATGAGAAAAGGTATTTAAGGTGGCCAATTGCAAGTTGTTCTCCTATTTGAATCTCCTCTGAAGAGTGGCATCATGGGCTCCTCAAAACAACTCTCAAATGATCTGAAAACAAAGATTGTTCAACATAGTTGTTCAGGGGAAGGATACAAAAAGTTGTCTCAGAGATTTAACCAGTCAGTTTCCACTGTGATGAACATAGTAAGGAAATGGAAGACCACAGGGACAGTTCTTCTTAAGCCCAGAAGTGGCAGGCCAAGAAAAATATCAGAAAGGCAGAGAAGAAGAATGGTGAGAACAGTCAAGGACAATCCACAGACCACCTCCAAAGAGCTGCAGCATCATCTTGCTGCAGATGGTGTCACTGTGCATCGGTCAACAATATAGCACACTTTGCACAAGGAGAAGCTGTATGGGAGAGTGATGCGAAAGAAGCCGTTTCTGAAAGCACGCCACAAACAGAGTCGCCTGAGGTATGCAAAAGCACATTTGGACAAGCCAGCTTCATTTTGGAAGAAGGTCCTGTGGACTGATGAAACAAAGATTGAGTTGTTTGGTCATACAAAAAGGCGTTATGCATGGCGTCAAAAAAACACAGCATTCCAAGAAAAACACTTGCTACCCACTGTAAAATTTGGTGGAGGTTCCATCATGCTTTGGGGCTGTGTGGCCAATGCCGGCACCGGGAATCTTGTTAAAGTTGAGGGTCGCATGGATTCAACTCAGTATCAGCAGATTCTTGAGAATAATGTACAAGAATCAGTGACGAATTTGAAGTTACGCCGGGGATGGATATTTCAGCAAGACAATGATCCAAAACACAGCTCCAAATCTACTCAGGCATTCATGCAGAGGAACAATTACAATGTTCTGGAATGGCCATCCCAGTCCCCAGACCTGAATATCATTGAACATCTGTGGGATAATTTGAAGCGGGCTGTCCATGCTCGGCGACCATCAAACTTAACTGAACTGGAATTGTTTTGTAAAGAGAAATGGTCAAAAATACCTTCATCCAGGATCCAGGAACTGATTAAAAGCTACAGGAAACGACTAGAGGCTGTTATTTTTGCAAAAGGAGGATCTACTAAATATTAATGTCACTTTTCTGTTGAGGTGCCCATACTTTTGCACCGGTCAAATTTTGGTTTAATGCATATTGCACATTTTCTGTTAGTACAATAAACCTCATTTCAATCCTGAAATATTACTGTGTCCATCAGTTATTAGATATATCAAATTGAAATGGCTCTTGCAAACACCCAAATATTTAGAACTAAAAATGATTAAGATTAATAGGGGTGCCCAAACTTTTTCATATGACTGTATATACCTCTAATTGTAGCAAAAAAATAGACGTGAACAGGGTATAATTATTTCACTAATAAGTAGTAAAATTTTCACATTAGGCCCCAAAATTCAAGCAATGTTCTGTTTAGTGACTTGCAAATTATTTAATGGATAGATTCTTATCCATTCATAGATTGTAAGCTCTTGTGAGCAGGGCCCTCACTCTTATTGTTTGATATGTTATTTTCTTTGTCACATTGTAATGTCTAATATTGTCTGTTCATGTGTCCTCTGATTTGTAAAGTGACGCGGAATATGTTGGCGCTATATAAATAAAATTATTATTCTTCTCATTTTTCATATGGTTTATTTATAATAAATTTGATGCTTGCTCATGAAATGTAAGATACGTCATCACCGAGGTTATTTATTTAAAGGGGTCTTCTGGATTCAAATTTGTGATATTATTGTCAACTATAAAGCAAAAGTTTAAGACTATGGAATTCAGAAATAACAAAACAAGCAAATTTGCTGTAACCTGAAGGTCCAAAATAGGTCCATCTTTAGAGGGGCTCACCAGGATTTTTTATGGCCTATTTTTAGGATAGCCCATAAATATATGATCGTGGGGAGCCTGTTCGGGGCTGCTTTCAAAGCCTGTACTACACACACCACGGAGCCGGAAGCAGTTGACTCTGTGCCACGTACAGTGGCCGGGCGCGGTCAATGCAGCGCAGCACAATCTTGCAGCAATGCACTCGTCTTGTAATTCTGAAGGTTTCTTAGAAAATGCCTCTGTAAAGATGAATGTGCCAAGTTTACCTCAGATAAACCTATGATCATTTCCATTTTTTTATTCCCTCTATTCATCTCTTTGTCAATGAAAAACAGAAATTTGATGTGAATTCCAGGCAAATAAGGAACCACATCTAATCCTGTGCTGATCATAGGCATAGCATTTCTAATAATAACACAGACCATAGAAACATTGTAGGTCAGTGGTTCCCAAAGTATTTTGTTATGTGATTCATGAAACCCCCAAAATTCTACAACCCTGAAGACACATAAACTTGTTTAATGCTAAAATTCTACCAGGTTAATGTAGTAGGCACAATAAACAATGGATCTGAATATGGTTCACAATTTTCTCTATGGCCAAAGTTTTCTTCATCTGAGAGTCTGAATGGCTGCCCCACATGAGGCCTCAGTGTAGTCCTCAGGTCTTCAACTACCTGTAAGACTATATGATCATTAGCAAGAGAATTGACTTTTAGTGGAACCACATATCAGTGAGGGTTTTAGCTAAACCTCAACAGCATGTCAGAACTTGCTGGTGACTAAGTGGCAATTTAATGGCTAAGAAGCTTAAAGAGTTTGTCTTGAGTAGAAAACCCACCTGGAGCCTTAGGGGGCTCATAAGGTGCTTCTTCCCAATATGAAGAGACCAGTGCTATAAATGATACACTGTAGTTGGTGGCCTAATAGTAAAGTTGCATTGTAGCTCAGAATGTCACTTTACAACTCTGTCTTGGCCAGTGTGAAGGGTAGATACAAAGAGAGCAGCTCACTTTAAAGGACCATTCCCATCCTATATTACCCTCTGACTTAAATGAATGTATAATGTGGCACTGCAGGAAAAATAAACACTTACTGCAAAGCTACCCACGCATTACAGCTATTTGCTGGGGTCCTAACAAAAGCTTTGACTGCTTGATGTTTGCTGTTAAATGGGTTGTGCCACTACAACCATTTATCCCCGATCACAGGGATCTTGCTGTTGAGACCCTCAGTGATCAGGAAAAAGGGGAACAGAATGTGCCCCTAAAACCTCCTTGCAAATAAAGCACTGATGTGCTTGTGTGATGTCCCATTTACTTCTATGGGACTGCCAGGACTGCAATCTTCGGCATCCTCATAGAAGTGCATGGAGCACCGGTCACGCAATTGTACTGCCACCAGGATTCAGGAGTACTTTCCATTCTCCACCCCCCATAACTGAGGGTTCCAGCAGTTTGACCCACAGCGATCTGACACTTATCTCCTCTCCTTTAAGGGCCATAAATAAGGCATGATTCCTGAAATGCAGCATAGAGAAGATATTACACATGGGAGTCCAAAAATGTTGTATCATGTGACTCTTTGTAGTACAAGGCTATAAACTGATGATGAGAGCAGATATAACCTACCTTTTATGAGACTGAACAAGTCTTCTCTAGAATATTGCATAATTATTGTTTCTGCACAAGAAAAATGGAGATGATATCTCAACTGGATACTTATGTAAGGCAACTGATAAGATGGTGAAGTTAGTCAAAATAATATTATATCGTCATCATTTGTTATTTTAGCATGACAGACACATATAATTATGTTGATAAAGCAGCTAATATACCTATTAGACAATCATGCCAACATCTCCATGTTCAGTCACCAGTCTTTGGAAATGTATTTTGACCACAGAAGTATGACTTGGATAAAACCACTAACAAGCCATGAATCTGGATGATTAATGTACAAGCATCTAAAATATCATCACTTAAGCATGATAAGTATTTAAAGCTGCCGGCCTGTTCCTTCGTCTAATGTAACATCTAAGAGAAGTAGGTTCTTGTTAGTTCATGCTAAGACTTCTTTCTTCTACACGTAAAGCATCTTGGAAACATGATATATAACCAAGTGTTAATAGAGCCATTTTTCATTTATCAAGTCTTAGACAAACAATGGAAAACCTGAGCTGAGTTAGTGTTAAATAAACAATTGTGTAAAAACTTCAAGCCGCAAATTATGTTAGAAGAGAAAATAAAATATTGTTCTTTGGGTAGAAATAAAAAATAATAAAAGTTAAATAAACTTAAAAAAAGAAAAATTCTTTGACCAAAAGGAAGTTTTGACAGAAAAAATACTATGAATAGAACACAATTTTGACCAGTTTTTAAAAATCTGTATATTTACATTTTTCTCAAAGTTTTTGTGTAAGGGCTTAAAACCACTTTTTGCTAAGGCCCCACACTGCAGGAAAGCAGCATTTTTTGTTTAAGATTTTGTTTTGTTTTTTGAGCCAAAGCCAAGAATGGCTACAAAAGGAATGGGTAGTATATAGGAAGTTCTTATACTTCTACCTTCTGTTTAATCCACTCCTGGCTTTCACTCAAAAAAAAAAAAAAAAATGCAGCATACTACATGAAACTACATTGCCCATGATTCATCTGTCTGCTCTCACTTTGTGTTTCCCCAAAGACAAATGGTTCATCATAGGACAATGCATCTTATTTCTTAATAAAATATTAAATTGGTCCATAGTTAACTCCATAAGGGACAAACTCAATAGTAAACACAACCACACAAGACCTGTATATGTATAGTGTGTTCATATGTGTGCACAACTATTAATTCAGACACTTGAAAGGATGCAAAGTCCAATAAATGTAATGTATAGCAATAATATCCAAGATCAAATATAAAGCATCCCAGGGTCACTAAGGACTCAGGTTGAAATGACCATATTGTTAAAACATACTCACGGCTCCATACATAAAGTAGAAGATAAAAATGCCAAGGAACAAAGATAGTCACATTTATATTTGTTATTGGGTAGATATGCTGACCAAGGGTACTGTATTCCAGGATATCATGCACATGATTCTTTGATGTGGGAGAGACAGGGTACATGAGTCTTCATGAAAAGTTGAAATATTTGCATGGTCTTGCTGAGCAGTCTTCTCTATGACTGTATAAGTCTGAATACATAATGTCCTATTAATTTTTCTGTGCTAATAATCACATTATGGCTGCAGTACATTTTGCAATTGTCTCTATATATGGGCAGTTTGCCTCTCTCCCCTATCCATTACTGATACTATTGGATTCTTTATATGTAATTTTGCATGGATTAACTGTATAACACCAAAAAAATAATTGTGAAAGCCTAAATCACCATCATGTAGGAAATCCAGGAACACAGGAATGCAAATACAGGGCACATGCACACAGGCAAGCAGCTAAAACACAGGAAAAAAATCTATGAGCACAGTACATAAAGCTGCTTGCTGTCTGTGAATAATAACCCAATTGTAGTCACACAAGCAGCCAGAAAAAGATACAAGTGCATGGAAAACTTGTTTCTTACATTGTAAGATGTGGGATTTGCAAAATGTTCAGTCCTTTGCACAGAGCAACAGTTTGCAGATGTGTCTGTGCAGGCTGTTAGGCGAATCAACCTCTCCCCTTTCCATTCACTGTTTGAAGACAGAACAGAACCCCCCCTCCACTCACTGTGAAGACATCTTGCTTAACTAATGTATCTATGGACTGATCTTGGTTAGCAACAGGGAGGGAACTGCAAATAAGAGAGACACTTAATGGCAGGAACTTTAAAGAGTGTTTTTAGGCATAAAACAGTCACATTTTTAATTAAAGTGCATCACATTTTGATCCAGAATCACATACTCTATCAAATGAGACTAAGTTGTCTGAAAAGTTGGTGACCATTTAAAACACATAAAAACAAAAAAATATATTTCAATTTTTTCATGTTTATTAGAGACAAAAGGAGTACGTGTATATTTTTTTTATTATTGAATTTAACTTTAAACATTGAAAACTGGATTGTAAAATATGATTGGTCATGAAGGTCTTCACTTTATAAGACCCACAAGGTCAAACAGTGAATTTCATCTGCTGTCTTCTCACGCTTACACGCTTGGATTCATTACATTATGGATTGTAGCTAATGTTCCTATGATATTGTATATCAGGAAATTGGCAATCACAATTTAGGATTCTATAGTCTATTTCACTTAGGATTTTATGGAAGAAGAAGAATGTGCTATAACTAGTGTCAGTAAGGCTAAGGCCCCACGTAGCGAACCACAGCTAAAAAACACTGAAGAAAAATAAGCAGCGAAAAAGCAATGCGTTTTTCTCCACAGTGTTTTACATTGCATTTTGCTGCCTTTTTGTTTGCATTTTTTTCCCTTATTAAATCTATAGGGAAAATGCTCAAGTTTCCACAGTTAAAATTGACATGCAGCATGTTTTAAAACACAGCTTTGCCACAGCTCTTTTTTCTGCAATGTGAGGATAATATTAACCAGAATCTGATTCACTTTGCTGGTACTGTAAAACACTGCTTTTTTGCATTTCTGCAGTTGTTGCTGTGTTTCTGCACTAAAGCTAAAAAATGCCGCAGAAAAAAATGCAGTGAAAGTGCATTGTGTTTTTTTCCTGCAGTATTTTTTTCCTGCAGTGTTTTTTTTCTGCATTTATCTCTGCATTTTTTTCTTCCGTTATTAAATCTATAGGGAAATGCTCCCATTTCCGCAGCTAAAATTGACATGCTGTGTTTTACAAAAATGTAGCATTTCTGCTGCGTTTTTTCCGCATTGTGGGGATAGGTTGAGCAGAATCTCATTCTGTTTGCTGGTACTGAAAAATTTAGCATTTGTTTCTGCTGCATTTTTGCAGCAAGCATTAATGCTTCATTTTTGCAACAAGGGGCCTTCGACAGGAATTAAAGGGGTTAGCTATCTAATGCTTAGAATGCTAAAAAAAATAGCAAACCAACACTCACTTTATCAATCAGCTTGCCCTCCTGTGATGCTGCTTTGAGTGTCCCCCACTGGTCTCAGTATCCTAGACTCCAGCAGTGATTTTACCGGTTCCAGTGGTGACCTCAGTGGTGTCCACTGCAGTCAGTCTTTAGCTGCAACAGTCACATCTCCATGTCAATATCTCATTGCTGGGGGGCAAAAATACAGACACCAGGAACATAATTACACTAGGTTCACACTATTGTTCAGGTTTCCGTTTTTCAGGTCCACTTGACCAGAAAAACGTAAACCCAATCTGCTTAATAAGTGGTTACCCACGGAAACCCGCGGACCCCATAGATTATAATGGGGTCCACCGGGTTTCCACCTTAAAATTGTGGAGAGAAAAGTCCTGCATGGGGGACAGAATCCCCGAACGGAGAACGAGGGCTAGTATGAACCTAGCCTAACATAATTGTTAAGGTTGGATATAGACACATGTCCATCAAGTACAATACAGTTGTGCTAAAAAGTTTACATACCCGGTAGATTTTTTGTTTTTTTGGCCTTTTTTCAGAGAATATGAATGATAAAACAAAAACTTTTTCTCTACTCATGGTTAGTGGTTGGTTGAAGCCATTTATTGTAAACTTCTGTGTTTTCTCTTTTTAAATCAAAATGATCCTTTTCAAAAGTTCACACACCCTGGTGATTTTGGCCTGATAACATGCCCAGAAGTTGACACAAAGGGGTTTGAATGGCTACTAAAGGTAACATCCTCACCTGTGACCTGTTTGCTTATAATCAGTGTGTGCATAGAAGCTGAGTGAGTTTCTGGGATCCAGACAGACTTTTGCATCTTTCCTCCAGCCACTGACGTTTCTGGATTGTGAGTCATGGGGAAAGCAAAAGAATTGTCCATGGATCTACGGGAAAAGGTAGTTGAACTGTATAAAACAGGAAAGGGATACAAAAACATATCCAAGGAATTGATCATGTCAGTCAGCAGTGTTCAAACTGTGATTAACAAATGGAAACTCAGGGGCTCTGTAAAAACCAAACCAGTCAGGTAGACCAACCAACATTTCAGCCACAACTGCCCAGAAAATTGTTCGAGATGCAAAAAAAAAAACCCACACATAACATCAGTTGTAATACAGGACTCTCTGAAAACTATTGGTGTGACTGTTTCAAGATGCACAATAAGGAGGCACTTAAAGAAAAAAGGGCTGCATGGTCGAGTTGCCAGAAGAAAGCCATTACTGCGCAAATGCCACAAAGAATCTCGCCTTCAATATGCCAAACAGCACAGAGACAAGCCTCAAAACTTCTGGAACAAGGTAATTTGAAGTGATGAGACAAAAATCGAACATTTTGGCCACAACCATAAACGTTACATTTGGAGAGGTGTCAACAAGGCCTATGATGAAAGGAACACCATTCTTACTGTAAAGCACAGAGGTGGATCACTGATGATGTGGGGATGTGTGAACTTCAAAGGCACAGGAAACTTGGTCAAAGTTGAAGGAAAGATGAATGCAGCACGTTATCAGCAAATACTGGAGGCAAATTTGTACTCATCAGCCTTGTCTTACGTCTATTGGGTATCCTCGCTCTGTCAAGTTTTTTTAGCATACTCTTTGGGCCTTTCCTGTCTGCGAATGACATCATGCGCGCGGGGATCAATTCTGGGGCCTATAATTGGGCCTCAGCGGTCATGTGGGGGGCGCTGGTGTAATGATGTCAGTGCGCCCCAAGTGACCACTGAGGCCTAGTCATAGGTCCCAGCAATGACCACTGGGGCACGTGATGTCAGTTGTAGGCTGGATGAGCCCCAAAGAGCACACTGGGGATTGCTGAAGCCCAGGAGAGGTGAGTATAAGTGTTTGTTATTTTACTCACATACCCTGGACAGGCTTCTATTGACATGTACATACATTATATAACGTTGGGCCCATTTTCAATAATGGTGCTGTCCACAGGCAGCATGTGATGTATAGCGGTCAGGGAACCAGTCTTTCCCAGACAGTAATCATGGTGCTGCAGGGCCCCAGCCACCTCCAGCTGGCTGCTGGCCTTCTACTCCTCCTGGCCGATCACTACGTTACGCCAATCGTTACCCCACTACTGTTTTTCCAAAAGATATGAAACATAGGTAAAATAGCAAAAAAAATGTGTTTATTATGCTAATATGCTACCTTATCTAGGGTTTTAGAAATCTAATAGTGCCATCAAAGGGTTATTCAGTCCTCCAAAATGTTTGCTGAAAGCAGGGAAAAATGAGTGATGAAATACCCAACTTTTACACATGACCATGATGAGGCCAGTAATTGGCTGTAGAAACCCTATGAGGGCCAATGATGTCATTAATAGAGTGTTGAAACCAGAGACTGACAGTTACTATTTGTTTTAACCCTTTCCCTAACCTCAACAAAATATTTGGGGTCCAGAAAAACACTTTAAAGTTTTCTAATTATAATGATATGACTTGGCTTAAACTGACCTAGTATACATAGTAAAGATATATAGTGAACCAAGGTAAAACAGGAAATTTCAACCTTTTGTGCGTGCTCCATTAAGTAGTATGAAAACTGGCATATATAAAAATATTTAAGCATTTATAAAATATAAGTAAAACTTGATTTAATTGATTTATGCTGTTATGTTTGATGACATAAGGAACATGGATAGGTGAGTATTTTTGTAAATTTCTTTTAGTGGTATAACTTTTGCGTGGGAGCAACTAAGGGAGCATTATTCTTCGTAGGGCCATCAACAGAGCGTTATGCTATGTGGAGACATGTAAAGGAACTAGAACTAAGGCCACTGAAGGGGGAATTGTACTTTGTGGGCAAATGAAGATGCATTATAGTGAATGTGGGACACTAAGGGGGCATTATACTGTGCAGGGGACACAGGTAAGATTATATTGTGTAGGAGCCACTAAGAGAACATGATAGTGTGTGGAGCCACTTAGAAGGTCTTATACTGTATGGGGCACTTAAGGGTATCATACTCTGTGTTATGAACTAAGGAGGCATACTGTGTGGGAGCAAAAGGTACTTGGTAGAAATGGGTGGGATTCAAGAGAATATGGATGTGGTAAAGGGACATGGTTTAACACAAAAAAAAAAATTCACATGACATGTGGACACCTCCATATTTTTTTTTACTGAATTGTGTGCTCTTAGAGGTAGGTATTCCTAAGCAGTAGGAAGAGGGGCCCACTACAAGCGTTTCATAAATGGGCCCCTCTTCCTATTGATATGTGTTAAAATAGCTCTGGTTATACTCAAACTTATTACCTTGACACATGTGATGGAAATGTTGTGAAATAATTAAAGACAGTCAATTGGAATACATTTTTTTGTGTGAGAGTCCATGCAGTTTTTTCTATACTATTATATAACAGTCAGACACCAAAAATATAAATAATAGATAAAGGAGCGTACATGAGATATATGAAAGTCATGTACAGCTTGTGCTATTAAAGCTGTCACATGTGGCCTTATTGGCTTTAGGGATTTTCAAACTTATCTCAGATTGGAAGAACAACCTTCCATAGTTGTAGTCAAGGGCTGTGACTACAGGCTTTTAGGCTAAGGCCCTACGTAGCAGGCCATATCAAAAATGCGTTGCGGGAAAATCCGCTGCGGTAATGCATTGCGGTTTTTCCCACAGGACTTTCATTGCCAGTGTTTCCATAGGTATAATTGACATTCAGCAATTTCCAGAAACGCAATGGTTTTGGAAATCTCAGCTTTTCCACTGCGCTTATTTTTCTGCAATGTGTGGATGGAATTCGCTAGAATCCACTTTGCAGTAGCTGTAAAACGCTATGGTTTGGTCACGTGGGGCTCCGGCCTTAATCAAAATGTTTCCCCTGTCCCGGATTTCAGAAATGGACTATACATTTGATCTTCCCTTACCAAATCTTGGATGCTCTAAAGGAACTGCGCCATGGTGGACAGACCGACACTAATTCAGACCTCCTGACCTGCCAATACTATCTGCCTCTGTACAATCCTGAGATAAGGAAGAGAAGGTGTAAAAAATAAAATTGGAGTACAGCTCTCATGTAGTATATGTAATTAAATCCATTTGCGACACATCAGCTAAACAAAGTCTCTTTCTGCTTTATTCTCTGGATTCAATGAGACTCTGATTTTGCATCTATTACATGAAAGCTATGCTCTACTCTTTGTTTTTGCACTCAAATCGATGTTCTCATCTTTTTTTTCTAGAATGCTTCTCTTAAAAAGCTCAGATAATCCCAAACTATATACTCTATGAAAACTGCAGCAGCAGCAGAAAATTTTACAGTACCTAGAAAACAATTCCAAACCCCATAGATAGCAATGGAAATAATAACCTAACATGAATCTCATTGTAATTGAAACCAGCCGTTCTATGCAATAAAAAAGATATAAATGAAACAACCAAGTCATTCTTGAGACACCACATTGTACAAACTGGAAACCAAAACAAAAACTACTGTAAAATACAATTTGTTTGTATGTCAGACATTGTTTCCTTAGCACAAACTCTTTATTTGTAAGATAGAATCTGGTCTGCAGATAGTTACTTAGGAATACATTAACATGCACATTGTATGGATGACTAATACAAAAGAGATTGCTATAGAAAAATAAACTAATAATACAAGTTTTATAAAAAGGTCCTAACTGAAGATTTAGATGACCTGATACTGTCATTTCCTCTAAATAGCAAAGGGTTATTCCCAGCTAATAAAATGATGGAATATAGCTAGTAAATGCCATCTGTTTATGATTGGTGGGAGTCTGACCTCTAAGACCCACCAGTCCTAGGAATGGGGCCGACAGTTGCACAGTTGGGTGGTTAGGAGCAGCACTATGCAGGGAACAATAGTAATAGGACCACAGTGCTGAATGAACATTGTAGCCCCTTCCTTGATCAAATGCTGTTGTAGAAGTTGGACCCCCACACCCAACATAAATTGATGGCATATCATGAACATAGGTGAGTGTATAAGTCCTACATAGTTTATGGTAATGTTTTTGTGTATAAGATATGTACAGGCACAAATGTCTTGGTGTAACATCTTTACTCATTTGGATTTCTGTGCTATCCTCTGGCCAAATGCTATAGCGCAGGAGGCAAGTCCATTTATGATCCTCTGCTCCTGGGTCTCTGCTGTTTTAGCACAGCTGAGTATTTGTTGCAGTGTGCCAGTCCAGCCAGGGCTCTGAGTTCCTCTGGTTTCTAAAGAGTTAACGTTTGGTGCTCGTTTGATTGACATCCTTCTTTGCCAATCAAGCCTGGGGCAGATTCTTGATACCCTTTATATAGTTTTGCAACCCTCTCTTGGTTGCTATCAGTCTCTCTGAGCCTGCTAAGCGTTAAACTGTTTCCTCTTATTATCTATATACTGACCTTGGCTTTTCCCTTTGACTACTCTTTTGGTTCTGAATCTGTACTTCGCTGCCCGACTGGCTCTCTTGTTTATCCGTTCCTGTTTGTTTGTCTTATCTACGTTTTGTGTATTCACTTGCACACCTGCACACAGTATTATGCCCCATAGTGGCCCCTGCACACAGTATTATGCCCCATAGTGGCACCTGCACACAGTATTATGCGCCATAGTAGCCCCTGCACACAGTATTATATCCCATAGAGGCCCCTGCACACATTATTATGTCTCATAGTGGCCCCTGAACACAGTATTATGCGCCATAATGGCCCCTGCACACAGTATTATGCCCCATAGTGGCCCCTGCACACAGTATTATGCCCCATTGTGGACCACCCATAAACGATTATTATACTCTGGGGTCTTTTCAGACCCCAGAGTATAATGATCGGTGACCCAGGGGAGGATAGAAACATAAAAAAACAATGTTGCTTACCTGTTCCTCGCTCCGGTCCACTCCCTGTTGGACCAGGCCGGCGTCGCGTGAGCCAGGCCGGCGTCGCGACGCATAATGACGTCGGCTGACGTCTGTGATGTCACGAAACAGGCCCGAAGCCTGCGCAGCATAGGAGAGATAAGTACATTGTTTTTTATGTTCGCTTACCTCCCCTGGACCTCCGATTATTATACTCTGGGGTCTCAGACCCCGGAGTATAATGATAGTAGTGATTGTGGGGTTCGGCCTCACATACCGGCCTCACATAACGATCCCCGATCCTGCTCACAGCCACCTCCACAGAATTGGAAGAGCAGGCGGCCGTGAGCAGGACCCCGGGGATCGGTAAGTATATAGGGCCAGTTACCTGCTGGGTTACTCCAGCAGGTAACGGCCTATTAAAAAGAAAAAAAAAGCATCGGGGGCCCGTCGGGCCCCATAATGTACCGCTGCTACCCCGGTTGTTACGCCCCTGTGCAAGAGTTAATATGTAATGTTTGCTATGTGGATGGAAGGCTCAATGTGAATATGGGTGTATGCGCTTTGCAGGTATATGGTAGGGTGGGCACCTCTCTTAATCTAAGAAGGAATAATAGAAAAATAAAGATAACATGAAAAAATATAGCAGGCTAAGAAAAAAGGAAAGAATTGTAAAACTAACAAAAGAAATATTAGAAGCTACTGGAGTTCTTTTGATTTCAGAATGCCCCATAGTGTGTCCAGGGCTGGACAACATATTGTGCTGGGGGCTGTTATTCTATGGCTAGCCTGGCCTGTGCAGCACATTAAGGATATGAAAAAAGATACTGTACTTAGGGGTTAAGATACTGGGAACAAGAAGCAGAATGTGTGGGAAGAGTCTGTGACCACATACGGAAAACAGAATCTATCATACACTAGCCCAGTCTTATTAAAGGCCCAGACTGGTGCTGGGCATGACTGATTTATGAAGAAGCTCCAGCCTGAAGCTCGTGTGCATGAATGGAGATCCGTGTGCCTAAATGTAGTTAGGAACTAGCATAGATTTGCATTACAGCTTGCACCAGAAGACTTACGTGAGTTATAATAAATATGTCGGGCCGAGGCGTTCCTGCCACAGCTCTCTATGCTCCCGGTGAGGCATAGAAAGGGCCTTGCACCAAATGTACACCACAATATCATCCCTTTACCACTATGGCCTATGCCCCATTACCCCTGAGAATGTAGCTAAACATGTCAGGGTGGCAGACAATCTACTGTATTTAATTCCCATGTTGTGGAAACGCAGCTTTTTTGTTGCAGATTTTGCTGCAGTTTTTTGAGCCAAAAGCCAAGAATGGCTACAAAAGCAATGGGAAATGTATAGAAAGTTCTTACAGTATACTTCTCCCTTCTGCTAAATCCACTCCTGGCTTTGGCACAAAAAAAAAAAAAAAAAAACGCAGCAAAATCTGCAACTAAAAAAACTGCGTTTCTGCAACATGGGCCTTAGCCTAAAACAACCTTCTACATGAATTTTGGCAGACACAAAACTGCAGTTGTGTCTGCATATGCTATCATAGGATAGAAACTCGGTCAACGCTTCCTTAGGCAAGGATGAAATTACATTGTATATTAGGCTGTAGGGTTTTAATCAGACTTGTTGGGCTTTCAGTTAGTGGTGAAATAGTAAATGTTATGTTTTATCTGAGAATTATTCATTTGATATAGTGTGTAATATGGCTTTATTTTTGCTTCTAGCAATTTGTTGAAAGTCTCTGAAGCCTACACTATATAAGGTCATTTCTTAATATCTATACCAGCCCAGCCCTAAGATGCACATTTATTAAAAATTATGTAAGGTTTGATACATTTGGAGTAATATATACCAATGCAGCCTCAGAACACTGACTATAATACTTTCCCTTGTGATAACACTCTGTCAATGTATGCAACTGGAATACAGCCAAATGTGCGCCATGAACAGACTTACTGCTGTTGTGATACAAGAGATACAAGCTTTTGCAAACTGCTTATAGCAATATTTTACTTGTATTGCACCTAGGATGTTTTATTGCATGTATAACTCTGTAAGATATGAACCTATTCTGTACACAGATTGGCCTTTTACATTCCCTTAAGTAAAACAGACAGAAAACATTTGGCAGCTGTAAACTAAATTCTCCATATAAACAGATGTAATCTAGCAAATACAGTTTGGAAGCAGCCAGCAAGCCCTAATGTTAATATAGAAGGAATGTGCATTTTACCTTTCAGACAATAAGTAAAAAAAGTCTTGTTACTAAAAGGTTTAGTATATAATATATATATATATATATATATCATATACTACATGTTGTATTTTGCCAAGTACTTGATTCTTCAGGATTATCAGGATTATCAATCTAAGGTCCACGTTTCCTTCCTAGTCTATGGACATAGGATATATTTCTGATTATTTCCTATAATATTATTTCACAATAAGTTTAAAGGATATCTCTAATTTAAAATGTATTTCACATGACAAATTTATTACGATTTAAGTTAAAGGGTTTATCCAGGGACTTGAAATTAACCTGGCCTGAGCGTTTGTTGCAGCTTGACCTGGGTTTTTTGGGCTGGTTTTGACCACAGGTCATGTGATCAGAACAAGGCCCTATTCCCTGGGTGCTATGTGGGCTGGCTTTACTATAGTCAGCCAAGTTAGGCCCCATGGCACTGGTAATTACCTTTGAAAAAAGGAGAGGAAGGAGGAGGCGGAGCAACCTGGGGAAAGGGCTGGTTCCAATCACATTATGCCCATTGTTAGCATGTTAGTCAGAAAATGTGAACAACGGACATTAAAAGATCCATCAAAAATCCATTAAATTAATTTAATAGGATTTGTTCTGTTGTCTGTTAGTGTCCATTTTCACCAAATCCTTCACAGGTCCGTTATTTTTGGCGACATTAGTAATGGCAGGTGGCGGACTTTTGGCTCCGGTCAAAATAATGGACTTATGACAGATGTGAAGTGTTTATTATTTTTTTAACATTAAAGTCTATGGGTAACGGACGTATGACAGATGGCAATGGACGGTCATTCGTTATACTGACTGTTATTTCTGTCTGTTTTTTCTGCACATGCTCAGAAACAGACTTCCTACAGACTTCCTACAGTAGTGTGAACGCCCCCTTAGAAAATATGGATAGAAAGGGGGCGGACTGCACCATGACCCTTTCTATAAGCCAGAAGGGAGACCCACTGAATAGAGACTTTTGCTCTGTATCTACTACTTCATCCATGTATTTTTATATGCTGCTTGAGTGTAATGTATGGCTAGCCAGAAGTTCACCTGATCACAGCTATTTGTTGGGGCGTTCAGAAGCTGGCTTTACTTTAAAATATGACACAACCTCTTTAATGTCCCATTGAATGAGGTTAATGGTGGGCATCCCATATAGCTCAGTTGTATCTATTCAGCAAGCTTTTTAAAGCCGAATGGAACTGATTCTCTGTCTGATATATGTGAACAAGCCCTTACTGGCCTTCATTATAGTGATAATTGATATGTGATACCACGATAGTTTACAGTATACCTGTAAAATGTTACAATTGATACATTCGTTGTAACAGGAGTTGTCATAGAAAGAAACTATTACGGGTCTCTGTAATGAAAGTTTTGCCCAAATTACTAAAAAATGACATTTGTGATCATTTAGATACTTGAAAAAATTATAATATAAATTATAAATATTCAGTCATATTTTCTAATATGATCCAGTTTAATTTGTTTGCACAAGCTGGCACATGAACCCTAGTAAAATATTTTACATTATCCATTAAATGAAATAGCTGTAAAAGTATAGTTGCGTTGGTGTAGCTACGACTCAACCTGTCAGAGCCTTACAATGGGATTCTCCGAAATATATGGTACTGGTCAAAAGTTTGTGCACACCTTTTCATTCCATGTTTTTTTTATCGTTTACATTTTCTACATTGTAGATTGATATTGAAGACATGAAAACTATGTAAGTAACACATATGGAATTACGTAGTAAACAAAAAAGTGTTAAACAAACCAGAATATGTTTTATATTTTAGATTCTTCAAAGTAGCCCCCTTTTGCTTTGATGACAGCTTTGAACACTCTTGGCATTCTCTCAGCTGGCTTCATGAGGCAGTTACCTGGAATTAAATTCTTTCACTCTGCAGTCCATCTCTATTGGGTTTAGGTGGGGTGATTGTGGAGGCCATGTAAAAAGCCTTTACATAGCCTGGAGGTGTGCTTGGGTGCAAACCAGATGGGATGGGATGTCACTGCAGAATGCTGTGGTAGCCATTCTGATTAAATGTGGCTTTAATTGAATAAATTATCAACAGTGTCACCAAAGCAGAGGGGGGGGGGGACCATCACACCTCCTCCTCCATGGGAACCATGCATGTAGAAACCTTCCTCTCATCTTTTCTGCATCTCAAAAAAATATGGTGGATGAAGCCAAAAATCTCAAAAATCAGACCAAAGTACAGATTTTCATTGGTGTACTGTCCATTCCTTGTGTTTTTTTTTTTTTGGCCTAAACAATTTTCTTTTGCTTGTTCCTCAGCATTGGCTTCTTTGCAGCAAGTTGACCATAAAAGCTTGTTCACAGTCTACTCTTAACAGTTGATGTTGAGTTGTGTCTGATACTACTTACTACTTTATCTCTATGAAGCATTTATGTGGGCTCTAATCTGAGGTGCTGTTAATTTAGCGAGTACTTAGCCTGGCAACTCTAATGAATTTATCTTCTGGGGCAGTCCTCACAAGTGCTAGTCCTCAAGCATTTGTGGGTTCCTGTACGGAATCTGGCTGACTGACTTCCAAGTCTTAAAGTCCATCAACTGTTACTTCTCTTTACTTAGTTGTGTGGTTCTTATCATAACATTGATTAGTACAGTTGTTGAATACGGTATACAGTATCACGGTATAGAACTGTGTACCAATCCTACCTCTGAAAAACACAATTGATGGTCTCACATTATGAACTCTTGATAAGGCATATCTGTTAACTGACAACCATTCCAGGAGGCTACCTCTTGAAGCTAACAGAAAGAAGGCCCAGAGAGTGCAAGTCTGTCATCAAAGGAAAAGGGGCTACTTTGAAGAATCTGTAACATAAAATATATTCTGGTTTATTTAATACTTTCTGGTTTACCACTTAATTCCATATGTGTTCCTTAATAGTTTTCATATCTTTAATATGTCTAATTAATGTAGAAAAACAAAACAAATGCTATAGAATGAAATGATGTGTCTACACTTTTGATTGGTACTGTACATCTGTCGGAAGGCTCTGATTAGAGATGAGCGAATTTCTCAAAAGTTCTATTCAGCAGTTCGATTCGAAGTTCCAAAAAAATTTGCTTCGATCCAAATTACTTCGCGGTGAATAAACATCTATTTCCAGGCTACAGAGAGCCGGGGTGGGCGGCAAAATGGCGGAAGCCCTTGGATGCCAGGGTCATGTTTCTCTCTCTCTCTCTTCAGCACGGACAACTTTTATTCATGTGGAAGGATCTGCTAACAAGCAAAGACATGCCTACCCAATCACATCACTAGAGAATATCATGTAACCATCTGATGTCACAAAGGTCCTTAGTAAATATTCGTTACCACGAAGTATCAGGAAATCCGGAATCGCGGAGAATCGAAGATTTCCTGAAATTCGAATCAAATTCCACTTCTGCAGAATCTATTTGCTCATCTCATCTCTGTTTGCCACTACATAGGCATACAGTGGCATAAATTGGCCAGTGGCGCCAATGTTAAAATAACATATATTATGCAATATTAATTTTTTTATTTTTCAGTGACACATTAGGGGAAATCTATCAATCCCTTTACACCATTGGAATGAAGGCCAAAAAGACATTCTTTTGGCCTCCTTCCGGTGAATGGGAGCCAATAGTTACTTTCGGTGTATGCACTGGGAGCTTTCAAGGCTTACACATTGAACGTGTTCACATGTGAATACAGCCTTAGCTGCAGCACCATTCCATAATACATTAAAGAACTCGTAAACCATTAAAAGTGTTTGGTGACTTCATGGGAAAAGGCAGCGGCCAATGTTATTCCACACATTGTTGTTTGTTATCTCTATTGGGCTTAAATTACTCCATTAATTCTCCTTTCACACAATGAGTACAGGTCAGCAATACCAAGGTAATCCCTTTACTCTGCGCTACCTGAAGTGACATCGGTATGAAAAAAAGGTATCAGTTTCCTTGTAAGTTCTACAAACAAGCTGAGAAGATCTAGGTCTACTTCCACTTTACAATAAAGAAAATGGACTTTTATGTGTCAAATGTGGCATAAGATAAAAGAGTTCCTGCACACTGAAGAGGATGCAATGTGTTTAGCTATTTCTATTTCCATGTATTTTCTATTGCTTCCTGGATGCATAGACACTGAATTTGTCAGAACAAAAAGGTATAATAAATGAGGCATTTTAAATGTTATTTTATTTTACAATATCGAATATTAGATAAATGCTTAAAAAGAAACTTCACATTATGGAAGTTTCAAAAGGAAAGTGAAATAATAAAAAAGCAGGGATAAAGAAACTTTGATTTCCATGAAAATCTGTTATATTCAATAGTTGCCTGTGCTTTTTTCATGAAACATTGAGACTGAGTGAAGGTGATTTTGTTAAGACCTTCATGCAAACAAAAGTCTCTGCAGCTCTTCCATTTCCACATAGAAGATCAGTTAAAAAAAGTTGCAAAGAACAATAATAAAAATGGAAAAAATGTTAACCTCATTAAACTGCAATGTGCACATCTAGTATGACAATATGATACATTTGGCTGTTTCGTAGCATTGAATAACTTTCCTTTAGACCTAATAATATGTTCATATTCAATATATGTAGCTGGGTCAAAACAGAACGTGACTTAAAGGCAAACTTTTACCGCCTCCACCATCTCCAGTTCTTTTTACCCTTTAATAAGTACCCCTTCACTGATCCCAGCGCAGTTGGAATTTTTTTCTCTAGCCCTCGCCATTCCTGACCAATCAGCACACTTATTTTCCATGTCTTATGATCTAACTAGATTCTCTAATGTCAAGTGGGTGGTGTCAGGCAGAAGCAAGCAAGAGGGCATGACTCAGCACTCTAACCAAGCAAAGACAGTGTATGTGTAACATCTCTGCCTGTTCGGGTCTCCGCACCACCCTCCGCCCGCACACTGCGGCGCAGGAGGCGTGCTCAGTTTGATTCCTTGTTTAAGATTCTTGTTGCTCAATCTGAACACTGTCCTAGACTATGTAATTGATTTTCTGCCACACCCGTCTCCTTCGCCTTGGTTTTCCTCTGCTCCACTAATAGTTAATATCAGCCTTGCCTGTGTGATTGACAGCCTATGGTCCTATCAAGTCTGGGGCGGGTTTTTCATTCCTATTTATTCTTTGCTCACAGTCACATTACTGCTTGCTATTGCTTCTGCGTACCTGCCTTTACTCCGTGCTGTTTTGTTACCTGTATTTCTATTCCTGACCTCTAGCTTGTCTGTGACTATTCTCTTGGTTTGTGATATTGCATTGCATTGCTCGACTGTTACCGACCCCTTGGCTAGCTGACTCCCTTTGTTGTTGTTTGTCCTGTCTGCGTTCTTTGTTGTCACCTATATTAGGAAGGGACTGTCGACCGGTTGCTGGCTGTCACCTAGGACAGATTGAGCAAGTTAGCCAGGGACAGTGGGGGGGGGGGGGTCAGCTTAGGGTCCACTGTCCTGTTGTGCCCCTCCTCCAGTGTTCTGCAGCCGCACTGGGGAATTGCTCAACTGGCAATTCCCTTACAGTATAAATTCTGAGTCATGCCCCCTTGCTTGCTCTTGCCAGATACCACCCACTAGATATTATAGAGTCTAGTCAGCATACCAGGCATGGAAACATGGGGGAACTAGAAAAATTTTTTCCAACTACGGCAGAATCAGTGGAGGGGAGCCTATTAAAGGATGATGAAAGCTTAAGTTGGTAGAGGTGGTGAAAGGTTCTATTCATATATTAGGGGTTAGGCCGTGTTAAAAAATGTATTGGTCTTCTATGAGTTATGCAGCATGTTGAGCTATTTTTTTTCTAAAACAATGACAAACACCATGACAAAAACCCAACAGATCCCATTATAAGTCAAAGGGGTCTGTTGGGTTATGTTGGTATTCATCATGTGACGGATCAAGCCCTAGCTTGCATTCCATCTTTCTTTTTCCATAATGGAAAAGAAAAACAAAAAGTCCGATGCAAATGATTCAGCCTTAGAGGCCCATGTGACCATTACGTCCCGTAATTTCTAGAAGAAAGACTTGTATCTTCCTAGTCTTTTAAGAACATTGACTTAGCCAACAATTTGTGTGAATGGAGGGGAGAGATGTACAATTAGGCAGTTTGATTAATATTTGCCTTAGGGAGAGCACAATCTTAAATAAAAAGGACAACCACCTCATTTCCACTATCCAACCAACTGTGTTGCTAAGGTAAATCCCAAATATTTTAATAGTGTATCAGAACAAGGGGACTCTGGGTCCAGCAGGGGCCCACAGTTCCCATGGCAGCTGTATGGTGATGGGTTGTTGGGGATAGTGAATAAACTTTTACCTAAGCAAATTAAGAAAATTTGCTTCTACCCCATGAGCTTTTTATGCAACTGGATGAACCTATGTCTTTTTTCAGCATTGCACACTATGTTACTAAGTTACCCAGTTGCGTATTTTGCAGATACAGAAATGACCTAGTGTCATCATTGGAAATTATGTAATTTAACTTAAGTTGTCTCATATGAACATTGCACCCTTCACTGGATTTATGTGAGGATTAATATGGGAAAAATCCAGGATGATCATTCCAAGTGAACAGGAGGAGCTATTCATCAGATCATGTGAGTGTCTATTTAATTCCTCCTTTGGTCGTGCCAAATATCACATAGTCAGCATCCTCCTAGCAACGTGGCAAAAGCAAACAGATGCCCAGTTGAATACCACTTTGGGGGTACTGGCAGGCAGTCACTTTGTTTATGGCTCCCTTTACCCCTTCGCTGATTTTACTATTGACCACAAATGGTTTCAATGAAGTAATTGCACAAGATCACATTATAAAGCTTTTCTTAGACTCTGTACATATTGTCTTTTCAAAAAATGTACAAAGTAATTGTCATAGTAAGCAATATGATGTTAATGGAAACATTGACATGAATAATGCATAATGCCATGGCGATGGTGATGACAATGAATGTTTCATTCACTTGGGACTCTTGCTGTATTCCATCTTACTTTATGTAGACCTGTTACTAGAATGCTCATCAAAAAAAGCTATATGTATATTACAGGGAGAGGAGCACACAAGCAAGAAGAAATGGAGGAATATTTTCTAAAACAAATATTTTGTAAAATAAATAAAACATATAGCCATATCTAGCCGTACAGGCAATTTTCTAATTTTGTTATCCCTTCCCCCCACACATGTAGTGACTGACATGATGGATCCTACTTAGATTAGGCTACAATGGGTCTGTCATATTCTAATGAAGCAGCTCAGTGCTGTACCAGTACTGGCTGGCTGGGTTGCATAGACAGAGTCACATGACACATCTCGGCGAATCCTTCCCTTCAACTCCTTCACTCCAGCCATCCATGTGTCAGTACATGCTCGTACATGCTCGTACATGTACGTGTTACTGACGTGTTATTGACTTCAGGCTGGTGCTTGTGACTGGGTTCCTGAAGTCAGCAGCACCAATACTGCCCTGATAGCGGCCATGAACCTAATGGAAACGCTGTGACAGAAATGATGTGTCATTTTCAGTGCTAGATAGCATGACCCTTTAGGCTCCCACAGGTTTCAGGGCTCGGGTGTGACTGCTATCTCTGCTTTCCCTATAGTTATGCCCTTGCATTAATAAATTTAGGACTGGACTTATCCATACAAATTTGAAACTTTTTTTTTTTGTTGTTTAAGTAATGATTCAACACCTATGAACCAGCACAAGTAGAGGGGCGCATTTCATTCATTCATTTATTTATTTTTATTTAAAGGGGTATTCCCATGAACATAACCATTTTTAAATTTGTAGAAAATTAAAAGTTAAATATTTTTGTAAATGTAAGTAGTTAAACATTTTGCAGAGTTTTATAGATTTTCTCTAAATATGACACTATGTTGTCTTAACCAGTTGCCAGTGGATACGACCATGAATGCAGGACCTTTCTAAGCTCAGAAAATCAGCCATGATTTCCTTATTGTAGCCGGGATATCTTCTCATACATGTAGTGTCCCTGCCTGATAACCCAGCTACAATAAGGAAATCATGGCTGGGTTCCTGACAAGTCCCAGAGCATAGAAAGTTTCTGTATTCATGGTCATATCCATTGGCAACCGATCAAGTCAACAGACAGTCACCACTAAGATGAACTTAAAGGGGTTGTCCACTTTCAGACCAATATTGAGAGACAAATGTTATTGTTTGTATAAGAAAAAGTTGTACAATTTTCCAATATACTTTCTGTATCAATTCCTCACAGTTTTCTAGATCTCTGCTTGCTTTCATTCATTCTGCTTACCTCTAGTAGATGAAATTCTGGCCATGGTCATGTGATATACAGTCCATGGTCATGTGATATACAGTCCATGGTCATGTGATGGTCACACAGGTGCACAGCTCGTAATAGTCACTGCATAGTAATCAGATCTGCCTGTTAACAAGCTGTGCACCTGTGTGTATATCACATAACCATGGACTGCATATCACATGACCCTGGACTGTATATCACATGACCATGGACTGTATATCACATGACCATGGTCAGAATTTTATCCACTAGAAGTAACAGAATGAATTACAGCAAGCAGAGGTCTAGAAAACTGCAAGGAATTGATACATAAAGTATATTGGAAAATTGTATAACTTTTTATTATACAAACAATAACATTTGTCTCTCAATATTGGTCTGAAAGTGGACAACCCCTTTAAGTTCATGGGAACACCCCTTTAAGTCATCCTTTTCTCTATGCTTCCCTCTTCAAATTCACATTTACAGTACACCTTTATCTACTATTTTAGAATTTTGTTGGTATAGCACCCTTAATACCCACATAGTTGTATCCAAGATCTCTATTAGCAGTTGTTGCCGTTGCTATGGAGCAAGAATTTTTGAAAGAAAAAAATACATAATGCATCAATGACTGAGCAAAGATAATCTGTCACAAACAATACACTTCCTTTTCCTTGTACAACACATTTCGCTGAGTTGCATTCTCAAACATCAGCACTCTTTTATCTGGAATCTGAATATGAAGGAAAACATGAAGAGAAGTTTATAAGCATTGTCATAATGGTGAACATAATTTTTTTTCGCTGTCACTTTTACAAAAATATAAACATTAAAATGCAGGAAAATTATTAAACATTTTTATTTTGCTTAGTAATACATATTTTTTTATTCTTTATTATCAATTGTTAGAATTGTTAATTTATTTGTATAAATTTGTAAAACACTAATGTCTGCATGAGGACAGTGTAGTATAATACTATGATAAGAAGTTACAAGGAGATTTATCCAGTTCCATCAATCGGGGAAAAGAAAATGTGTTTTGAATTAGGATTAAATAAAGGAAACTTCCAGTCCAACATTAAACATCAGCTTTTATGATTTTTGTTCTCTACCTACTCATTATAGTTAATGCTTCCTATATTCACGGTTTCAGTATGGTTTCTACATAGCAGAAGTCAGAGACTGTAATGTCTATGACATATATTTTCCCACACCAGCAAACTTCTCAGACTGCAAACTCTTATGTTATCTATTATTATGATGGCATGACCTGGCAGGAACTCATATAATAAGTAAATATTCAGAATGTGGCATGTGTTTAGAAGTGCAGAGGTTAAAGTCTGGTTGCATCTGGGACCATCTGATTCTTAAGACGAATGGGATATTATATAGAATGTATACGATGATGAAGGCATTGTGTAGATTTTTTATCAGGCTCAAGAGTCTCATCTTACACTAGTGCTGAAACTTAGGACTTATTAACACAGAGCATGGCTTAGGACCTACTGATGGCTTTGGCTTTAATAAAGACATACAAAATATGAACCAAATCGGCACTGTGTACATGAGGCTTTAGCTTCTAGGGCATGTAGACTGATCTGCAAGAACATTAAACCACCTACCTAATATTGTGGAGGGCCATTTGTGTAATGAAAACATGTCTGACTTGTCAAAGCGTGGACTCTACCAGAAGTCTAGCACTAACTTATCTAGCCATATGTGCTGCAGTAGCTCTTCTGGTGGGTTAGACCATAAGAGCTAGCCTCAGATCCCCTCAGTACGCCTTGGGCAGCTATGAATCTATTGAGTCTTTTTTTTTTCTCGACCACTTTGGTAGGTACAAACGCCCCACCTTGGACCTTGTTACTTAGATCCTTTTGCAGGCCCATTTTAACTGCTTCTACACATGGACTGCAATAACTTGCTATTCACTTGCTGCCTAATACAGCATATCCCATCTCTTGACAGATGTCTTTGCCACAATATATGCAATGGTATTCATTTCATCTGTTAGTGGTTTTAATGTTATGGTGTATATACAATTAACCAGTAAATAGTGAGTGTGAGATTCCACGTACAGAGGCAGCAAAGTTTAACTTTACATTGACATTTTTATATCATAGGAGACAACATAAGCCATTGAAATCTATTGAAAAGTCGAGACAACACTTTGTACCACAGTTTAGATAATGTATTTGTAATGTTAAACTTTGCATCATCTGTAACGATGTCTACAATAAGAGATCAGTAATGATAAACCCAAATCCATTTTGGCGGAGGGATACCAGCTTATACATGTTTACCTCCTGGCTGCTGGAGCAAAAGACTTGGTGCACGCTCCAGGGATTGTTAAATAGAGGAGGATGAGTCACGGCAAGCGGTGTACCAACCATAGAGGCAGGCCAAGCGGCTGCTATGGGATCTTGGGAAAAGGGAGCACAGACTTATTTGGGGTTATCCAGTCGGCCAGGGGTTAACAATCTGTGAAGGACTCCCTACTCTGAAGGAACTGCATTATTAGCAAGAAAGAAGAAGGAGAATTGTACCAAGGGTCATAGAAAGGAAGATTGACGTGGGCCTATGTTTTGGGGAGCCTAGATGAACAATTGCTGTTGGGTCCCGACACTTGTATGTATGCCACCAACTTGCAGCCCTATTGAGGTGCACCAGAAATGGCACAAAATTTTGCAAGACAATAATCAGAGTTGGTCTGCTTACTGGCTAGTTGAATTATGATATTTCTGGCCATGACTGCGACAAACAGGCAGCCTGATGTCATTCTAAGTTGCTGCCGAGCATTAGCAAAAGTCAGAGGCAATAACACACAATGGAGGAATCAAATCCTGACAAATGAGAATGGAATTTAATTTTATTAGGGCAGGGGCTGGATCCCATGGGTCCTAGGTCCCATTGCCCACAGGCCCCATAGCAGCTGTGTGGTCTGCCTACATCTGGGGTACTCCACTGGATGGCTGGGTAACCTTCCTACTATTCCTCAGAATAGCCCTGACTTAGACTGTCATAGTGCTGTGTGCTACATTGCTTCTACAATGAACTGCACTCTTTGAAGTGAAGATGACATTTTGTAAAAATTTACATAAGCTTATATGGATTTGGATAAATTATTTTTACTTATGTATTAAATGGTTAAAGTACTTGTAAAATATATATGATATAAATATTTATATATATATTAATAATAATTCTAAATCGTAACTGTAAAATATTGTTTTGTTTGCAGAAAACTATCCCTTCAATGCATTATTTCAACCTGATGCAACGTTGACAGATGGCATTATACACAACGTCACAGAAGTACAATATGGTGTCAGTCGCTCTAAGCCTAATCCTTTTAAATATGCGATGGCAAAGAGCAAGGTTAACACAAGTGATAGAGATGTGAAGAACCTGTCAATGAGCCTTTTACTTTGCTGAAATGTTAAAACATTCACTTTACTTTGATTGTATGTTATCAAAATAAGAACTCGGAAGACTGACAAAACCTCTTTCTTAAGTTGGATGTTGGATAAAAGGCAACCAGTATATGTTATGTGTCTATGATGTGACCTTAATGTCTAGTAGAATTGCTACAGTGGGGAAAAAAAGTATTTAGTCAGCCACCAATTGTGCAAGTTCTCCCACTTAAAAAGATGAGACCGACCTGTAATTGTCATCATAGGTAGACCTCAACTATGAGAGACAAAATGAGAAAACATATCTAGAAAATCACATTGTCTGATTTGTAAAGAATTTATTTGCAAATTATGGTGGAAAATAAGTATTTGGTCCATAACAAAAGTTCATCTCAATACTTTGTTATATATCCTTTGGCAATGACAAGGGTCAAACGTTTTCTGTAAGTCTTCACAAGGTTGGCACACACTGTTGCTGGTATGTTGGCCCATTCCTCCATGCAGATCTCCTCTAGAGCAGTGATGTTTTGGGGCTGTCGCTGGGTAACACGGACATTCAAAGATTTTCTATGGGGTTGAGATCTGGAGACTGGCTAGGCCATTCCAGGACCTTGAAATGCTTCTTAAGAAGCCACTCCTTCGTTGCCCTGGCGGTGTGCTTGGGATCATTGTCATGCTGAAAGACCCAGCCACGTTTCATCTTCAATGCCCTTGCTTGTGGAAGGAGGTTTGCACTCAAAATCTCACAATACATGGCCCCATTCATTCTTTCATGTACACGGATCAGTCATCCTGGTCCCTTTGCAGAGAAACAGCCCCAAAGCATGATGTTGCCATCCCCATGCTTCACAGTAGGTATGGTGTTCTATGGGTGCAACTCAACATTCACTCTCCTCCAAACACGATGAGTTGTGTTTCTACCAAACAGTTCTACTTTGGTTTCATCTGACCATATGACATTCTCCCAATACTCTTCTGGAACATCCAAATGCTCTCTAGCAAACTTCAGATGGGCCCGGTTATGTACTGGCTTAAGCAGGGGGACTGGCGGCGTAGTGTGTTACTGACAGTAGCCTTTGTTACGTTAGTCCCAGCTTTCTGCAGGTCATTCACTAGGTCCCCCTGTGTGGTTCTGGGATTTTTGCTCACCGTTCTTGTGATCATTTTGATCCCAAGGGGTGAGATCTTGCGTGGAGCCCCTGATCGAGGGAGATTATCAGTGGTCTTGTATGTCTTCCATTTTCTAATTATTGCTCCCACAGATGATTTCTTCACACCAAGCTGCTTGCCTATTGCAGATTCAGTCTTCCCAGCCTGGTGCAGGTCTACAATTTTGTTTCTGGTGTCCTTCCATAGCTCTTTAGTCTTCCCCATAGTGGAGTTTGGAGTGTGACTGTTTGAGGTTGTGGACAGGTGTCTTTTATACTGATAACAATGTCAAACAGGTGCCAGCAGTCATATGGGACGCGCTGGTGTAAAGATGTCAGCGTACCCCACCTGACCTCCGGGGCCCCATCACAGGCCCCAGTGGTGACGTTTGTCAATCAGTGACAGCCACAGGCAGAAGAGGACTGAGGATGATGCTAAAGAGAAATGGATAGAGCAAGGACGCCCAGGAGAGGTGAGGTAAGGTGAGTATAAGTGTTTGTTATTTTCCATCACCTCCCCTGGGTCTCAGATTATTAAACTCTAGAGACTCAGGTGACCCCAGTGTATAATTGTAGCACCAAAACTAATGAGAGTGCCAAACCTCACAAATATTTGTCAAATTTCTTGGGATTCGCCTGAAGGGGGACTCTTACTAGCATTTTATACTGTTTGGGGCCACTGTGGGGAGATATTGTGTGGGGCCATTGTGGAGCATATTATACTGTGTGGGGGCCACTGTAGAGCATATTATACTGTGTGGGGCCCACTGTGGAGAATATTGTACTGTGGGGGCCACTGTGGAGCATATTGTACTGTGTGGGGGCCAATGTGAAGCATATTGTACTGTGTAGGGGCCACTGTGGAGCATATTATACTGTGTGGGGGCCATTGTGGAGAATTATACTGTGGGGAGGCTCTGGGGAAGATATTATACTGAGTGGGGGCCTCTGTGGAGCATATTATACTATGTGGGGGACACTGCGGATCATATTATACTGTGTGGGGGTTACTGTAGAGCATATTATACTGTGTGAAGCTCTTTCACTATTTACATCCCATCCCATTGGATTGTTTGTAGCAGACATGTGATATTATTACAAGCTGTAATAACATTGCACGGTCACTATAAAACAGATCCTGTGCCATGTAAATAGTGAAGGGGTCACGGTGTACACAAAAACACCACAGTCTCTTCAAACACTTGATCAGCAGGGGCCCTGGGTATTGGACTCCCACTGATCTCTTAGATCTCTTAGACTGTTAGGACCCAACAAATCAGCTGTTTCCCAAAGCAATCAACTCCCAGTATTGTTTACATGCTGTGCTGCTCACACACCATATTCTTGATAACTACAGTTGTGGATACTGTAGTTTTATCCCTTTCAAGTATCTGAGATACTGCTGCTGTAACCATAACCATCACTATCAAGAATATGCTGTAGGGAGGGGGTAGGTGGCCCCAATAAAAGTTTGCACTGGGGCCCACAACAGTCTGATTAGCGATGTTATATACTGTTAGAAAGATGACAGTGCGCAGAATTTAGTGCACTGTCAGCTTTGCTGGTATGTTCCCCAGTTGTAGAGATATCGGTGCTGTTAGTTTCTGCACCAATATCCCTGCACTGTCAAAGGAGCCAACCTTACAGCTCAGCGTCATTGATAACAATACAAGACTATGGAAGAGTACTGTCAGGGAAGGTGCTGAGCTGTAGGGCCAGCCCCTCTGACAGTGCAGGGATATTGGTGAGGAAACTAATGCCATTGTTATCTGTGCAACTGGGGCACATACCGACAAAGCTGACAGTATACTGAATCCAGCGCTCTGTCAGCTTTCTAGCAGTATATAACCACGCGAATGCCAGAGGACATGAAAGGTCCTCTTTAAATAACAAAGTAGCCTACACTATGCCATACATACAAATATATTTTTTTTGTTGGTGTGGAATTTTGATGCAGAATTTCCGTTAGCGGTATTTGGAATTTGTGCCTGCCCAATAAAGGCAAAATATAGTTGCACTCTTGTCCAAATTCTGCTTCAAATTCCACTTCAAATTCATCATCAAAATCAGCTTCAAATTCAGTGTCAAAATCCTCCTTGGTTTTTGTCAAGCAGAATCCGCTTCAAATTACTGAAACAGAAATTTTCTGCCTGGCAAATTCAGTGCCAAATTCCTCTGTGGGAACATATTCTAACTGTCCAGGAAAATTGTTTCTGAAGTCCCAAACACTTAACACCCAAAATAGAAAAAAAAAAATAAGATTAAAAAATAACTAATACAGATTAAGCAAGTCATTATGTATAAAAGTAGATAAAAGACAATTCAGATTTACTGGATCTTCCAGGATTACAAAAACCCTAGAAAAAATACACATATAAAGAAAGTTGCAAAATAAATAATGATAGCAAAAATACTTGTAAAAATGATGTCATGAAAATCCATAGCTTATTCACATGAATTTTAGAATGTTGACAAAAGAGTGAAAAGTGAAAACAAGCTGAACATACAATATAGTGAATGTGCCTTATGGAGGGGGGGGGGTTTCAATATCACTATCTACATGAACCAGTTCTCACACCTTAATACGTAGTATGGCAAGTTGTGCTACTTATCACCAGACAGAAGGCTGTAAATGAAACAATAAAATGCAGCATAAAAGGAAATACATGTGTGCTAAATAAAATAGAATGTACTTAGTAAAACCTATGTACAATTGGAGATGTATAACCTTCACATACCCGTAACCATATCAACACATTATAATGATTTTTTTTTTTGTCAATGATGAACAACTAAAAAAAGTTTGTCTTTTTTTTTTTTTTTTTGCTTGTGTCTCCAAAATTGAATTATACATACAGCACTCATATTTACTGAACTGTATGTAAAAATACAAAAAAAACTATATTGCTGTGTAGATGCAAATATAAAGAAAAGTTATAATTTCGATTGGGATAAAAAAGATGGAAAAATAGTGTATATTCTTCAAGGCTACAAATTGCTTGGTCATTATGAAGTTAATTAAAGCCTGAACTATTGTAGTTTACACAATAGGATGTCACTTGTGCTATGGACACTGGGGGCAGCAGTGATCTCATTACCTAAATAGAAAAGTACTCTGTAAGGTTTTTTTTTTATTCAACTACAGTACATATGTATATAAGGATTGTATAGGATATAGTATATTTCCAGGACAATGAGAATGATAAATATCTCTTATATATATAAAAATGAGTTTCTGTCTGTCTGTTCTTTATGCGCGACCAAACGACTGGACCGATCCTCACCAAATTTGGCACACATGTACAGTCATATGAAAAAGTTTGGGCACCCCTATTAATCTTAATCATTTTTAGTTCTAAATATTTGGGTGTTTGCAACAGCCATTTCAATTTGATATATCTAATAACTGATGGACACAGTAATATTTCAGGATTGAAATGAGGTTTATTGTACTAACAGAAAATGTGCAATATGCATTAAACCAAAATTTGACCGGTGCAAAAGTATGGGCACCTCAACAGAAAAGTGACATTAATATTTAGTAGATCCTCCTTTTGCAAAAATAACAGCCTCTAGTCGCTTCCTGTAGCTTTTAATCAGTTCCTGGATCCTGGATGAAGGTATTTTTGACCATTCCTCTTTACAAAACAATTCCAGTTCAGTTAAGTTTGATGGTCGCCGAGCATGGACAGCCCGCTTCAAATTATCCCACAGATGTTCAATGATATTCAGGTCTGGGGACTGGGATGGCCATTCCAGAACATTGTAATTGTTCCTCTGCATGAATGCCTTTGTAGATTTGGAGCTGTGTTTTGGATCATTGTCTTGCTGAAATATCCATCCCCGGCGTAACTTCAAATTCGTCACTGATTCTTGTACATTATTCTCAAGAATCTGCTGATACTGAGTTGAATCCATGCGACCCTCAACTTTAACAAGATTCCCGGTGCCGGCATTGGCCACACAGCCCCAAAGCATTATGGAACCTCCACCAAATTTTACAGTGGGTAGCAAGTGTTTTTCTTGGAATGCTGTGTTTTTTTGACGCCATGCATAACGCCTTTTTGTATGACCAAACAACTCAATCTTTGTTTCATCAGTCCCCAGGAACTTCTTCCAAAATGAAGCTGGCTTGTCCAAATGTGCTTTTGCATACCTCAGGCGACTCTGTATGTGGCGTGCTTTCAGAAACGGCTTCTTTCGCATCACTCTCCCATACAGCTTCTCTTTGTGCAAAGTGTGCTGTATTGTTGACCGATGCACAGTGACACCATCTGCAGCAAGATGATGCTGCAGCTCTTTGGAGGTGGTCTGTGGATTGTCCTTGACTGTTCTCACCATTCTTCTTCTCTGCCTTTCTGATATTTTTCTTGGCCTGCCACTTCTGAGCTTAACAAGAACTGTCCCTGTGGTCTTCCATTTCCTCACTATGTTCCTCACAGTGGAAACTGACAGGTTAAATCTCTGAGACAACTTTTTGTATCCTTCCCCTGAACAACTATGTTGAACAATCTTTGTTTTCAGATCATTTGAGAGTTGTTTTGAGGAGCCCATGATGCCACACTTCAGAGGAGATTCAAACAGGAGAACAACTTGCAATTGGCCACCTTAAATACCTTTTCTCATGATTGGATACACCTGGCTATGAAGTTCAAAGCTCAGTGAGGTTACAAAACCAATTTTGTGCTTCAGTAAGTCAGTAAAAAGTAGTTAGGAGTATTCAAATCAATAAAATGATAAGGGTACCCAAATTTTTGCACCGGTCAAATTTTGGTTTAATGCATATTGCACATTTTCTGTTAGTACAATAAACCTCATTTCAATCCTGAAATATTACTATGTCCATCAGTTATTAGATATATCAAATTGAAATGGCTGTTGCAAACACCCAAATATTTAGAACTAAAAATGATTAAGATTAATAGGGGTGCCCAAACTTTTTCATATGACTGTACATCAGGCATCGGGGAATATTTTAGACTGGGTCTCAGCTCTCGTGGAAGTACCGTTCCTGAGATACAGTATTCCCAAAAAATGACCAGCATTAGCTAATACAAGCCTGCAAGTCTTTCACTCATATTGCAACTGTCATACACACGGTCACATGTCCCTTATCAGCCAATAAGAGCTTGCAGGTGCTTAGTCTCCTCAGGCACACAGGTTTCCATAGCAACCAAGCTATTTATGACCTGTATTAGTCAATAGCAGTTCGCAGGTCCTTAAATATTCAGTCATATCACGTGTATCAGCCAATATAAGTTCACATTTAATTTACCAGGTTTCCATAGCAACACAGCCATAAATAGACTGTACCTATACTGGTCTCAGTGGCGTAACTAGGAGCGGCTGGGCCCCAAGGCGAATATTTGACATGGTACCCCCGCTGGCAACCACCCCCCCTGCACAAACTGCATTCCTACACTCACTATTATGCCCCATAGTGGCCCCTGCACACACTATTATGCCCCATAGTGGCCCTTGCACACAGTATTCTGCCCCATAGTGGCCCCTGAACACAGTATTATGCCCCATAGTGGCCCCTTCATAAAGTATTAAGCGCACTTCCCGCTACCTCTTCAATGTTGGACCAGATGTCCCATGAGCCAGGCATGCATCGCAATGCATAATGACGTTGGACTGGCCCACCGACATCTGGGACGTCACCAAGGATGCCCAAATCCTGCTGGAGTGCAGGAGAGGTAAGTAACAGTGTTTTTTATGTTCCCTCAACTCCTTGGGGCCTCCGACCATTATACTCTGGGGTCTAAAAAGACCCCAGAGTATAATGATAGCAGTGTTTGTGGGGTTCACGGCCCGCAGGCCTTACTTACCGATCCCCGCTCCTGCTCACAGCCGCCTCCGCAGAAGGTGAAGCGCAGGTGGCCGTGAGCAGGAGAGGGGATTGGTAAGTAAATAGGGCCTGTTAACTGCTGGTGTTACACCAACAGGTAACGGCCTATTAAAAAAAAAAAAACATCATGGGCCTGCCGGGACCCCTAATGTCCCGGGCCCTGTGGCAGCTGCTACCGCTGCTAATCTGGTATTTACGCCACTGACTGGACTGCCATACTGGATTTCAGCATTCTTATAAATTGAAACGTTTTTAAACTACTCATGCCCCCTGCAGCAAAACACATGGCTGCTGCTCGAGCTAAAGAAAACTCTCAGCAGACCCAAGCCCGTCTCCAATCTGAAAAGGTATGTCACAGACAACAGCGACCTGCTGAAACAATCCAGCAGACCCAAGCCCGTCTCCAATCTGACAAGGCATTGTCAGCCACATGCACACAGCTGCACTCCATGTCTCCATAACAACCCAGCCATTTTTCTTCACTGCTGTGGGTCAGCTTTAAAGGGGCAGAGCGCTGTGGATGACACTGTTACACAAGGTCACATACCCACAGCATTACTCCAGGTTTTCCTTAACAACCGATTGCACAGGTCTTTCACTGATATCCAAACTGATCCACATGATGTGACCCACATGATCACATGACGCTTATGGACCAATGGAAAATCGCAGGTTCTTCAGGCTTGACATACACACAGCTTTACACCAGGTTTCCATAGCAACCAAGCTATTTATGACGCATATGAGTCAATAGCAGTTCGCAGGTCCTTAACTATTCAGTCATATGACGTGCATCAGCCAATATAAGTTCAAATTCATTTACCAGGTTTCCATATCAACACAGCCATAAATAGACTATACCTATACTGGATGTCAAGTGCAAAATTGGCTAATTCCTATGGGGCCACTACACAAACAAAAAATGAGATGTACCCATGCGAAGCCGGGTCCTTCTGCTAATATACTATAAATATAAATCTAAAACACTAACTTTACATATATATATATATATATATATATATATATATATACAGTGGGGCCGCTATGGAGCATAATACCGTGTGCAGGAGCCACTGTGGGGAATAATACCATGTGCAGGGGCCACTATGGAGCAATATTACCGTGTGCAGGGGATACTATGGAGCATAATACCGTGTGCAGGGGGCACTATGGAGCATAATACCGTGTGCAGGGGCCAATATGGAGCATAATACCGTGTGCAGGGGTCACTATGGAGCATAATACCGTGTGCAGGGGATACTATGCAGCATAATACCGTGTGCAGGGGCCACTATGGAGCATAATACCGTGTGCAGGGGCCAATATGGAGCATAATACCGTGTGCAGGGGCCAATATGTAGCATAGAATCATGTGCAGGGGCCACTATGGAGCATAATATCATGTGTAGGGGCCGCTGCAAGGCATAATACAGTGTGCAGGGGCCACTATGGAGCATAATACCGTGTGCAGGGGCTGCTACAAGGCACAATACAATGTGCAGGGGCACTGCGGGTCGTAATACTGTGTGCAGGGGCTGCTGTGGAACATTATAGTGTGTGTAAATGGGGCGTTATAAACAGGGGCTATGGCATCTGTTTATATCATACGCTGTCTGTTTATAGTGACCGTGTCATGTAATTACAGTCTTGTCACATAGACGTGTATAGGACGAGGCTGTAGTTACATTACATGGCCGCTATGAGATGAATGACACTATGTAAACAGAGAAGCAGTCACGTCACTTACACAGGTACCAGGGTTCATTCAAACAGCTGATCAGTAAGGTTCCTGGGTTTTTGAGCCCCACTGATTAGTTTATTAATGACCTGGAAAACCTTTTAATTAGTTAACACCTGGGGCATTATTAATAAGGGGCACTATTTATACAGGGTACACACGGACATTATTAATATAAAGATGCACTTGGGAGTTATTCATTATAGGGGGTTATATCACATATTTTATAATTGGGGTAGCAGCAGGATGGGTGTGCAGGTGAGGACAATGTGGGTCGGATGCCTGGAAAAATGAGGAGCCAAAGATGTCTGTGTTGTAAACTTTACAGAGACAAGTCATAGCTGGAAGAAGTGGTCATGGCGGTCCAGAGGGAAGAGAAGGGAAATGTGAAGGATTAGTCAGAGATGTCACCTGTAAGTCACAAAATGTTACTGCCCTGTATTCACCTAAATGATAGAGGATAAATACCTGATTGATGGGGGTCTGTCTGCTGAGACCCCCACTGAGGCTGAGAATTGTTTTTTTGTCTCCCCACTGGGTGGGAATGCAGCCTGACCGCAGCCATATATATGTGTGTCACTTGGTGGATGGATGAACCCGAGTGGCTCTCATTCACTTCAATGGGAGTGCCAAAGATAGCCGAAGTCCAGTACTCAGCCAACTGCGGCGCTCCTGTTATAGAGAATGGGGGCCACGTGGGCTCGTCCATCCACCAAGCAGAAGATGTGTGAAGTTACTTTCATTGTTAATACTGTGTTGTTGATCTGATACTGAAATAATACAGGAAGAAGAATTCTTAAAAACTGTTTTATAACTTTGTGTATTGTGTATATTGTACGACGATAACAGCGTGTGAAGTTAATAGCATGGAAACTCAATTTTTTTTTTGGGGGGGGGGCGTCTTTCTATAGTCCGCCTCAGGCAGCAAAGAGGCTAGGTTCTTCACTGCTTGCATTGAGGAGAGGCTTCCTTCAGGCAACTCTGCCATAAAGCCCAGACTGGTGGAGGGCTGCAGTGATAGCTGACTTTGTGGAACTTTCTTCCATCTCCCTACTGCATCTCTGGAGCTCAGCCACAGTGATCTTTGGGTTCTTCTTTACCTATCTCACCAAGGCTCTTCTCCCACGATTGCTCAGTTTGGCTGGACGGCCAGGTCTAGGAAGAGTTCTGGTTGTCCCAAACTTCTTCCATTTAAGGATTATGGAGGCCACTGTGCTCTTAGGAACCTTGAGTGCTGCAGAAATTCTTTTGTAACCTTGGCCAGATCTGTGCCTTGCCACAATTCTGTCTCTGAGCTCCTTGGGCAGTTCCTTTAATCTCATGATTCTCATTTGCTCTGACATGCACTGTGAGCTGTGAGGTCTTATATAGACAGGTGTGTGTCTTTCCTAATCAAGTCCAATCTGTTTAATTAAACACAACTGGACTCCAATGAAGTAGTAGAACCATCTCAAGGAGGATCAGAAGGAAATGGACAGCATGTGAGTTAAATATGAGTGTCACAGCAAAGGGTCTGAATCCTTATGACCATGTGATATTTCAGTTTTTCTTTTTTAATAAATTTGCAAAAATATCTACATTTCTGTTTTTTTTCTGTCAAGATGGGGTGCTGAGTGTACATTAATGAGAAATAAAATGAACTTTTTTGCTCTTAGTAAATGGCTGCAAGGAAACAAAGAGTGAAAAATGTAAAGGGGTCTGAATACTTTCTGTACCCACTGTATATATATATATATATATATCTATCTATCTACAGTGCATTAGTGTTTTAGAGTTATATATATAGTGTATACGTTGTAAATGTAATATGGGTGCATATATGTATATTTAATCTGTTGATTCATTATCAGATTTTTAGAGGAATCCAGCATCTTTTGACAATATACTGTGTCATTACTATGGTTCGGTGACTTATACGCACCATTGCATGAGAGTGAGCCCCCTGCTGTTTTGACCGCTGCACTACTGATTGTTTCATAATTGTGGCTAGTCGTTCCAGCACACTGTAGTTGTCCAGAACATTTTGCAGAAAAATGTAAAGCAATAATTGGATTTTATCAGACGTGCAAACTTCACAAATATGACATCATTTCCTTACCTCTTTCAGTAGACATATTCAACAAATGTTTCCTATTTTGCGCAGGAGTCTGATTGTGGTATAGACCGAGATGTGCCCTAACGTGCCTGTAATTTACTTGCAAAGTAAATTTATGACATATTTGAACATTTGCAATCATTTAAAATGAAAGGCTCGCTGAACAAACATTGTTTTATATATTTTTTTATATGATTACTTTTCCTTCAACAGGAATAATATCAAGCCAAGAGGAAAACAATGTTATGTACTGTATATATACAGTATATAGCATGATAAAGCCGTGCATGTCCTAGTAGGATTAACAGAGATGATATGACACAGATGGAACTTTTTGATTCCAGACAGAAGACTCTTGACAAATTATTCTATCTGTGTCCATCACTTGTTTTTCTTTGTTGGAGATAATCTGGCATTCATAAGAATCATCACTGGTCACAGAAATACTCTTTAATATAAAGGCTTTATGGGTGTGGACTCCAGTGGGAGGGGTTGGTTGGCATGTCCCTAAACAATGGGAGGGGAGAGGGCAACATTAAGGCCTGGGTCCCACGTTGTGAAAACACAGCCTTTTGGACAATGCGGAAATGCTGAAGCAAAAAACACTGCATTTTACAGTACCTGCAAAGTGGATGGGATTCTGGCTAATCCCATCCACACATTGCACAACAAAAATCAGCAGTAGAAAAGGTGCGTTTTGAATTATACCTACAGAAATGCTGTCATATTCCATATAGGTACAATAGGAAAACTCTGCGGACTTTCTGTGAAAACACTGCTGAAAAATAACCCAATGTGTTTCCGCCACGCTTTTTCTGCATCTCGCTACATAGGGTTTTAGCCTAAAGGGGTTTTCCCCACAGCACTTTTAACAGAAAGTCCGCAGAGATTTCCTCTGTGGACTTTCTGCTTCCATTATACCTATAGGGAAACCGCCAGCGTTTCCGTAGGTATAATTGACATGCTGCGATTTCCAAAACCGCAACGGTTTTAGAAATCACAGCGTGTCTGCAGCGTGTATTTTGCTGTGGGACCCGACGTGGGGTCTTAGCCTCAAAGATTTACGTAGTGGTGACAGTCTTTTGTCTCAATAGGTTACCAATGGAACTTTCTATGGTCTGGCACTGCTCAGAAACTCAGTCATGACTTCACAATGTATCATCTCGTCTATGCATTGTCCCTGCCTGGTAGCTTGTCCACAATAAGAAAATCAAGGCTGGGTTTTTGACAAGTGCCAGACCATAGAAAACTCTTACATTTATGGTTTTATCTGATGGGAAAAGACTGTCACCACTAAGATGGTTAGAGAAAATTTTTAAAACTTAATAATTTGCAAAAATATTTAACTTTTAATTTTCTACAAATATGCTTATGTTCATGGAAAAACCCGTCTAACTAAGTAGGATTGTAACAAAGTAGGATTGACCCTCAACAGAGTGGTCAAATAAAGTTACAATATTTTGCAGACTTTAACTTCAGGCCATAAATAAAATTAAAGAATAATAAGTACAAAATTAGTACAAATGCATTTTTTTACATATAGAATTCTCAAAAAGGTTTGGGACACTGGGTTTATGGCATGGTACACACAGTGTACAGTACATGTGGTGCAGGTACAGAACATGCAGTACAGGTAAAGTATAATACAATTCTTGTACCAACAGTAGATAGCATTATAGTACATGCGAGTGGTGTCAGAACATCCTCTGCAGAGGTATCAAGGAAGGAAGAGGATTAACAGCTGCAGGAATGCAAATGGGAGTATCTGCATGGTATCTGGTCTGGGGTCTGTATTTGTTTAGAGGGGATGGTTTGCATTTATTTAGAGGGTCCGGTGTAGGGATTATATTTAGAGGACCTGGTCTGAGTCTGTATTTGTTTAGAGGGTCCGGTGTAGGGATTATGTTTAGAGGACCTGGTCTGAATCTGTATTTGTTTAGAGGGTCCGGTGTAGGGATTATATTTAGAGGACCTGATCTGAGTCTGTATTTCTTTAGAGACTCCGGTGTAGGGATTATATTTAGAGGACCTGGTCTGAGTCTGTATTTCTTTAGAGACTCCGGTCTAGGGATTATATTTAGAGGACCTGGTCTGAGTCTGTATTTCTTTAGAGGGTCCGGTGTAGGGATTATATTTAGAGGACCTGGTCTGAGTCTGTATTTCTTTAGAGGCTCCGGTGTAGGGATTATGTTTAGAGGACCTGGTCTGAATCTGTATTTCTTTAGAGGCTCCAGTGTAGGGATTATATTTAGAGGACCTGGTCTGAGTCTGTATTTCTTTAGAGGGTCCGGTGTAGGGATTATATTTAGAGGACCTGGTCTGAATCTGTATTTGTTTAGAGGTTCTGGTGTAGGGATTATGTTTAGAGGACCTTGTCTGAATATGTATTTGTTTAGCGGGTCCGGTGTAGGGATTATATTTAGAGGGCCTGGTCTGAATATGTATTTGTTTAGAGGGTCCGGTGTAGGGATTATATTTAGAGGACCTGGTCTGAGTCTGTATTTCTTTAGAGGGTCCGGTGTAGGGATTATGTTTAGAGGACCTTGTCTGAATATATATTTGTTTAGAGGGTCCGGTGTAGGGATTATATTTAGAGGACCTGGTCTGAATCTGTATTTGTTTAGAGGTTCTGGTGTAGGGATTATATTTAGAGGACCTGGTCTGAATCTGTATTTCTTTAGAGGGTACGGGGAAGGGATTATATTTGGAGGACCTGATCTGAGTCTGTATTTCTTTAGAGGGTCCGACGTAGGAATTTTGTTTAGAGGAAATTGTCTGAATCTGTATTTGTTAGACGGTCTAGTGTCTATTCATTCATGGTTTTATTAGTTTAGGGGTCCAGCCTGTTTTTAAGGTGGTCGTGCAGATGTGTCCATCCTTAACTTACGCTAGGCTCACTCTAGTGTTCGGAGACCCTGTCCGCTTAAAAAGCGGATCCCATACATTATAATGGGGTCCGTCGGGTTTCCAACGATTTTATACAGGACTTTTCTCTCCTCCGATTTTAGGCGAATTCTGCGGCAGATTCTCCAACGCAAGTGTGAATCCAGCCTTAGCTGGAACTTGGTAATGGATTCTAGTTTTTTATTAAATCCTTTCAATACAACATTGCAACATGGTAGCAAAACAACACAACCACTGAGTGCCGCACATAACCACATATATTACATCAAAGATAGATTGTGTAATTCACTTGGCATATTTTGTGACTTTGTCCTATATAAGTGTGAGGGACACAAGTAAAATAAATTGTGCCATGCATGCTGCTACTTCCGTTAGATTCTCCCTTAGACATTGGAACGTAGACTTAGACATTGGAAGGTATGGTCTATTACAACATTATACTGATATAGCTAAACCAACCTACTAATATAATTGTTTAATCGTTATAGATGTCTCTGCTATCAGGAAGATGAGGTGACTGCCGCAACAGTGCAACATTTGGCAGTCTTGAAGGGAAGCTGTTAGCAGTGGCTACATGTAAGAACTGCTGTTTTACTGACTACTCAGCAGGGGTCAGATTGGAAAATGTCAGCTGTATATTTGTATTACCAGCTAGTCCAGGACCTTTCTGGGGGTAACCTCTGAGTAAAAAGCTATAGGAATAAAAATCAAAACATTCATAAAAGATACAGAAAAGATATAAGAAACACCAGACCAAAGTGAACATTTCAATGCATAGATCTACTGTCACTAATAAGGCCACATACTGGATGCATTAAAAGAAGCTTATCTCACCACAACTCATGTAGACCTTCTGTTTTCAGAGAGTTTCATCTCAGCTTGAAATTTACTACAGTCTAATATACAACGTGTTTTGTATCTATCAACCATTTCCTTTAGAAACTGTCGTTTTTATATCCCTTTTATATTTACTTCTGATGTTAACTGGTACATACTGTAACTATAGAGTAACCCAAGCTTCGAGACTTCATGTATCCTGGGATCCTCTATGGCTGTAGCAGTCAGGACAGATCCAAGGGATGCTCTGTGGGTAAAAAGAGACTTGTAAACAGGGGCGTAACTACCGGGGTAGCAGTGGTAGCGACTGCCACAGGACCCGGAACATTACAGGGCCCGGAGCCCTGTGGCAGTCACTACCGCAAACCCCACAATCACTGCTATCGTTATACTCCGGGGTCTTTTGAGACCCCAGAGTATAACGATTGGGGGCCCAGGGGAGGTGAGCGAACATAAAAAACACTGTAACTCACCTCTCCGCCGCTCCGCAGGCTTCGGGCCTGTTTGGTGACGTCCCAGACATCAGCCGACGTCATTATGCGTCGCGACGCTGGCCTGGATCGCGCGAGATCCGGTCCAACATTGAAGATGGCCGAAGTAGCACACGGGAGTGCACCGGAGCGAGGAAGAAGTAAGTTGCAGTGTTTTCTATGTTTCTATCCTCCCCTGGGTCTCTGATCATTATACTCTGGGGTCTGAAAAGACCCCAGAGTATAATAATCATTCATGGGTGGTCCACTATGGGGCATAATACTGTGTGCAGGGGCCACTATGGGGCAAACTACTGTGTGCAGGGGCCACTATGGGGCAAACTACTGTGTGCAGGGGCCACTATGGGGCAAACTACTGTGTGCAGGGGCTACTATGGGGCAAACTACTGTGTGCAGGGGCTACTATGGGGCAAACTACTGTGTGCAGGGGCTACTATGGGGCAAACTACTGTGTGCAGGGGCTACTGTGGGGCAAACTACTGTGTGCAGGGGCCACTATGGGGCAAACTACTGCGTGCAGGGGCCACTATGGGGCAAACTACTGTGTGCAGGGGCCACTATGGGGCAAACTACTGTGTGCAGGGGCCACTATGGGGCAAACTACTGTGTGTCGGGGCCACTATGGGGCAAACTACTGTGTGCTGGGGCCACTATGGGGCAAACTACTGTGTGCAGGGGCCACTATGGGGCATAATATTGTGTGCAGGGGCCACTATGCTGCATAATACCGTGTCCAGGGGCCACTATGGGGCATAATACCGTGTGCAGGGGCCACTATGGGACATAATACCGTGTGCAGGGGCCACTATGGGGCATAATAGTGTGCGCAGGAATGCGGTTTGTGTGTGGGGGGGGGGGGGTGGTGGGGGGGGGTTGGGGGCGGCGGCTTTGGGGGGGGCCCATGTCAATTGTTCGCCTTGGGGCCCAGCCATTCCTAGTTACGCCACTGCTTGTAAAATAGCCAGTTCTGGATTTATCATTAGGCTGAGGCCTCACGCTGCGGACACGCAGATTTTTTTGTTGCAGATTTTGCTGCGTTTTTTTTTAAGCTAAAACCAAGAGGGGCTACAAAAGGAATGGGACATATATAGGAAGTTCTTATACTTCTACCTTCTGCTCAATCCACTCCTGGCTTTGGCTAAAAAAAAAACCCAGTAAAATCTTCAACAGAAAAACAGCTTCATCGCAATGTGGGGCCTCAGCCTTAAAGGGATTTTCCTATTTAAGACATATTCAATCTTTTCCTTTTATATCAGTGACCTGGGAGAACAGAGGAGAATGTTTTGCATAGAAAAGTCTAGACTTGATCAGCAGCCCCTTCCTTCCTAGACAATCTGATAATGATTGTCAGTATTATATTGTTATAATAATTGAGGGTATTTGGCACTTTTGTGTTTTAGACTGGGAACCCCATGTGGCGCAAATGCAGCGGTTTGCCCGCTGGCGGAAACACCAGGGAAAAAATGCAGTTTTACAGTCACAGCAAAGTGGATGGGATTCTAGAGAATCTGGGGCCTTAGTCCTAAGGGGTTGTCCAGTTTCACAAAATAAATATTAATGTTTGTATAATGGAAAGTTGTACGATTTTACAACATATATCAATGTATGTATCAATTCCTCACGGTTTTGCTTGTTGTCACCCATTTACTTACAATGGATAAAAATTAGTGCATGGTCATGTGATTTACGGTTCATGGTCAAGTGATGAGCACACAGGTGCACAGCTCGTTACCAGGCAGATGTCTGATTACTGAGCTGTGACTGTAACGAGCTGTGCACCTGTGTGTCATCACATGACCATGGACTGTATATCACATGACCACAAACTGTATATCACATGACCATGGACTGTATATCACATGACCACAAACTGTATATCATATGACCATGGACTGATTTTTTTTTTTTTATGTGGAAGTAAACAAAGAATGACAGCGAAGCAGAGATCTAGAAAAATGCGAGGAATTGATGCAGAAAGTATATTGGGAAATTGTACAACATTTCATTATACAAGCAATAACATTTATTTGCTGAAAATGGATAATCCCTTTAAGGAATTCAATCCCATAATTACAACCCTATTATCCCCAGCTATGATGAACTAACAAATCAGGACCTGCTCTCACTTAGTGCTCCATTCTGTCTCATAGAAGCTCAGGAAGATGCTTTGTTTTTAATATAACCTCTAGAAACATACCTATAAAAGTTTATAAGTAATAAAGTAGATTGTAATAAGTCAGATAGTCATGTGCAGTCTAGGTATTTCTGGACCAACTGTGACTAAACCAAACTCCATTATAGTGATAATGAATGATGCTGTGAGTTCTAACCAGACTGCAGGTGCACTGCCCTATGTTCACAGAATTATTTCAGTATGGGACAGTAGGTCAATGGTCAGGAATAATGGAATTCAGACCATCATAGATCATTACGATGCAGTGAGTTTGGTGTAGCTGATCCACAGCTGACCTGGGAGATGCAGATGATGTCACGTGACCAACATAGGGCCATCTTGATTTACCTTAATGTAAGCTCTTGCGAGCAGGGCCCTCTCTCCTATTGTTTATGTTTATTTCTTTGTTACATCGTAATGTGTCCTCTGATTTGTAAAGTGCTACGGAATATGTTGGCACTATATAAATAAAGTTATCATTATTATTATTATTATTACCCTAAGGCTATGTTCACATTTGGATCGTAAAGTCTATCTAAAATCATGAGACTTTTTCATTTGTTGAAATGATAGAGAACATTGCCGATACCCAACAGACCCTATTATAGTCAACAGGGTCTCCTGGGATCTGCTGGAGTCCATCATCAGACAGATCTCTCTTTACTGTTTTCTGTTCCAATGCTAATGTGAACTGACCCTTAGATGTAGGTGATATACATATATAAAACGTTCTATCTTAGGTTTGTTTTCCTGTTGCCAAACTAAAATTCAAAGCAAACAAATAGCAAACACTGTAATATAAATGTACTACATAGAAAAACAAAGAACTGTGTCACCACCTATTGGTTACACCTGGTATGTGTCAACATTTTTAGATATTTTAGATATTTTACATTTAATTACATTTTCGTACGGTTATTGCTGTTTTGCATATTTTCGATGTGTCACAAAAGTAGTAAAAGCAAGCCTTTAGTTCAGCTGCAATGTAACAAGAAGTAGTAGACAAACAGCAGGAATAACATGAATAATCCGGCTATGTTACTGTAAGGGGTACACACGTAGTGTTTATCTAAGAGCTGGTACAATACAATACTTTGGCTGGAGCTAACCTGATTCTAATGTAGGCTCATGGCTTTACTTAAAAAGTCATTACGAGTTGGCTTATGCAAATATACATTAACTGTAATAGTATGATGTGAAAAACAGTGCTACAAGCATGGACTACTTTTGGAAAGGAAAAATAGTTTAAATGGCATCACAAAGCTTGTATAAAGTATATAAACGGTATGGGTCAAAGGTTAGAATAATTTGAATAAAAATGCATTGTTTAGAGTAATGTCGCACTGGTCTATGTTAAGATCTTGTTCTCCAGAAAATCTGTGGTTTCAGTAAACATGTTGCTTAAATATGTGATTTTCTGTGATATGAAATGTAGGCTTTGCCTTACTGTCGGAGTGTGTAGCCAATTGAATGGAATCCTTTGTTTGGTTCTTTCTGTTGGCTGCGCAACTTGTCCTATTTTACAATACTGACACCCAGATGAAGACAATTGCTTTAAATACAGGTATGGAATCTGTTACGAAGTTTGATCTTGCAGATGCAGATCTTGCCAGCCTCCTTACTCTGACACTGTTCCCAATTTAGTTGCAATTTGGTTTGGAGTGTGAAGAAGATCAGAGTGTGCCTGGTTGCTTGGCATGCGCTGCCAAAGCGAAATTCTAAATGGCTTTGATTGATGGGCAGTTTATCTCTAGCGACCAGTCTGTTACACGTGACTAAGCTGTGGTGCTCAGAACTGGACAGGCAGCTGAGAAAGGGGAAAGTGCCTTGTTATGGGGCATGGCATTCACTGGCTGCAGTATTAAAAATAATAATACATTTTGGTGAAGAACAAATATAATATGCTATTTGTTGTCTTATGCCAATAAGAACACCCTGATGGAAAAAGGAAAAGGAACATGTGAGTGTGGGTTCACACTTGCGGCGGCACTCCGTCCGCCCCGAATCCGACCTAAATGTTGGAAAACTGGATAGGGAAAGGTTTGCGATGCTTTGCTTAAAACTCCATTCACTTGAATGAGTTTTTAAAGCAATGCGCGAGTGTGCGCTTACACCCTCTGCGCCATGAAGCCGGTTTTTTTTCGTCGGAAACAAAGTCGGACATGCAGGACTTTGCGTCCGACGAAAAAAAACCATCTTCACGGCGCAGAGGGTGTGATTTGTTGTCTTAAGATGCTGAAATTAAAAGGGAACCTGTCAGGGCGACACAAAATCACCCACAAATATTTGTGTCATGGGGGTTTAGTATCCCAAATAGCCCTGTTGTAAAACATTATAAAAAAAACAAACCTTTATACTTACCTAGAGATGTGGGCGAGCGGTATCATCTCTGATATTTCCGGCACCTGTGCAATGGTTTATTGAAGCCAGGAAAGTACACTGAACCGCTGCACAAATGCTGGGAGTACAGATGCTAAGTAAGTAAGATTTTTTTTTTCAGTGCTGGCGTGGACAGCTTGACAGTGGGGACAATAAATATTTGGTCCATAGGGACATGTGGGTTGTTTCATTATCCCAAATAGGTAGGTTCTCTCTAAAGCAAAGCTAGCTATGGGCAGTAGAAGCTAAGCAGACTCATATGCAGAATCTCACATAAGTGAGTACACCCCCTCACATTTTTGTAATTATTTCATTCTATATTGTCATGGGACAGCACTGGAGATCTGACACTGATACAATGTAAAGTAGTCAATGTACAGCTTGTATAACAGTGTATATTTGTTATGCCCTGAAAATCACTCAACACATGGCCATTAATGTCTAAACCCCTGGCAACAAAAGTGAGTACACCCCTAAATGAAAATGGACAAATTGTGCTCAATCAGCCACTGAGGAGTGTAATCACTTTTGTGAGATACCATAAAGTTTTATGGGAATGGTTTCAGTATAATTTGCCTTTTTTTTTATATAAAGAGAACCTGTTACCATGTCTAAAAACCCTAGTGACATACATCATCTGGCGCTATCACCATGTGTTTTGCTTATTCAAATTCGTTCAACTATTTCAAAGTTGACAAGTGGGCGGTAACACTACATGGCAGCACGCACTCTGCTGACAGAGAAACCACAGTGTTACCACCCACTTGGCTAGTATACCCTAATTTGCATCACCACTAAAAGGGCTTATATCTTTGGAATAGCTGAACAGGTTTGGATAGATAAATGAAACACCAGAATATTCAGAGTGACAGGGCCTCAGATGATGTATGGATTGGGCTTTTCAGATCTGGTGAAAGGTCTTCTTTAAACCTCTCTTCATTCTGCCTCTTTATTGTAATCTAGAAATGTTGTTGTCTCCATAAATTTGCTTTGTATATGTACAGTTTGGATCTGTCTAATCGATTTCTTTACCTTAAAGTACATAGAACTGTGAGACTTTATTAACCTTATTCATGTGTTTCAGAACATATATAATATATATATATTTTTTAACTAGCCTTTTACTTAACCTACAAGCTGCTTACTGGAAATTGTGTCTCAGTTCAAACCGAACAAAACTATTTATTGTACATGTAAAATCCTATCTATTATGTTAATAGAAATTTAATAAAATGAACATCATAAAAAAATTTTCATGATTGAGAAAATGTTGCTAACTTTTATTATTAAACTGACTGATACCATAGTTACTAGAAATGTCCAATTTGCAATGTATAAGAAAATCTGTCTGCTGCTTATCTGGCTCTTATTATTAGTTTTTATCAATTTGTGTTGTGACTGCAGCGAGTAACTAATGGATATTATTTCAATAGATAATATCTGTAAATGAGCAATTTCCCAAATATTCCTGCAAACAGCTCAACCAAAAATAGAAGAATAACCATTAAATGCAATTTAAAATGTTTGTTTTACAGAATAAACATTTGGCAAATGTGGGAAAAAAAATCTAAATAATCCCCAAATTTTACAACTGACGCCAGAGCAAAGGGAAGCTTTTATTTATGGTATATTATATTGTGTTAATATGATTGTCATATTATATGTATTCTGATGTAATGTGTGAATTGAAACTTTCATGAGATATTTTATATTGCATAATACTGAATGGCTTCGGTTTATTTAAGGATTTTTATTTAGGATTTTGGCACACTCCAAACAAACAGAGAACACGGTTCATTAAAAGTTTTCATCTTTTATAAGGGGATCAGGAAATTATTCAGAACATTACAAGAATAGTCTATGGACATGTATTAGCAGACTGATAAAACTATCTGTATAACTTTACTCCATCATTTTTACACTGGTTACTGTGGGGTTCAAATAATACAGCCAGACCTTACCCTTGTATATTTATCTGACAAAACTGCTACTATTTTACCTTTTCCAAGAAATTTTCAGAATATATTTATATCAGCCATAACAAAGTCTGGTTAGTTATTACAGGGAACTGGACAATACTTTGCCACCATATGCAATACATATACCAGACCATATGATTTGTGAATTATGAGTCAATACCGGAATCCATAATGTGGCCATGTTTATTACTATATATCTAAAAGAATAACATATTATTGTAAGGGCTGAACTATAGTCACATCTCACAAAACTACCAGCTGATCTTCTATTGGTTCGAGACCCCAGAGGTGCAGTAGAAGACAACCGAAGCTGACTTTGGACCCAAATCCATTGACACTATGGTCTATTTCTTATTTGACACTGCAGACTTTTTGTGAAAAACGCTGTGGAAAAAACGGCTGCAGTCTCCCTCTTCTGTATAGTGGTGGTGCCAGGGTATTGCAGCTGGTCTTCTTACTTGAATAGGAGACGTGCTTCTTCCGACACCAGGAGGCAGCCTGATCAGCATAACGTTGTGGGATCCAGGTGTTGGGCCATGGTGAATAGGAGATATTGGGGCCTTTAGGGGCAGAAACACCCTTTTGATGCTTTTCTTCAAAGAAAGTGTAATGCTATAATACAGAATGACAAGATGACTTTTGGTTTCTTGAAGTGTTCCTAATCCTTATAAAGAGAAAAATGGCTGAAGGAATTCTTAATAAATCCTTTAAGTAAACACATTAGATTGCTGTTTGGAATAAAGACACAAGAATAAGGTTGGTCATTGCTGCAGACCCTAATAACATAAAAGTCTTAGATGCTTTACAAGTACCAGTAGTAGGTTGGGATAAACCACATGTTAAATTCTTGCAATTTTACCATGTTTCTTTCCTTTTTCTGTAAAATCATGAGCATTGTAGTATAGTAAAGCAATGCTTTTACATATTGTTTTTATGGCTATGCCATAATTCATACACCGCTTTAAACACCTACAAATATTTGGAGTTACTTGGTATGATCTTAATTGCTTAATTGGACCACACGTTGCTGAAAAGCAGTTTATTTTGTTGCAGATTTTGCTGGGAGAAGTACAAGGGAGAAATATAAGAACTTCCTATATATTTCCTTTTCCTTTTTTGAAGCCATTCTTGACTTTGGCTCACAAAAAGAAAACACACAACAACACCTGCAGCAAAAAAAATCAGCTTTTCTGCAACGTATGGCCTCAGCCTTAATGTGTCTGTATTTATTGGACAAGGACACAACCATCTACAACTATACCACTGATCGTAGTATAATAAATAATATCTAAATATTTTGTGACATGGTATTAAAAGCGTATTTTTATCCAGGTGAATAGTAAAGTTCAGGAGAATAGAAATGTTCAGTTTTCTTGTGCAACAGGACATTGTCAGAGCCAGCAGAGCTGAGTAACTTTTAGGCTGAAGCCCAACGTTGCAGAAACGCCTCTTTTTTTGTTGCAGATTTTGCTGTGTTTTTATGAGCTAAAGCCAGGAGTGGATTGAGCAGAAGGTTGAAGTATTATAACTTCCTATATATATATGATATACCCATTCCTTTTGTAGCCATTCTTGGCTCGAAAGACTGCAGTAAAATCTGCAACAAAAAAAGCTGCGTTTCCGCAACGTGGGGCCTTAGCTTTAGACACTATTTACTGACCTTCACTGCCATAGACTACCAGAAATTTCACAAATAACCCAGTTATGGTCTCAAACCACAAGGCATATCACTGGATGTCACCATTAACCAAACAATTGATTTATTGTAATATTAATAGATAATACATATAATTTGGAGACTATATGGGAATATTATTTCGGCACTATTTGGCTTTTTTTTTTGCACCACGGGCAGTATTATGGGGGTTCTTTCTTTTAGCGCTATATGATAATATTTTTGATTATTATATGGCGCTATTATTTATTCACAGTATTCTCTGGGCACTGTAGGAAGGTATTATTTGGTACTGTATTTATTGTTTACTTAACTGTATTTTCGGTGTAGAAAATTTGTATTTTGATACAAAAAATATATTAATAAAAATAATATATATTTCAATGCGTTTAATAACTGCCAATAGTGTTTCAAAATATTGTATTTTCTGACTATTATATTTATAACTATTATTAATATTATAGTATAACTTTTTTATTTTCATTATTTATCATGCACTAATAATCCAATGCCCAAAAAGTCTTTAAAAAGTTCTTGTTATGAATGTTTCAATCATTATTATACAATATTGGTTTCTAAAAACTGGTGTCAATGTCATTGCAACTCAATGCCATAATTTAATTACAAATTTAATTACAATTTAATTATAAAAAAAATTATAATGTAGTGGGGAGAGATATATGTATATCTCATTTATATAATAATACAGCTTCACATTACATACTGAACTTTATAAATTTATCAAAACCAGTTTTAGATTTTATTTTTAATCACTCATACAAAGAAAAAACAATTCATTATATTTTTTTCATATATTGAAGTCTGAGTCTTTATTGAGTTAAACAAAGTTTTCAGATAAATCTGTTACTTTTACAGACCACACATGTTTAAGCAACACTAGAATATAACTCTTCTGCCTCATGACTCAATTTTAATAGGCCCCGGTGGAAACAAGGTCAAGACAAGTTCACTGATGGCAGGAAAAGACCCTACTGGTAGCCTGAGCTATTCCAAGCATTTACTGTATTATTCGGAATTTATAGGAAAACGTTTCAAGAAACCCAAGTAGAAATTTAACTACTGCTCCATGTGTGAGATGTGGTGTTGTTTTCTGACATTTCCATATTAAACAACCATATCTAATTATTTAATAAATTCCCATTAGCAGAAAAAAAAAATACAATAGCTGTAAATTTTAGCAATCTTTGGTCAAGTTGTCTTCAATTCCATTAAGCAGTTTAGTAATATCTGTTGGCTTAAGAAACATAAATTGAAGCTCAGGGACCCCAATACAAATCTAACAGGATTCCAATTTTATTTATTTTGCTTACTTATATAGCGCCATCATATTCTGCAGCGCTTTACAGACATTGACAGTCACTGTCCCATATAGGGCTCACAATCTACATTCCCTATCAGTATGTCTTCTACCATGTCCCATGACATTAGTGCCTTCTTTGGTAGAGGTACCATGCATCCCATACCTCTGCACACTGTGTATAAACAACTCTTGTATGGTCACCATTGAATTTGTTGTGACCCAAAGTCCCCAGAACCCTGCTTGGCAAATTTGCTTTTCGATACAATGTTACAGGAGCGGGGGTTTATTATTGTAAATAGATGTGTCAATCAGGGCTTTAGAAAAATTAGGTAACAATCCTAATGTGAGATGTAATGTGAAGCACCTTGATTGACAGCTTATTTTTCGAGCAACAGATTCTAATAAATAAATAATATTTTTAAAAAATATTTTCAGAAGGAGACATTTATAGAATTTTGATTTTGTAAGGGATAAAAGCCTTTTAAAGCAACGAACACTAAAATAATAAATAAACTACTTAAAAGTAACTTACACAGATAGTAGTGTAAAAAACGGTATATAAATAGATAATTTCACCTCCTACGGTCTTGGAATTCAAAAAGAAACAAGTGATCTCACTAGAGGTGTTGATGTCCCACTGTAATAAATGGCCTGGCTGGACCTGGACATGTTTAGCCATAAATGATCTCACAAGATGTGATGCTATCATAAAGTCTGACAATAAGAATGTACAGGAAGAAAAATACTGCCCCCTGCGAGCAGGACAACCCCAGGAACTTGTATTAAAGCCACAGACATAAATTAACTGTTATAAATCTCAGTGGTCGTTTTCCCTTTGACATACCTCCCAGGCCAAAAAAAAGTGAAAATCCTACAAGAACAGCAAGCAGGTTAAACAGTCTTCTCTGCTGGGGAATGTGGAAACCACTGTTTGTTTTGTTAAGAGACTTCCAAATCTCAGTACGCTATACGTCAAACAGATGTCCATGGCAAATTCTTCTTCTTCTTACCTTGAATTCTATGTTAACAGAGTTGGTTGTACGAGGGACAGAGAGTTCGTGTAACTGTTCAACACCTGACAAAACTGTGAAATATAGAAATGAACATTTTTACAAATTTTCCTATGTTTTGAACTGGATTGTTCAGGGGATGAAGATAAATTCAGATGTAATTGGAAGGTTTAACAGCTTTAGCATCTGCAAGGATCGGTCCCATGAGGAAACACGTGTAATGTTTGCTTTTGGCTGCTAAGTATATAGTGCCACATGATTCATCTGTGCTGGTAGCATGTTGGAAACTATTCTGTAAAGTACAGTACTAGGCTGAAATTGGCATTTACATAGAGTATGGCTTGTTAGTATAAGCAAATATAATCTAATAATATGATTATATACTGTAATGTTATTGATTTCTAAAATGTCCAGTGAATTCATCATTTATGATTCTATAGGCTTGGCATAGCAATAGATCAATTTTATGATATGGTGTCTATGATATGACTATACATTTTATTTTTTATTTTTTTAAATTCTGAGATTATTGGGCAAACAGATGATAAATTTTACTATTAATACAGTCTAAAGGTAATGGCAAGTAGGCATAAACAGTAAAAAAAAGAACAAACATACAAACCTCAGACACGCAGGCCTATAGCAGAAGAGACATAACAGGTCTAGGCAATGAAAGCATGCAGCGAGGCGATTAAAAATTATTGACAGAAGGGCAATGTGAATCATGGTCTAAGTGACTAATAAGACTCTATAGAGGAAAAGGAAGGATGGAAGCAAGAATGAAATGGAAGAGAAGAAGAAGGAAAGTGGAAGAGAGTAAGAAAAAGGGAAAAAAAATAAACATTTCTGCCTTGGGATGGGGAAATGTGGTAGTGCAGGGACTATGGGAGAAAAATGTTATGTCCTCAGGGGCACTTACCTGGTATGGCGTTAGAGGAAATGCATATAAAGATGCCTAATTCAGATAGGTACTGAACTCTGCAGAGTCCTGATATTGCGTCTAGTAAAACCAAGTTTTCATGAACTGCCCACCAGTGTCATAGATTGAAGCTGTAAGGTCCTCCATACGCTGCACTTATTCCATACCACTGGCCCATAGTCGGTGCTATAGTATCCCGCCTTAGGATAAGAATGCATGCTTGGGCAGCATTGATATTGTGCCTAAACACAGATCTCCAGTATGTAGTGAGTGGGACATCACTCAGATGGAGTAAGAAGAGACCTGGAATAAATTTGGACATGATAGTCCAAACTTCTCACCAGAATGAGGCGAGAATTGGACATTCCCAAAGATATGTGTAAGGGAATTGCTAGTTGAGCAATTCCCCAGTGCTGCTGCAGAACCCTGGGGGGAGGGGCACAACAAGACAGTGAGCCCTAAAGCTGAATCCCCCCACTATCCCTGGCTAACTTGCCTGATCTGTCCTAGGCGACAGCAGCAACTGGTCGACAGTCCCTTCCTAATATAGGTGACAACACAGAACACAGACAGGACAAACAACAACAAAGAGAGGTCAGCTAGCCAAGGGGTCGGTAACAGTCGAGCAATGCAGTACAAAATCACAATCCAAGAGAATAGTCAGAGACAAAACCAGAGGTCAGGAATAGGAATACAGGAAATAGCAGAATATGAGCTAGCAGGGACAAGTCACAAGACAGAATCAATAGCCAGCGAGCATGTGAGGGCTGACAACCTGTTTATAGAAAGTCAGGGCCTGCCCCAGACAGGATTGGTAGACAGACTGTCAATCACACAGGCAAGGCTGAGATTAATTATTAGAGTTGAAGAGAGAAACAAAGCTGCAGGAGACGGGTGTGGCAGAAATTCAATTACAGATGGAGGTATTAGGACAGTGTTCAGACTGAGCAACAAGAAACCTACGCAAGAAATCAAACTGAACACGCCTCCTTCGCTGCAGCGTGCGAGCGGAGGCTGGCGCAGAGACCCGAACAAGCAGAGACGTTACAATATGACTATAAATTTATACAGAAAGATCCATTGAACTATGTTCAAATACAAAAATTTATTGTGCTTCTCTCATATTTTTCAATATGATTAACAGAAGGTTGTGACATTTCAGTCCTCCTGGATTTTGGCCACCTATGTCATTAACTAACCAAGGCTAGGTTCATATCTGTGCCTATTGATTATAATAGGGTCCGCTGGGTATCTGTTGGGTTTCTGCCGTTTCCGTGCAGGATTTTTCTCTGCCAATTTTTGTCGCTTTCTATGGCGGAGTCTCCAAGGGAGAAAAAAAAGCGCTGCGTTTTACAGTGCCAGCACAATTAATGCCTTGGCATATATTCACATGAAAATGAATGGGAGGCAGATGTTGGAGACTATTTTGAAGATTTTGGAACACTTTTTTAATCAGCATCAAAATCAGCTTCCAAAATTTGTTGCAAATTTCTGTAGCAGAATATTTCTACCCCACCAGATTATCACGTGTTAATATACCTTGCGCTAACAATTTTTATAAATCCCTCATAAACGTGAGTCGATTGTTAAAATCGTGAAAATGGACAAAAATAGGACATATGAATAGCCCCATTAAAATTAATGCTGAAAATTTATGAAGACTAGCATTTTCAACACCAGTCTTTATATTCTCGACTTTGGTGGATAGTGCGCCTCATACATAAGGAGGTGCAAATCTCCTCATAAATGAGGTGCACCCTCTGCCGGGCCATGCACCTGCACTAAAGTTTGCGCTAGCTTGTAGTTTGCAAAGGTTGCAGGGATCATTTATGCCAGAAAATTGAGAAAGATTATGGTAAATCTGGCGGGGTCTGTGTCCGACTCACATGACATCCCTCACCATACCCCCTTCCTGGAAAGTGACGAGGGCTACCCAAAAGTGAAAATGTTGCAATTTTTTGCCTTTTTATGCCTTTTACGCCAGAAAATTGTCATACAAGGCACGAACAATCTCCCTCAGTGTGTTTTATAAACATTTGTGTGACATCCATTACAAAAATAACCTCATGTGCCTTAGTTAGAGAAAGAGAGAGAGAGAGAGAGGTATCGAAAGAAATTAATATCTGGTATCTGGACCATCCAGCATTACTAAGAACAAAAAGTTCCAATTCCTGTTGTCAGTGGAATGGTAGCCGTGCATGGATGGTCACTCTTCATTGAAATCATTTGGAGTTATGAAGCTCTCAGTGGTTTCCATCAATCCCATTAACTTCAATGAAGTTAAAGGACAATCCCTTCTTCTCCAGTTACAGAATATGGGAGTCTCAGCAGCAGAAAACTTACAGATCACTCTTTTATGACATTTCATGCTACATATTTCGGTGGAAAATCCCTTTAAACTGCAATTCGTGGCTTTACATATTCACTTGTCAGGGAGATAAAGTTATTACAGGGAAATTCATAATAAGATAATTTATTTGAAATATCACCTGGATAACTGTAAGACCACGTTCACATCATATTTGTGGGAACCTGTCGCATTATTCATGCAGTTCTATATGCAGGCTGCATGTTATAGAGCAGGAGAGGCTGAGCAGATGGATACATATTTTTATGGGGGAAAAACCCCCCACTATACTTTGTATTTATTTATTTAAATCTCAGATCATTTCTAGTTTAAGAGTCCAGTGGGCGGTCTGCTCAGTGATTGGCAGTCTCTCCCAGGGCTGTTTTAACACATTTGTGGGCCCAGTGCAGATGTTTCATAAGTGGGCCCCCCTCCCCATCACCACCTGCTATTATACCCATCTGAAAGCTGACAAAAACTGGGATTTTATATGGTGACATTCAAAGGGTGACAATGTGTTATCTTTTGGCGCTGCAACCTAGACGATAGTAAACGTCTGGGTCACAGCGCCAATAACTTCCTGGTTATGTTATGTTATGTTCAGAGGGGTATTACATAAAATACCCCTGTGATTAGGCTATGCGCGCCGAAGCAAATTTAGCTCCACCCACTTCAACGTTGACTCCGTCCATTCTCATCCATTTTTCTATGTGCCCCCACACAGTATAATCCTCCTACAGTCACCCTAACATTATATGCCCCCACATTATAATGTTCCCCTCCAATTGCTCCACAGTATGAAGTCTCCACTCCTGGTGCCCCAGTTTAAACTGGGGGAAACTAGAGGGGGAAATTAAACTGTGGTAGCTGGAGGGGGACATTAAACCATGGGGTTAGTTGGATGGGGACATTAAATTAGGGGCTGCTGGAGGGAGATATTAACCTGGGGCAACTAGAGGGGGACATTAAACTGGGGCAGCTGGAGGGGGACATTAAACCATTGGGGGTAGCTGGAGGGGAACATTAAACTGGGGGCTGCTAGAGGCAGACATGTTCCCCTACAGCTACCCCCAGTTTAATGCCCCCTTCCAACTTGCCCCCAGTTTAATATTCCTCTTCATCTCCCCCCAGTTTAATGTCTCCCTTCATCTGCCCCAGTTTAATGTCACCCTCCATCTTCCCCCTAGTTTAATGTTCATCTTTATCTCCCCCCATTTTAATGTCCCCCCCTTCATCTGCCCCCCAGTTTAATGTCCCCCTTCATCTGCCCCCAGTTTAATGCCCCCCTTCAGCTGCCCCCACTTTAATGCCCCCCTTCAGCTGCCCCCAGTTTAATGTCACCCTTCATCTGCCCCCCTAGTTTAATGTCTCCTTTCATCTGCCCTCAATTTGATGTGCCCCTTCATCTGTCCCAAGTTTGATGTCCCCCCTTCATCTGCCATCAGTTTAATGTCCCCCTTCATCTGCCCCAAGTTTGATGTCCCCCCCCTTCATCTGCCACCAGTTTAACATAATAAAACACTGATACTCACCTCTCCTCGCTCTGCTGCCACTCTGTGAGGTCTCTTCTCCTGGGCTGTTCAGCACACGAGGATGTGCTTCACACACAATAGTGAAGTATAGGCTGTCCGCGGACATCTCCTGCTTCATCACTGTATTTAACTCATCTGCATCCGGAGAAGACGCAGATGAGTTGATACCGGGACATACCTCCCACCAACCGGGACAGGACCTGGAATCCCAGATGGTTGGGAGGTATGCCCAATGGGGGCCCCAGTACCATAGGGACTGGTGCAAGTGTGGCATCCCAGAGCTGGCTATGGCTGGGCTGAGGGTGATCTCTGTGCATTGTATTATTTCCTGTTGCTTCATAGCCTGTGTGACATAGCAGGGGGTCCTGAGTCTCACACAACACAGCGCCACCTAGTGAGCCTCACACATGCATTACACCTCCCATAGGATTGAATAGTAACCAAATGTCCAATGGGAGGACATCGCCTGGGAAAAGGGGAGGAGTCAGCTGATCACTGGGTCCCCATGGTAACACCCCTGCAGGAAGGTCCTGCGTGTGAGGAGTTAGAAGTGTGGAGTGTTAGGAGGAGGAGGTGAGGAGATAAGTGTGATGTCCTGTGAAGAAAGCAGTGAGTTTAGTGCAGGAATCTCAAGTCCTAGACAGGCCCAGGAAGGTTGGAGAGCTGACATACTCCAGCTATTCAGAAGATCCTGTCCCCTGTCTGCCTAGCCATCGCCCTGAAGGAAGTCAAGCATCATTATCTTGTCATCATGAGACTGTGGAGAGAACATTCTGGAACACGTGCTCCATAGCAAGTATCACAGGATCCAGGGGCCAAGGCCAGACCTGTGGAATATCCTGCCACCCTGACTATTGCACCCCGAAACTCTGAGCTATCAGGACCACATAACGTGAGTGGGGAATATTATGTACTAGTATCATGGTGGGCATCCTCCTATGAGCCAAATAGGAACCCAGATGCACCTTAGGGCTGTAACACTGAAGTATAAGGGGCTAGGAACACCTTTCATCAAGTCTACCCTGCACCCCAGGACTTTGCTGTGTCAACAGGCGTACCCCGTTGTTTTGTATTGAAGAAACTGTTTAAGCATTTGTGCCTCCACACCCATGGAAGTAAAAGTTCAACTTTACAACCGTTTCTGTGTCTGACTCTGCACCGACAACATCAGGGCGCCCCAAACACCACCAGTCGGCACAGTATAGGGGAAGCGCCCCGGGGGAACAATCACCACCAACATTTGTGCAGCCCCCTCATCACCGGTACCAGTGGTGGTAACGTGGGACAACACCAGCGCTGCACCCTCGTGCCCAGAGACCGTGACAAGTCTGCGCTGTTTGCACCCCGCAATCCCAACTGCAGCGTTACCTTCCATCTGGTCACCGCAAGAAAAACTGGCGTCACGAACAGGATACGGGTGTGTGCCATTTTGAGAAAGTTGCCACGAAAAGTGCGCCAAATTGTCTCCAGAGCATTGGTCTTTATTGTGGACTTTGCTAAGATCAAGTTTATTCCCTGAGAGTGCTTGCCACAAAGAGGGGGAGCCCTATACCCCTGAAGTAAGCCCTAAAGACTGTCCTCTCAGTGTGTTACAGCCCTGGAAGAGTTAAAACGCCCAGGACTTGTTTGCTGCGCCACATCGATGTGTAAGAACGCCCACAAAGGGTTAACTGTACCTTGCAAAAGTGCGGGAGATTTTTAGCACTGCCCATGAGGCCAGGAGACCCATCTGCCGCCATCTTAGGAGAGCCCAGAATGCTGAGCGCAATGCTCCAGCGCACCCATACAAGAAAGTGAAAGGCGAACGTGCCAGCGCCATTTCTGACTCTCCGGTGCCGCATCACAGTCCCTGCTGTGCACCGCTGATCTCTGGTCCACGCTGCAGTTGCTGTCAGTGAGTACTGTGCCTCCCTGTCCTTGTCTTCAGTCCTCCCATGGCCCCAGCGAGTGTTTTCCGTGTACAGTGTCCGTGGGGAGTGCCACCATTAAAGAGGGGGAGCACACCGTCAGCCTGCATCACAGTGACTCTGTTAATAGCTACAGCATTCTTAAAGGGACAGCATTCCAAGTTGTAGTCTCCATTCCCTGCCAGCAAGCAGTTGAGTTTCTTAAAGAGACGGCGACCTAATTCCAGTCATACTTGCAAACAACATGACTGAGCAAAGTGACATTGTGCCATCTGTTTCTAGTGATCCAGCAGTGCCCATGGCGAGCAGCCTACCATTCTCAATGCCATTTTACCCTGGCGCACCATGGCTGTCGCGCTACAAAGGGGAGGCGCATATCCTCAGGGACTTTCGTGAGAAGATGCTGTCTCTCTTCCAGTTCTATCCTCTGAATACAGAACAGCAGATACAGATCCTGCTGGGCCAGCTTGAGGGTGCTGCAGCTAGGGAGGTCAAATCCTGGCCTGCCTCTGACAAAAGAACCCCTGGGCAAATTCTGGACAAACTCCAGGTGAACTTTGACGTGCGATCTGTCTCCGAGGTAAAGATGCGCTTCTTTTCCAGACGACAACTACCTGGTGAGACCCTGCGGGACTATGCTTTATCCCTCCAAGAGGCGTTCAGAGCTGTGGTGCAAGTGGATCCACGTGAAAATGTGGACTCTGATAAAATCTTGCTTGACCGCTTCATAGAAGGGGCGGATACCACATTGCTCCAGAGTCAGTTGCGAATGCTTGCTGCACAACATCCCAGCATCACGTTTGCTGACTTCAAGGCCCTTGCCATCCAGGTCTTGGGACAGGAGCAGCCCCAGCCGAGCCCAGTCATCTGTGCTCCCTCACCTGGACCCTCAACAAGCATTGCTCCAGTTGTCCTGCCACTACCTCTGGGTACCTCACCTGCTGCCCAAACTGCGCAGACTACACTAGCAGACTCCAGAGATGACCTTCTGGCCCGAGTGGATCATCTGACCCGTGCCATGGAACAGATCACCGTCCGTCTAGATCGTCTGACCCAGCCGTCTTCATCGTCCAGTGATCCTTTGCGAAGTCTCAACATCTCACCTGAGTCGCCACCCAGACGTCCATCTTCAGTGAAATCTCCACAGAGTGAGAGGCCATACTGTACCTATTGCCATAGATATGGACACACCAGGCCTCAGTGTTTTCAGTTAAACGGGCCACCCCCCGAGGCAGCGGGCCGCCCCTCGGGAGGAAAGAAGAAGGGCCCAGGTGAATCTTCAGTGCCATTGTCACGCTTCGTCTCAGCCTGCCCACACATCACAATCCGGGTGAACGGCGTCCCTCTGACAGCGTTGGTGGACACTGGATCTCAGGTAACAACCCTGCGCAAGCAGGTGTTCCTTGAACATTGGGACTTAGATGTGTTGAATAGAACACCTGACACATGGATAAATCTGTGTGCCAGCAATGGACAGCCCATACCACAGCAGGGTTATTGGGAACCCACTATCCAGATTGGGGACTTGAAACTGCCTAGACAGGGTGTAATTGTCACTGATGTAGAGGATGATAGGTTTGCAGTTGTAATATTAGGCATGAATGTTTTACGCCATTGCTTTGCAGAAGTGTTGGATGCCTTGCATGCCTCTCTCCTTACAGCTTCTCCCAGTGACCAGCAGACCATTCAGCGGGCCATTCGTGTACTCAATGCCCAGCACAAGTTCGCCAACAAACAAGGTGAAATTGGTCGAGTCCGGATCCAAGATACCCGTCCAGTAACCCTACAGCCTGGAACAGAAACTATGGTGTGGTGCCGTGCCCGTCCGGGCATAGAAAATCAGGACTACGAGGCCTTGCTACAACCCATACAGGTAGATGGCCAACCACTTGTCATGGCTGCCCGCAGCCTTGTCACAGTTTCCAATGGACGTGTTCCTGTCCGCTTAGTCAACTTGGGCGATGCTCCCGTGAACCTCCACAAGTTCCACTCTGTGGCCCTGCTACACCGGTTAGCACCAGAAGACATTCTCTCTGGTGATTCTACTGCCACACAGCGTTCCACCCAAGCTGCTGAGAATATTCAGAATGGAGCCACGAAGTCCTGGTGGGATGAATTGAATGTGGGAGACGCCAATACCCCTATAGAGCACATCAATGGGGTTCGCAATGTGGCAAAGCGTTACCAACAGGCATTCAGCAAACACCCATTGGACTTTGGTAAGACCACGACCATACAACATCGCATTCTGACTGGCGACCACCATCCAATCAAGGAGCGTCACCGTCCAATACCACCAGCGATGTACCAACCGGTGAAAAAGTTGATCCAAGAGATGCGAGATGCTGATGTCATCCGGGAGAGTAACAGCCCCTGGGCAGCCCCGCTAGTCCTTGTCAAGAAGAAAGACGGAACCCTGCGATTTTGTGTGGACTATCGTAAACTCAACAACGTCACGCACAAAGACGCATACCCATTGCCGCGGATTGAGGAATCTCTAACGGCTTTGGGATCAGCTACCTGTTTCTCGACCCTGGACTTAACCAGTGGATACTGGCAAGTCCCTATGGCGCCTGAAGATCGTGAAAAGACTGCGTTTACGACCCCGATGGGACTCTTTGAATTCAATAGTATGCCATTTGGGCTATGTAATGCCCCAGCCACATTCCAACGGCTTATGGAGAGGTGCCTCGGCCATGAGAATTTCCAGAGTGTGCTACTGTACCTGGACGATGTTATTGTATTCTCCCGGACATACCAAGAACACCTTCGTCACCTGTCCGAGGTATTCAAGGTACTTATACAGCACGGCCTAAAGGTGAAGCCCTCCAAGTGCTACCTGTTGAAACCCCAAGTTCACTACCTTGGGCATGTCGTGAGCGCACAAGGCGTCCAACCTGATCCTGAAAAGATCACTGCAGTCCAGAACTGGCGAAGACCAACTACCGTCAAAGAAGTCCGAAGCTTCCTTGGATTCGCAGGTTACTACCGGCGTTTCATACCACACTTCGCCCAAGTAGCCGAGCCTCTGAACGAATTGTTGCGCGGTTGTCCCAGAGAAAACTACAACCAAAAGCTTCCGGTAGACTGGACAGCGCGTCAAGAGGAAGCCTTTCAAGCGCTTAAAGCACTTCTGACGCAACCACCAATTCTAGCCTATCCCGACTACAGTCAGCCATTCCGCTTGTACACAGATGCAAGTCACCAAGGTTTGGGTGCAGTGTTGTCCCAGGTTCAGGACAACAAAGAGCGAGTCATCGCCTACGCCAGCAGGAGTCTGAGAGGCGCGGAGAAGAACGACCAGAACTATAGTTCTTTCAAACTCGAACTTCTGGCGCTTGTCTGGGCCGTGACAGAGAAGTTTAAAGACTACCTGGCTGCCACACCCTTTACCGTGTACACAGATAACAATCCGTTGGCGCATCTGGACACTGCTCGACTGGGAGCCCTTGAACAACGGTGGGCCTCAAGACTCGCGAATTACAAGTTCTCTGTCAAGTATCGCAGTGGCAAGTCCAACGCTAACGCTGATGCACTCTCAAGGTTGCCTGTGGGAGAAGAACCACCCCGAGAAGACATCTGGGAAGAGGTGGAGATGCCACCATTCTACAACAAGTTTGCCCAACAGGTTGCTATTGGTGTCCCTGTAGAAGGAGAATCTCTGGCGAAAACAGCTGCTGAATCCCTCCAGGAGCCATCTCTGTGGAAAACGTTCCAAGAAGAGAGCAGAGTTTTAGGAGAATTGTCAGATTTCCTGCTTACAGGAAGAATACCAACCCGTGTAAAGAGAGGTCTTCATGACGTGGAATTAAAACGCCTTTGGCGACAGAGGAAGCGCCTGTTTGTCCAACGAGGTCTTCTACTTAGAAACACTCTTGATCCTGTCACAGGTGAAAGGCTTCATCAGATCCTCGTACCAAGAAGAGACGCACAGATGATACTTGAGGCATATCATGACAGATCCGGTCACTTCGGGGTACAAAAGACCGAAGCTACCATCCGTCGTCGCTTCTATTGGGTTGGGATGAGGAGTGACATTGAGAGTTGGTGCCGAGAGTGTCCCGCCTGTAGTATCACCAAGGAAGGTCGAAGAGATCAGAAGGCCCCTCTACATCCAATTAAGACTCAAAAGCCGTGTGAAATTGTTGCTCTGGACCATGTGAAGTTGGGTCCCACACGTTCCGGCTACAGCTACGCTCTGACAATGGTGGATCATTACTCCAAGTTCCTTGTCATCGTGCCTGTCAGAGATCTTACAGCAAGAACTACGACTGAGACCTTCTACGCAGAGTTTGTCCGCCATTACGGTTGTCCTGAGCATATCCTCACCGACCGTGGATCGGCGTTTGAATCCCAATTGTTCCGTGAGCTGTGTCAGTTCCAAGACTGCAAGAAGTTGCGAACCACAGCGTATCACCCTCAAGGGAATGGTATGTGCGAGAAGGCAAATCAAGTGATCATCGGCATGCTAAGAACAGCCGCAGTTACACCTGGTGTTGAGTGGCCTGAGCGTATCAAGGACTTGGCCTATATTTACAACAACACACCCCAAACATCTACGGGATACGCACCATTTTATCTAATGTTTGGAAGACAAGGTCAACTTCCTTCAGACTTAACCCTTGGTGTGAAGGTCCCTGACACCATCAATCCACTACCCATAACAGACTGGGTTGTTGAACACCGCCGACGTATGGAGGAAGCTAAAGAGATAGTTGAAACGCGCATGGATGAGGTTCGTAGGAGACAACAGGAGGATTACAACCATCGCGCCCATGCAGCGCCCCTGAAAGTTGGCGACCGTGTATGGTTAAGGAATAACCATCGGAATGGGAAATTGGATCCATTCTGGGAGAAAGAACCATACAGTGTCATCTCCATACCATATCCTGAATCCGACGTGTATGAGATCTCTAAACCTGGGAGACAGCCCCAAGTAGTACACCGAAACCGTCTGAAGCTGTGCCTTAAAGAAGGACTACCCACAGAGGTGCCCCCAGCTGAGACAACGAGTACAGAGATCTTGTCACCGTATGAAGCAAAAGAGAGACACCCAACGTTAACTGAGCTTATGTGGGCGCCTAAACTACTACCATTTGGCTGTTATCCACCAATTGCTCTAGTGCAAGAGAACCCTTCGACAGATGATTTAATTGATTTCAGTGACTCTGTTCCTGATTCAAATCTTGTTCCACTTAGGCGTTCTGAGCGTACCACAAAAGGCATACCTCCAACACGCTATAGTGATGCCATGGCTGTCCTTGGGTAAAAGAGCTTAACTGTCTCTGCTTCTGTATATATGTTATTCCTGCTCTGATTACATTAATGTTTTTCCTGTGTGTATATACAGTATATATATAATATCTTGCCATGTAATATAGTATTTACATTTATATGCAACAATCCAAGCCATAGTGCCTGGCTCACCGAGCCAAGGAAGTTCTGTTACCCCATTGCGGTATGGACATTCGTGCTAGAGTGCCTACTCTTCCTTACAGAAAGGACTGTTTATTGTTTCTCAGAGAGACTCTCATGATAATGGACACTCACGAAATTTGTGCCAGAGAGCCTCTGGACCCATTTGCACTACTGTTGTTTCTATATGGACTGTCTGATGGTACCGCCAAAAGGTTCCATAAGTCTGAGTTTAATTATCTCTCCGTTACCCTTCAGACTTCTCATGGACATTCCAGGACTATCCCGGGAGGTCTTACCTCAAGTTTCTAAGTATTATATTTTTCTAAACTGTTAGTGACATTTGCACTTTATTCGTATTTATTAACGTTATGTTACATTTCTCACCTTCACCCCAGCCCGTCGCTGAGGTCGGCTCAGTGAAAGAGGGGGAGTATGTGGCATCCCAGAGCTGGCTATGGCTGGGCTGAGGGTGATCTCTGTGCATTGTATTATTTCCTGTTGCTTCATAGCCTGTGTGACATAGCAGGGGGTCCTGAGTCTCACACAACACAGCGCCACCTAGTGAGCCTCACACATGCATTACACCTCCCATAGGATTGAATAGTAACCAAATGTCCAATGGGAGGACATCGCCTGGGAAAAGGGGAGGAGTCAGCTGATCACTGGGTCCCCATGGTAACACCCCTGCAGGAAGGTCCTGCGTGTGAGGAGTTAGAAGTGTGGAGTGTTAGGAGGAGGAGGTGAGGAGATAAGTGTGATGTCTTGTGAAGAAAGCAGTGAGTTTAGTGCAGGAATCTCAAGTCCTAGACAGGCCCAGGAAGGTTGGAGAGCTGACATACTCCAGCTATTCAGAAGATCCTGTCCCCTGTCTGCCTAGCCATCGCCCTGAAGGAAGTCAAGCATCATTATCTTGTCATCATGAGACTGTGGAGAGAACATTCTGGAACACGTGCTCCATAGCAAGTATCACAGGATCCAGGGGCCAAGGCCAGACCTGTGGAATATCCTGCCACCCTGACTATTGCACCCCGAAACTCTGAGCTATCAGGACCACATAACGTGAGTGGGGAATATTATGTACTAGTATCATGGTGGGCATCCTCCTATGAGCCAAATAGGAACCCAGATGCACCTTAGGGCTGTAACACTGAAGTATAAGGGGCTAGGAACACCTTTCATCAAGTCTACCCTGCACCCCAGGACTTTGCTGTGTCACCAGGCGTACCCCGTTGTTTTGTATTGAAGAAACTGTTTAAGCATTTGTGCCTCCACACCCATGGAAGTAAAAGTTCAACTTTACAACCGTTTCTGTGTCTGACTCTGCACCGACAACATCAGGGCGCCCCAAACACCACCAGTCGGCACAGTATAGGGGAAGCGCCCCGGGGGAACAATCACCACCAACATTTGTGCAGCCCCCTCATCACCGGTACCAGTGGTGGTAACGTGGGACAGCACCAGCGCTGCGCCCTCGTGCCCAGAGACCGTGACAAGTCTGCGCTGTTTGCACCCCCGCAATCCCAACTGCAGCGTTACCTTCCATCTGGTCACCGCACAAGTGCACCATTGTCCCTATGGTTAAAGCGGCCTTGGTCTCTCCTATATGAATGAGTATACAGAGATAGCTGTCAATCTGCATCTGCCAATCACTAAGGCATCAGCAACCAACAGCTAACATGCTGACATATTTCCCAGTAGTGACTATGGTGACTAGTGTTTTTGCGGAAGGAAATCTTTCCGTCAGTTTATCTGCACTTTGCAATGTCATTGAAGGTAGGCAAAGGTGTAACAAAGACCCCTTAGCTTGCCATCTGTATTTGGTGTAACCCCGCATTTACTAAACCAACTCAGTCCATGTGTTGGCCAGATTTACCGCTCTGAACAATATGCTGGGAGAGGGACTACCTATGCTGATAGGATTCCCTGCCTCCCAGTGACATACTGTCCCATTCTATAATTATTGGTACAGGACAGTATGTCACTGGGAGGCAGTGAGTCCTAACAGCATTTCTAACTATACTGCTAGGAGTCACTCTCCCAGTGTACTGTCCAGACCAGTAAATCCAGCCAACACAGGGACCAAGTTTCACGGGTGAAACTCAGCCGAGTCAATGTGGAGTAAGAGTATGTTCAAATGAGAAATAAAGGTGCATATTTCAACTTCCACTGTTTGACTGTTTTACGTGTCTAAATATGCTCAACTACACCTGCACACAGTCTCTATTGACTACTGATATTTAAACAACATATACTGTATTTTTAGGCCTCGTCTAGAAAACAATCTATACATTGCTGCATGCTGAAGACCCAAAACAGATTGTGCCTGGGGCTGGGCATGGTTAAAACAAAATGTTGTAATAGTACAGCATGAAGACGGTGCCAACTCCGGAACTCAGCTGGCACCATTGACAGTGAGTGTCAGCTGCAACATACAACTCACATCTTGCAACAATGACCATAAGTGGTGAAAACACAATTCATAGCTGTTTAACTTCTTAGAAGCTGCAGTCAGTAGTGACATTGACATCTGAGGGGTTTGTAAATGTTCAGGTCTCCCCATCAGCACCTTCACAATGATCAAAAAGTTGCATATAACCCAAAATGGTACCAGTAGAACCTACAGCTCATCCCACAGAAATCAAGACCTCACACTCCTTTTTTTCAATTCAAAGATTATTGGTTTTCAAAAAGACACAAACACAGTGATGACAGATAGCTGCAACGGCAGCATCAGCATTCCATACTGTAGACAACGGGGAGATCCCACCCTCACAGACCTTTGTTAAAGAAAATGTAAAAAAAAAAAATATGTATGAATTAATCGGAATTTATTTCCTTCAGTTTGGACATTCAGTTTTGAGAGATCAGTGCTTCTTTCTGAAGGGTTTGGTAAAAACTCCAGCTCACCATCCTGGATATACTGTATTGCAGAAAGAGTTAAAGGAGTTTTCCAGTCAAATTGTGTTGATGACCTATCCATAGGATCCATAGTATAGGTTATCATCAGATATGCAGGGTCTGACACCTGGGACACCGCGGCTTAGCTGTTCTCAGCAGTATACAAATTCACATAAAAAGCCCTCATATGACTGTGTAAGCAAAAAAAAAAAGAAAACGTTATATCTTTTAAGATTTGAGAATGGAAAAAACAAAAAAAGTTTGTGTCTGCAAAAGGGATTTTCCAGCCCCAAACTGATTTTTTATACTGATGACCTAGAAGGTTGTTATTAGAACAACTGATCTCTGCGGGCCTGAATGTCAGACCCCGACAGATCATATACTGATAACCTATACTGTGGATAGGTCATCAGTATGAAAAATCAGCTTGGGGCCGGAAAACCCTTTTAGGCTAAAGCCCCACGTTGCAAAAACACAGTGTTTTTACCACTGTGGAAACGCCACAGAAAAAGTTGCTGCATTTTATAACACCTGAAAAGTGAATGCGATTCTGGCTAACCCCATCAACATATTGCAGAAAAAAACGCAGCAGAAAAGCTGCGCACGTGTTTATGAAAATCGCAGCATGTCAATTATGTTTGTGGAAATGCTGGCATTTTCCTTATAGGTTTAATAAGGTAAGAAAATCTGCAGAGAGACACTCAGCAAAAAGACAATGAAAAACTGTGCAGGAAGAAACGTGATGCGTTTCTGCTGCGTTTTTTTCTCCAGCGTTTTTTTTTTGTCTTGTTTCTCTACGTGCGGCCTAAATCTTAAATATAAAACTAGTTCCTGTTCTTGTAGGGGTATTCCAGTCACAGTAAATTGTCCCCTATCTTGAGAACTGGAGTGCTCTGTATTCCAGTCTTGAATGCAGCATTAAGATGGACAGCACAAGCCATTGATTTCAACAAGACTGCCGGAGATAGCAGAAATACAGCACTCGGCTATCTCCGACAGTCCTATTCAAATGAATGGCATGGCACATGCTGTCTTTCCTGCCGCTAGATTCAAAAATGGGGTGCTGCCCATGGATCAGCAAGTTTAGATAGGAGGTAACTTGCTGGAATACCCCTTTAAGGAGTTAAGGGATGTTTATATATTTAACAAATTAGGATAATACCATGATAGGGAATCAGTAAAATAACTGGCACTTGGTATGTAGATTGTTAAACCATTTCCACAGAACTCAATTGTTAATCTCTATTTTGTTGCCCTGACTAGAACAGTATAAATAAGTTACTATGAAACAGGAAACATGGCGTGATAAATATACTAAGTCACACCTGCACGTTTTAATGTATATTCCAGCAGTTACCAATCGTTTACAGCTCGATAAACATGTACTGTGTAGAATCCAAGTTTCTTTTTATATTCAGAATTGCGTCCGGAGTAGAATATCTAAGTAATTGAATTGACTTCAATCCTAACTGTGCCAACATATAGTAATTTACTGCGTTTGGTGCCAAAATATCAGATTCTGTTACTAGAAAAATATCTCCTGTTGCCTGGGTATTTTATTTTGCAACTATATGTAACGAAATAGTTTACTGCAAACTGAAAACCAAATTGATGTTGTTGTTTTTATACTTAATCCATTAATTTTAGGTGGAACAGGCAAATCTCAAAAATGTCACATTGTTTATGATCTGCCATCTGCAAAAATTGTGAAATGGGATTAGAAAAAAACAGCCCCACTCTTGTCCATGGGTTCTCTCTGGTTTTGCAGTTCAGCCACATCCACTTGATGCACATACAGTCCATAGATAAAAAAGAGCTATTCTTACTAATATAATATAACACCCTCTTCCCCCTACTCACTGAAGTGACATTTTATAGTCAGCTAATCTCGATAAAGGCAGGAGTATGCAGAAAATAGCCAAATGTGCAGGCTCTGCTGTTTCATGTGGATTCATGTGTTATTGTAATAGATGGAGGGCATCTGTTAATATAAATCTAATGCCTCTAGGTTAGGGGGCGTTCACACTACCGTTGGTGACCGTCAGTAGTGTCCGTTGCTATTGTCCGTTACAAGATTTTAGCATCGGACACTAGCTGAACCGTCAGAAATCCGTTAAAATTTCCATTCATTTCAATGGGTTTTTATATTGTGTCCGTTTGTGTCCGTTTACACCAAATCCGTCAGAAGTTCGTTATTTTTTCGCGCGGACAAAAAATCCTACATGCAGGACTTTTTGTCCGTTTGAAAAAAACGGATTCTTGACGGACAGCAAGTGTCCGTTATTTTTTTAACATTGAAATCTATGGGTAACGGACTTATAACGGACAGTAACTGACAGCCATCAGTTACTGTCCGTTATTTTGTGTTCGTTTTTTTTCCTGCGCATGCTCAGAAAGCAGAAAAAAAACCCAAAAAAAAAAAACGGACAGTGTTAAAAAACGGACACTAACGGACACTAACTGATGCATACATGCACATGCAATTTCTGTGGCACTTTTTTAGTCTAACATAGAAGTAAATCAAAATGGAAGCTATACCTGTGTTTGGTTGTTTCTGTAACTCCCAGGTTGGTGACTGTGATTTAGGACCCCATATTCCCATCTCACTCATGAATGGATGAAAATGGAATGCCCTTTTATAGCTCACTTAGGGCCGGTACCGAGATTTCCTACCACCCTAAATAGCAAATCTGTGTAGTGATGTTCACCTACCATTGAGTAACTAAGCACCTTTCTGCCATTCTAGAGTCTTAGAACGCTATATATATATATATATATATATATATATATATATATATATAACAGTACAGACCAAAGGTTTGGACACACCTTCTCATTCCAAGAGTTTTCTGTATTTTCATGACTATAAAAATTGTAGATTCACACTGAAGGCATCAAAACTATGAATTAACACATGTGGAATTATATACTTAACAAAAAAGTGTGAAACAACTGAAAATATGTCTTATATTCTAGGTTCTTCAAAGTAGCCACCTTTTGCTTTGATTACTGCTTTGCACACTCTTGGCATTCTCTTGATGAGCTTCAAGAGGTAGTCACCTGAAATGGTTTTCACTTCACAGGTGTGCCCTGTCAGGTTTAATAAGTGGGATTTCTTGCCTTATAAATGGGGTTGGGACCATCAGTTGTGTTGTTCAGAAGTCAAGTGGATACACAGCTGATAGTCCTACTGAATGGAGTGTTAGAATTTGTATTATGGCAAGAAAAAAGCAGCTAAGTAAAGAAAAACGAGTGGCCATCATTACTTTAAGAAAGTGTCCCCAAGTGCAGTGGCCAAAACCATCAAGCGCTACAAAGAAACTGGCTCATATGAGGACCGCCCCAGGAAAGGAAGACCAAGAGTCACCTCTGCTGCGGAGGATAAGTTCATCCGAGTCACCAGCCTCAGAAATCGCAGGTTAACAGCAGCTCAGATTAGAGACCAGGTCAATGCCACACAGAGTTCTAGCAGCAAACACATCTCTACAACAACTGTTAAGAGGAGACTGTGTGCAGCAGGCCTTCATGGTAAAATAGCTGCTAGGAAACCACTGCTAAGGACAGGCAACAAGCAGAAGAGACTTGATTTGGCTAAAGAACACAAGGAATGGAAATTAGACCTGTAGAAATCTGTGCTTTGGTCTGATGAGTCCAAATTTGAGATCTTTGGTTCCAACCACCGTGTCTTTGTGCGACGCAGAAAAGGTGAATGAATGGACTCTACATGCCTGGTTCCCACCGTGAAGCATGGAGGAGGAGTTGTGATGGTGTGGGGGTGCTTTGCTGGTGACACTGTTGGGGATTTATTCAAAATTGAAGGAATATTGAACCAGCATGGTTACCACAGCATCTTGCAGCGGCATGCTATTCCATCCGGTTTGCGTTTAGTTGGACGATCATTTATTTTTCAACAGGACAATGACCCCAAACACACCTCCAGACAGTGTAAGGGCTATTTGACCAAGAAGGTGAGTGATGGGGTGCTACGCCAGATGACCTGGCCTCCACAGTCACCAGACCTGAACCCAATCGAGATGGTTTGGGGTGAGCTGGACCGCAGAGTGAAGGCAAAAGGGCCAACAAGTGCTAAGCATCTCTGGGAACTCCTTCAAGACTGTTGGAAGACCATTTCAGGTGACTACCTCTTGAAGCTCATCAAGAGAATGCCAAGAGTGTGCAAAGCAGTAATCAAAGCAAAAGGTGGCTACTTTGAAGAACCTAGAATATAAGACATATTTTCAGTTGTTTCACACTTTTTTGTTAAGTATATAATTCCACATGTGTTAATTCATAGTTTTGATGCCTTCAGTGTGAATCTACAATTTTTATAGTCATAAAAATACAGAAAACTCTTGGAATGAGAAGGTGTGTCCAAACTTTTGGTCTGTACTGTATATATATATATAAATTAGAATATCTTTGAAATGCTTACCTCCTCTATTTTCTAGATTCTTTACACAGAGAAAGTTCTATTTCAAGTGTTTTATTTCTGTAAATGTTGATTATGAATTACAGGTAATGAAAACCCAAATCTAAGAAAATTAGAATATTGTAAAAAAGTTCAGTATTGTAAATTCAGTGTGTCACCTGCCAAGGTTTCCTAAGCCTTTAAATGGTCCCTCAGTCTGGTTCAGTAGGACACACAATCATGGAAGACGCTGATTATGAATTGAATTACTGAAATGAATGAACATTTAAAAAATATTCTAATTTATTGAGATGCACCTGTATATATATATATATATATATATATATATAAACTATGCAGTATGGATTTTTTTTTTTTTTTAATTTACAGATGATGAGTTGTATTACACTTTGACAAGAAACTCTTGCATTGTCTAATGATACAAGAGATAATCACATATGATCTACCTATGAGTCTTTCGTCAATAGGGCCAAAACTTACCATTGTTTCCATTAAATCCATTATTTTCTGTAATCCCATTGTATCCAAAATGTTGTTTTTACATGAAAGGTCGTAAAAGTTAGAAGTCATTTACCCATGAAAGTTAGCAAACATAGGTGCATTTACAATGTACAGGCTCGGCGGTATTTCTTACAGGATATCTGTGATCGATGTCACATCCCAGTGAATATGAACTGATTGTGGTTTTGTGTTCTCACAGAGAAGTAGCTGTACATTTTTAGCAATTTGTTAAGAGATAATCAATGACAACGGATGTCTTTTTCTCTCTTCCCTCCTTTGAAGAGCGCTTCTTTTATTTGTGATGGATGAGTACATGAAGATTTTAACAAACATAACAAAAGATATTGTCTAGAAAGCATAATGAGTCCATTTTGTCTTCTTCTCTAAGCTGTTGTGTTCCAAGCTGTTAGAACTCTCAGCTGCAAAATAAAATATAATTTACCTTTAATGTTGCACATATTGACAAGAACACACACATGGACGGGCTGACAAACAGAAGATCACATTATTTTTTTTATTATTTCTGAATTCAAGAAAAGTGTGAGCTTTTGATGTGCTCTGGATGATTCATCAATAAGATTTTACATGACAATTAAATTATCTAGATTTTGTATCTCTCTTATATAACATTATGCAGTTTATTAGTATCATTATTATCATTAGAGCTGTTATTATTAACCCCACTTTAACCTTCAGGACATTTCTTTCATTCAAAGGGCTACTATTTTTTTCATCAATGTAGCTGTATGAAGGCTTGTTTTTTTCTGTGGGAATGGTTGTACTTTAATGGCACTATATTGGGGTATGTATAATGTATTTAAAAACTTTTAATAAGTTTTTTAATGGGGGTGGAAAAAAAACTGCAATTGTACAATTTTTGGTGTTTGGTTTATTGAGTTCTGTGTTCATGGCCTTCTTGATTGAAAAGCAAGACTTTTCAAAGAAGTAATTTTTTGTTGCCAAATTCTGAAAACCATACATTTTTGGATTAGCTTTTTGTGGGATGAGTAGATGTTTTTATTGGTACTATTTTGTAGTAGTTTCATTGTTTTATTTTGGTTTTGTGGGGTGAAATTAACAGAAAACAGCAATTGTGGTATTGTCTTAGTTTATTCTTCCGGATATTAAAGCCATGTAGGATATCTAGTATATCTGGATTTTTTATTGTTCTTTTAGTTACATTTTTTCATATTACTTTTTTAAAATCCCACTAAAGCTAAGTTGAAGCTACAATTATCTGCTTGTTGTTCTGATTCTTCAAAGGATCAGAACAATAGATATTAAAGTTTTTCTGATTGACAGTACAGATGGAATACTTAGCTTCTGCATCAGTCTTGAGGGACCTTCCATTTATAGTACACCATTGAAGTCAAATAGGGTGGATACAAAATGAAAGACTTCTGTTTGCTTCCTTCAAACAGGGAAACTCTAATGTTTGTTATTCTGATTCATATTCAATGTGTTTAAGGTACTAAAACAAGAAGGGAGTGATGCGGCATACGATGTGGTTGTAAGGGAATTGCTAGCTGAGCGATTCCCTAGTGCTGCTACTGAAACGAGGAAAGGAGGGAAAGACAGAGACAGGGAGTTCTAAACTCAACCCAGCCCCTGTCCCTACCTGATTGCCACAACTGTCCTAATGACAGGGACAACCGTGCGGCAATCCCTTCTCTGAATAAGTGTACAAAGGACAAGACAAGACAAACAACACAGAAGCAGAGTCAGCAAGCCGAGGTCAAACCAGATAGACAAACAGTACCAAATCAAAAACTGAGAGAATAGTCAAAGAGAAGCCAAAGATCAGGAATATGAATGCAGGTAACAAACAACAAGAGAAGTGCATAGCAAGGAACAAGTCTCAATAGCCAGCAAACATGTGTGAACAGATGACCTGTTTATAGGAAGTACAGAATCTGTCCCAGACTTGATTGGTAGACAAGCTGTCAATCACATAGGAAAGGCTAAGATTAATTGTTTGAGGAGTGGAGGGAAACAAAGGTGCAGGAGACGGGTGTGGCGGAAATTCAATTACAGAGAAGAGGTAATAGAGCAGTGTTCAGACAGAGCAACAAAAACCCTAAGCAAGGAATCAAACTGAACACGCCTCCTGCGCCGCAGCGTGCGAGCGGAGGGTGGCGAAGAGACCCGATCAGACAGAGACGTTACAGTGGTCTTTTTAAAGTTCTGTGTTTATGGCCTTCTAGGTTGCAAATTAAAAACACTTTTCATAGAAATATTTTTTGTTGCTATATTCTGAAAACCATTTTTTTTTTGTGGGATGAGTAGATGTTTTTCTTAGTACTATTTTGGCGTAGTTTCATTGTTTTATTTTGGTTTTGTGGGGTAAAATGAACAGAAAAGAGCAATTGTGGGTGACCATAGTAATTAAGGGGATGGGTGGATTGGGGTATAAAGACCAGTTATCAAACTTGGGGTTGTTCAGTTTGGAAAAAACATTCCGACCTAATTATTTTATATGAATGGACCCAATAGTGATCTTTCCAATGACCTCTTTATACCTAGCCCTGTAACTATTACAATAAGACTATGGAACTCACTGTCACAAGATGTGGTGATGAGCAATAACTTGTGCAGGGTCAAGATGGGACTGAATGCCTTTCTTGAGAGTAATAATATTATATGTTATAGGAACTAAAAACTTTTCAGGTAGGATGTTGATCCAGGAACTTAGTCCAATGACCATATTTGGAATTGGGAAGAATTCTTTTCCTTTGTTGATGTAATTGGTGTCAGTCTTGTGGGGATTTTGCCTTCCTCTGAAGAAACTTGATGGGTTTGTAGGTTGGACTTGATGGGCTTGTGTCTTTATCCAACCATATGTACTATGTAACTATGTGAAACATGAGCGGTTTAAAAAATGAAAATGAATTACAAAATGCTGCAATCATTCTGCAAAAAAAATATTTAAATGACATGTAATTTATATCGAACAGTACTGAAAAATAAACCAATTTCATGAAACAAGATGTCACATCAATGAAAATATAATAATGTTAAAGCTCCTGAAATGCTCCTGAAACGCAGAAAGGCAAAGCCAAATAACACATTAATCATTAAGGGGTTAAAATCCCAGCAGTATTAGAAAGGAACATAGACAATGATGGATGTGCAAACCATAATACCATTCGATGGGATCAAGCTCAATGGATGATGACAATGGATCCCAAAAGTTTAGCATTAGTCAACCCCATTTGAAGCTGACTTCATAGCCAGTCACTTGCTACTAGGGACTATGTCCTATGGAACAATAGAAATAACCTATTTGACCTTATTGGTGATATTTTCTGTGTGTACATTGATAATAAAAAAAGAAAACAATTCTATGAAAAATGAGAAGTCACAAAATGGAGGGTAGACCTCAAGATCACTTAGTTTTTGGGGAGTTGAGGGGAAAAAAGTCTGACAGTGAGCATGGGGCTCGAGGATTAGCAGGTGTTATCAAAACCCTGGTGGCAATCTCCTGACTGATAGATGATAAATATTAGGCAGAAGACCTGTGGAAGTCAGACATAGTTCCCGACACCCTTTACTTCAGCAATCAAACATTAATACCTCTAGTCTCATTCTCTTATTTTTCACAATCCACTTACATTGAACATAAGAGTAGCTCCTCACTCCCTTTGTTTAGTCAGAGACTTTCTTCCCTTACAATTATGGGATGACCCTGGTTTCAGGTCCTTCTTCTAGGACATTCACTTGGTCCTTATGATACAGCTCACTTTTGGGGAATACAGGGCACATCTTAACGTACAGATCTTCAACAATAGGTCAATTTCTGTGAGCTTATTTGGACTCAAAGTTGTGAGACAGCCTGTGTCAGGATCTAGATTAACTGCCCCTAATTCAAGAGCCCAACTGACTGCTCTAACTTGTTTGTACTAGAGGCAACTCTAGCTATTTCTCTCTCTGGCTAAGAGGTTTCCATTTTATAACTTTAACTCCTCCTTCCCTCTAGTACAAATAGACAAAATGTAATTTCAATGGCCAAGGGCATGTCTGTGTCCTCCAGAGGTTTGGCTGCTTTCACAATCCTGCATTCACAATGGGTGTAAAACACCCTTGTTTTTAGGATCAGTGGGGGACTCACTGATCTGCAATTTTTCCTCTATTCTATTGATATTGATTTATTGAGCATAAATGTTGTTTGGGGTCCCACTGTACTTTCACAAGCTTCAGTTTTCATAATGAGTCTAAACTAATTTCTTTTTGTTTGCCATATGAATCCAAAAGATAAAAAATGTTACATGTCTAGGTGGGTTTCATAGATATTGCCGTACCTTTGACTTTGTACTACTGAAATCTCATAGAGGTATCATATGGATTGTGTGCATGAGATCTTAAATAGCCCAATGACATACACCAACTAATGCACATTGCAAATTAGGGTATACTAGTCAAGTAGACGGTAACACATGACATGCATACAGAAATCCTGCCCCCAGTGTTACCACCCACTTGGCTAGTATACTCTTATTTGCATCAATACTAAAAGGGTTTATATCTTCAGAATGGTTGAACAGACTTGAATAAAAAAAATCCCAAAATGTTCAGTGACAGCACCTATCAGATGACATTCCCATCTTGGAATTGATACCTATATCCATCTACCTCTGGGACCTGCTTCTCTCTAGAGAACTGGGCCCCATTCATAAACACAAATGAATGAGAGAGGGGCACTCATGTGAGAGTCTCTACATTCAATTGTATGGAAATCCAAGAATAGCCAAGCAGGCAGTCTCAGCTATTTTCAGAAGCCCTGTCCATTCAATGAAGAGATTTGTGCATGTGTGGCCCTCTCTCATTCACTTGCCCCTAAACAGGACCCCATTCCCACATCATTCAGGCGTTTATGGCATATAATATGGATACAGCCATAAATACAAATATGGGATTACCCCTTTAAGATGGCCATACACATTAGACCACTGTTGACTGATCCCACTGATTTTGGAAGGACCAACCAACTATCTAATGTCTATAGAGACCTGCCAACTCTCTCTCAATGGCAGTTCTCAGGGGAGAGTCGGATTTGGGTATAGGATTTCAACACCCTGATCTTTTTGTTCTCAGGGGAGATAAGCCTCTACTAGAGGTATGTGTCAACTCCTTCCTTCCTCCCCACCATAAAGTACACCTGCTCAGTCCAACTCAGCATGCAAGTGTATGGAGGAGGAGGGATAGCTGTCACCTGTATGAGTGTTTGACCAACACTTACCTAACATGTATTGGCAGTCTTACACTGCTGAGTTTTCAAGGATTATTCTCCAACTGACTATGCTGCATTAATACTGAGCATTTGTTTTCACACAATTCCTTTTTTGACCTTATCAAGGAAACGGGTGGGGGTTTTGTTAGAAAATTCTTGGGTAACCTTAAAAGAAATTTTGATCATACATTTTTTTCTTTTTCATACTTCTGATTATTGCTTTAGCGTTTTATGACTCATGACAAGATTTCACACATAACCTCAGATAGCTCATAGATCAAACTAATTGCATTCAGATTGTCAGATTTGATGTTTATGTACTTTACTCTTTACACATCATCTTGCAGCAATCAATGTACTTTGTATAATATTCTGTGTTTGTTGATTACAAAATTAGCGTTTGCAGTTTACATGTAATGTACCGATACAGAAATTCTTTCTGGAACATACCCCTCTCCAATCTCCGAAATAATGGAGTATTGATGTTCATGACTATGAAACATGAGGAAGACGTTTCGAAAAACACAATGTCGGTGAATGAGGAGCTTCTAACCACAATAGAAACACTTATATAAACCAGTGGATTTGGAATGCCTATGTAGATTTGGGAAATGTAATCTATGGATTACATTTCAATAAGAATGGCAGCAATCCAACTCTAGTGAACAAACTTCTGTCCTTCACATTGAATCTTCAATATGTCACTAATATATGTGACATATATCGGTTAAAATGGTTGTCCAGAAATTTTAAATGTTTCAGAAACATTTAGAATAGTGTAAAATGATATACTCTAAGAAGTAGCAGTATAAGATGAAGTTCTTGGCCTCCATGCAGTATGGTTTATAGTAATGCCCTCCTCATATTGGAAGGAAAAACCTTACAGGCCCCTTGGCCCAGGTGTGGGGGCACTCTCGGCACCCCTTCAAGTTACACCCCTGATAACACTTGAATTATTGATTCCACTCTCCTTCTGAAGCTCTTCAAGTGCCCAGTTGGTTTCTGTAAATTCTAGTACACTTTTTTGACACAATCAAACACTAATATATGATGTATTGTTAAATGGGAGAGGGGCATTTTTTATTTAAAATATTTTTCAACATATTAATTAAATTTTTCCCTTCATTTATTTATTGGTTTATGTTTACATTGCAATGCTGCTTTATTACAGTGTATTCTGTACTATAATACTGTACTATTAGGCAGACCTAACAGCAGCACTATGATGTTAGACCTGCAGATTAAGGAAAACTGCTGTGACAATGCATTGTCATGCCCTAGGGGGGAGCTATGAGGAAATTCTTTAACGGGGTGTAGCTATAGGGTGTGCAGAGATAGTAGTGGCTACCGGACCCTGGAGGTACATTAAGACACCAGTATTATGCATAGCACATAGTAAAGGGGGGTCCTGTTACTTATTTTGCATTGGGGCCCGGGAGCTTTAAGTTACACCTCTGTTCTTAGATGAAGACCCAGGATCTGATTTATTTGCCACTTTTTGAAAACCATTATTTTGGTTAAAGGGAATCTGTCACTAAGAAACCCCCTGTATTATTATAACATGCGGATAACTGAAGAAATTCCAAAGATGTAATTATTATTTCTGAAATCCAGCTTTTAGCCTGAGTCATGGAGATGAGCAAAGTTTCTTTTATAAGATTTCTGTCGGGGGTTAATCTCCCCCGGGATGGATGTCATAAGTATGTGACTATTGCAGAACTTACATGCTGTAAACTGTCATAACAAGACAGCAGTGCAGTCACTTAGGAGTTAATGTAGGAAATATACTGAAACACATCACATAATTTGTACATTTACTGCCCACCTCCCCCTGCACAATACTAATACCATAACAATGATGATGGGGCTTGGACAAAAGTAAGATATCTAAATCTTACTAAGTTATGACAGTGGGCCCCACGACTGCCAGCGTCGGAGGATCTGCTTACACCTGACATCTTACATATATGTGGAGATATATGAACTGACCTGGAGATAGCAGACATTTGATGCTGCAATATACAGAATATGCAGTAATAGGAAATAAGAAGCACAAAGTCTACATGATATATAGATAAGATCACATAAATGCACCATATGATGGCTATATTTTCATTTTTGACCAGAGCATTTCTATAACATTGAACCCTGTGTAAGCACACTTATTGCAGCCCTTATATATCTGCACCTCCACCGATCAGCTTTTCTAAGGGGCTGTGATGTTTGGGGGAGCGCTGTGGCCCCTTCAGTTGCACAATGCCAGCACATTTGTAGTGACTCGCATGGTATTACCATATACATATAACCATATTATCATATACAGTCTCTATGAATTTGTTTGAATTGTGCAAGTGAGTATAAACCATCAATTTTATGTTCCTGAAAAACCCCTTTAGGCCAAGTCCCCACGCTGCCAAAACTGTGCGACTTGGCTGTGGCTGTGCGTTTCACAGTACCTACAAAGTGGATGGAATTCTGGCTAATCCCATCCACCATTGCAGAGAAATATCCGCAGCAGAAATGCTGTGATTTAAAAAACTGTTGCATTTTTGTAAATCGCAGCATGTCAATTTACCTATGGAAACACTGACGTTTTCTGTATAGGTATAAAAGGGACAGAAAGTCCGTAGAGGAACTCTGCAAACTTTCTGTGAAAAGCACTGTGGAAAAAACCATGATGTGTTTCCACTGCAGTTTAATGCACAGCGCTTTTTGGCTGCAGCTCGCTACATGGGGCCTTAGTCTTAAAGGGAGTCTGTCACCAGAACTGGGCATATCAACCCAGTCCTGCAGATAGATACGTTAGGGTCACCTGAAACAAATGATGTTTTCCCTTGTGAAGTGGTGTCTCTGTTGCTGCTTTTGTCAATATGCAAATGAGCTCTGTAGAGTAATGAGGTTGGAGCAACAGCAATGCTAATTGGTCATTTGCACATTGATAAAAACACAGTCTCTCAGAAAGGAGGCACCGATTTACTGTGTGTTTTAGGGTTTGACCCTAAACTATCTATTTGCAGGGCTTGGTTGACATAATAAGTTGTGGTTACAGACTCCCATAAAGGCTAAGGTCCCATGTAGTGAAAAAGACCGTGACGGAAACGCAGGATTTCAACTGCAGATTTTTTTTCAGCAATGTGTGAATGAGATTAGCCAGAATCCCATCCACTTTGCAGGTAATGTAAAACCTAGTGTTTTTTGCCGCAGCATTTCCACCGCGGTCAAAACGCTGCATTTTGGAAATGTGGCGTCCCTACCTCAGGGTGCTTTTGTGCTAATATCAAAGGCATGCATGGTACATGGCATCAAGGGATGAACTTTGTCTTGCTGCAACTGTATGATGCCATCATGACAACACGGATAAGAATATCAACTTGATGTCTCCATCATCTTGCTGAATACATGTAGTACAGTGTCGGACTGGGATGTCTAGGGCCCACCAGTGGAATTGTTTCTAGGGGCCCATCATCAGGACCCCTGCATATCAGCGGTACCGAGACAGGGCGGCTAAAGGTAATAACATGCCTGGAGCCATGCTGCTCACCCACTATACCATGTGCACCACTGCACTACCTAAACCTACTGCTACACCTTGTATGGCAAGTAAACAGCGTGGCTCCAAGAATTGTTACCTTTACCTGTAGCCGCACTGTCCTGGGAAAGCTGATCTGCAGAGGTCCTGGCTGTTGTATCATCGCAGATGTAATATTGATGGCCTATCCTAAGGACAGGCCATCAATATTAGAAAGATGGATAAATCCTTTAAAGAGGTTGTCCAGGAATTGGAGCAACCCAGGTAGCTGGCGGGAGGTGTAAAGTAAAAAATAAGTAAATTAAAAAGCATACTCACCTGTCCCCGTGCTCCATTGTCCGCTGCCAGTGTCCATTCAGTCTCATGCCGGCGACTCCTTGCTGGGAGTCCTGCACCTCATGTGATCACTAAGACCAATTAGGAACAGGATTTCCAGGAATGAGGCACCGCCATGAGACCGAACAGATACAGACAGGAGACAACAAGGTGCTGGGGACAGGTGAGTATGCTTTTTTTTTTTTTTTTTTTTTTTAATTTTCTTATTTTTACACCTCTCTGGCGGCCGACACAGTGGTCTCTCCAATTTATGGACAACCTCTTTTAAGGGGTTGTCTGGGCTAAATCTGGTCACTTCACTGGTCCCCCCACATAGTGGCCTCTTCACTGGTCCCCCATACTGTATGGGGAACAGTGATGGGGCCATTATATTGTGTGGGAGCAGTGATGGGGGCTAACATCCTGTGGGGGGGACATTAAACTGTGTGGAGCATATTAAAGGGGTTGTCCAGGGTTAATCTTTTTTATGGCCTATGCTCAGGATAGGCCATAAATACCTGATCGCTAGGGGGCTGACACACGGCCCCATCAGCTGTTCGGAGCCACTTCCGGAGCCCGTTCTGTACACAACACAGGGCCGGAAGCAGAAAGCTCCATCTGCTGTATAGCAGCCCGGCGCCTTCACTGCAGCTCAGCTCCTACTGACTTCAATAAGTGCTGAGATACAGTGAAGGTGCCCACCTAATACACAGAGGACAGAGCTTTCTGCTTCTGGGCCTGTATTGTGTACAGGACAGGCATCAGAAGTGGCTCCGTACAGCTGATCGGTCCGGGATCAGCCCCCTACAGATCAGGTATCTATGGCCTATCCTGAGGATAAACCATAACAAATTATGTTTGGACAACCCCTTTAAAGAGGTTGTCCAGTATAATTTTTTTCTTTTTTTATATTTAGTCCCGGGGAGGTGAATCTCCCCTACCGCCCCCCCCCAAAAAAAAAAAAACATACTAAACATACTCACCTGTACCCAGTGTCCTCCCAGCACGGTCCGGTCATGCAGCTCCGCTGTCTTCTTTTGCCAGAAGTCCTCACTGGCTGTGACGTCCCAGGTCCCTTCCCTTAGGTCGCTGATTGGCCTCAGGGGTCACGTGACGTCACAGGTAGTCACGTGCAGGGGGAACTTCAGCTGGAAGAAAACAACAGAACTGCAGGACCGAACTGCGCTGGGAGACACTGGGGACAGGAGAGAAAGTTTGGGGGTTTTTTTGTTTTGTTTTTTTCACCTGCCCTGGTGTAATTAAAAAAAAAAAAAAAAAAAAGGAGGAGCCACTGTATGGAGTATAAGCTCCACAGTGGCCCCTACCCAGTATTATAAGCTCCACAGTGGCCCCCACCCAGTATTATAAGCTCCACAGTGGCCCCCACCCAGTATTATAAGCTCCACAGTGGCCCCCACCCAGTATTATATGCGCCCAATAGCCCCCCTCTGCTTCAGTGCTATTATTATATTCTGGGGTCTCCTCAGACCCCAGAGTATAATAATCAGAGGCCCAGGAGAAGTGATTAAAAATAACAAACACTCATACTCACCTTGCCTTACCTTTCCTTGGCATCCTCGCTCCATCCTGTCGTCTTCAGCGTCTTCAGGCCCTTTTCTGACGTCGCTGCTGAGGCCTGTGATTGGGCCTCAGCGGTCACGTGGGGGCGCACTGACGTCATTACGCGGCCGCGCCCCATGTGACCGCTGGGGCCTAATCACAGGCCTCAGTCACATGACGGAAGAGCACCGGAGACGACGCTGTTCCCAGGAGAGGTGTGAATATGTGTTTATTATTTTCAGTCATCTCCCCTGCCCTGCTCTGCCATCTATTGGAAAGGGGCCTGCAATATGCCAGTAACAGTATGTATAGCGGTCAGGGAACCAGGCTTTCCCCGACCGCTATCATAGTGGTCCGGGGCCCGGCCATCTCCAGCTGGCCATGGGCACTATACCCCGCCGAGCCCGGTCGCGGTTGCACCCCCTGCGACCACGATCGTTACGCCACTGGTCAGGGGCCCGATCGGGATGGTCAGGATCCCGATCGGGCCCCCATGACATGAGGACTAATAGTTGGGGCTCGGGGCCCACCGGTGGATTCACCGGTTCCCCGGTGGGCCAGTTCGACCCTGATGTAGTACTTGGCCTGTACTGAATGTAAATAAGGGTTTTTCTAGTACTAATAAGTGTATATTTCTAATGATTACCACATAAAAATTCAGTGAGTAGTTTGCAGAGGAAATCCCTTTTACCTGACAAGTAGTTTTATACTTCACAGGAAATAAGTCCAAATCTTTTATGATGCAGAAGCTGCCATTATTTGTATCTGAACAAAATCTGCAATAAATTTAGTATCTGTCTTGCTTGCCAAACATATCAGCTCTGCAGCCAATTTGTATTGTAAGTTTCAGAGTAATTGTTTTTGTTTCATTGCGGACCAGACGCGATTTGATTCCCTTAATTAATTTACTTGATGATCAGTGTTCCGGTAAACAGCGGCTGCAGCATTAGTGCCTTGATAAGCTTGTGGAATAGGAATACTGAAATCGTCTATACAGATTCTAGCACATGCGTTAGAGATTATTCAGAGATATACAAAAACTTAAAAGACTTTTCCGATTTTGTGGCCTGTTGGTTATAATAAGTTTAAGATGAAAGAATCCTTTGTGAAGCTGTTTTAACCTAATATTCTATAGGTTTTCGCATTCAGTAATGGTCTCTGGTCTCTATTAGTGCATACTTGCAGTGTTGCTCACTGCTCCTAGCCTACGAAATAGCACTTTTTGAGTAGTTGTTTAATAAATATTTGCTACAGATTGTTTTCTTTAAAACCACATTTTTTTTTCATATAATTGTCTACACTTAAGCTATGAATATTTTGTGGTATGGCTGGAAGTTCAAAAACTGCCTAAGGCATATTTAACATGATGGTTTATATATGTTACTGGGACTGAGCAGATGCAGTCTATTGTATGTCATTCATTTTGGTTTAAATCATGATTTATAAAGATATATAGATGTCTATAGACACTACAAAGTAGTATGTGATGGTGATTGTGATTGTAATACCGTATGTGTAAAGGCTGAAATATTGCACACTGTACATATTAAAGGTCATTAATCTGAATATTATGTCAGAGGGTCAGTTCACTAGAATCCACCTTTACCTGTAGCAGGAGTAGGAGCTTCACTATCAAATAATAGAGAGCCATACCACAGAGGAGTGGTCCCCACCCTTAAAGGGGTTTTCCAGCCCTTTTTTTTTTTTTTTTTGCCGGCACCATATTTGAACCAACAAAGAGCTTTCAGCTTTCCTTTAAGCTGCGATGTCACAGTGCAGGAATCGTAAACACAGTGATGTCACAGTATAGGGATAATAAATGCAGTGATGTCACAGTACAGAGATAATAAAAACAATAATGTCACATTACAGGGATAATAAACACAGTGATGTCACAGAACAGGGATAATAAACACAGTAATGTTACAGTACAGAGATAATAAACAGTAATGTCACATTACAAGGATAATAAACATAATGATGCCACATTATAGGGATAATAAACACAGTAATGTCACATTAATGTCACAGGATTAATAAACAGGATTATAAACATTTTTCAGGGCAGAAACCCAGCGGATCCCATTATAGTTTCTGTGGGTAACCGCTTTTTAAGTGGATTGGGTTTCCGTTTATCGGGTCCTCAAGCAGACCCGAAAAACGGAAACCCAAGTGCAGGTGTGAACCTAATGAAAGCTGGCTTTTTTTTTTAAAGTGAATGCACATAGTAATGTCAGAGTACAATGATAATAAACACATTGATGTCACAGTACAAGGTTAATAAAATTTTTCAGGACAGAAACCGGGCAGAAACCCAGCAGACCCCATTATAGTTTCTGCGGACTTTCTGTGAAAAGCGCTGTGGGAAAAACCGCGATGCGTTGTCGCCGCAGTTTTTCCTGCAGCTCTTTTTTGCTGCTGCCCGCTATTTGGGCCCTTAGCCTGACACAGATTTTTTTTCTGAACGCATAAAACATAAAATATACGAAAAAAATCTGTATCTGCCTACCATTGAAATGAATGGGAGGCAGATCAGGAGGAATTTAGAGCAATACCCGCCTCAAATTCAGCTCCAAATTTTGCTATGTGAACACACCCTTACCTGGTGTTTTATTATTTGACAAATAATTGTAACATTTGTTTAAAGAGGACCTTTCATGTCCTCAGACACATGTGGTTTTATATACAGCGCACTGTCAGCTTTCCCGTTATGTGCCCTGGGGCCGGAGTGTGTCTGCCTATCGTCAGAAAGGCGTTCCTGACAATCTAGCTGGGCTATGAGGAACGCCGCCTCCTGATTGTACTCGTTCATAGCCCTGTAATCTCAGGGGGGCGTTCCTCACAGCCCAGCTAGACTGCTAGGAATGCCTTTCTGACGATGGGCAGACGCACTACCTGCACCGATATCTCCAGCCCCGGGGCACATACCGGGAAAGCCGACAGTGCACTGAATTCAGCACACTGTCGGCTTTCTAGTGGTATGTAAGACCGCATATGCCTGAGGACATGAAAGGTCCTCTTTAAAAGGTCCAGGTGCATAACTTTACATAAAAACTCATTTGCCATTTTCCTGTCCAAGCTTTCAACTTCCATAAATCCCTCTGTAATATTACACTATCCTCCTCTGTGTTGAGCTTAGTATCAACTTCAAATATTGAAATTCTAGTTTATTAAACCCTATACCAGGTCATTAATAAAAATATTAAAAAGGAGAGTACCCAGTCCCGGTAATAATAATTTTCTCTCAACATAGGTTAAATCTACTGGTCTATATTTTACAGGCTCACTTTAGACCCCTTTTTGAATATAGGCACTATAGGCCATTTTGGACATATGAAAAGATGCCGTTTAGATAGGAGAACAGAGGTTATTAGGATTAGTTGGCTGATGTCAATGTCATTGGCTTTTTACTTATTTTTTGCATACTGGTATCACATCTCTTATGCTTTCATCATGTAGCAAATAAAAGTAAGTTAATATATGGTAGAGGAAAATAATCTATAACTGTTGTCAAATTTTTCATGAATGGAAATCCGTAGGAGTGGGCTTTATATGAATGATAAAAAAGATATAATGATGAGTACTCCATAGTGTAGTAAATCCGTACACAGGGTTCAAGGCATTAGAAGATGAGAGGTGACTTCTCAGGTTGTTGAGATGTGTTAATAGCAGGCACAACTCTGATGCATAGCATAGTACAATAGATCTGCTGCAGCAGTTCTCCTGGCTCGGACCAGTAGTCACACTGCTGTCTTTCAGCAAATACTGAGCAAGGCTAAGGCCCCGTGTTGTGGAAACACAGCTTTTTTTGTTGCAGTTTTTTGAACCAAAGCTAAGAGTGGATTAGGCAAAAGGTAGAAGTATAAGAGCTTCCTATATATTTCCCATATCTTTTTGTAACCTTTCTTGGCTTTGGATCTAAAAACCGCAACAAAATCTGCAACAAAAAAAAAGCTGCATTTCCGCAACGTGGGGCCTTGGCCCAAGAAGGTAAGAGATAAGAGGCCCTGCTAGGTAAAACCAAGTCCAAACCAATTAGCTGAAAAATAGAATTTTTATTTTATTGAGGGCAATGTGTTTCTATATTGAACGTATGTCTTCATCAGGCCTAGAAAACAGCAGTTCAATGTTTCCCTCAATGTTGCCCTCAGTAAAATATAAATTCCTTTTTTCCAACCCACTGGATTTTACCTAACACCACCTTCCCATCCCATATTTTTTTGGCCAGCATTTTTCTTCATTATATATTACTTTGATTTTGCTTCTTATTATTCATCTGAGCCACAATCCTATTTTTTTTTTACTTTTTTGTGATATTTATCGCTATCACTTTTAAAATCAGTAATTAGCAGAATCCGACTATTAGTTTTAAAAATGATATAAATATTTGCATAAACTTGTTGCCTTCAGTTTTTAGATCTGTGAACCCACAGTGAAATGTTTTTATTTTTTTTTTAATTTTTCATCTCATTGTTATTACTGCAATGAACTTGACTGAACTGTTATTATAACTGTTGTATGGGAATCTATTCCTGGGAAGTGCTTATTGTGCCTTGCTAGAGTTTATTCTAAACATTAGACGCCAATTTTGAAAAGATTTAACTTTACAAGAAATTGTGGGAACATTCTTACAAGGGTAAAAAAAAATATGGATATCATTCATCAAGTTGTATGGTATTATTTTATTGCTTCTGATAACAAAACTTATTTGGGCTACAGTCGCAAAAAATGTTAAAAACAGTGTTAGGATCAAAGATTCATTCCGTGTACAAACATATACAATGTGATTAAACATCTCTGGAAATGAAGGGTATACAACATAAAATATGTATTAAAATAATATTGTATTATTAAACATTAGCTTAAATATGTTACATTGACGCTCTATATATTGTATACTGAGTATTTGTAACATTGTTTTGAAAAATGTAATATTCAAGCAAATTCTAATGGAAAAGGGATTTTCTGGTTTATATAGATATTGATGACTTATCCTTATGATAGGTCACCGATATCAGATTGCAGTGATACTGAATTTCTGTTCCCAACAGCTGGTGGATCTAACACAAGAACTGGACGTGGAAGCATAGCTCTGTTCTTTGTATAGAGACCAAGCTGAGTTAAAAGATCTTAGGTCCGATTCATTTCTGGCACCATTCTCCATTCTATTCGAAGTTCTGATGGCTGCTGGGAACATGGTAGACCTGGTGGGTGTCAAACACCTAAAAATGTTATTTAATTTAATATTGATGACCTACAGTACAGTGCAAAAGTTTTAGATACGTGTGTAAAAATGCTGCAAAGTAATAATGCTTTCAAAAATAGAAGTGTTAATACTTTATTTTTTTCTCAAATCCTCCTGTCTCTTCATGTAATCCCAGACAGACTGGATGATGATGACATATAATCAATTCCAGGACTTCTCCTCCAGAATGGAATATTGATTGGATTTAGATTTCATTTTTGTCCATTTACTTATTGTTGTTAATTGACAAAAAATATTAGCATTTCTATTTTTGGGACTATTCTTACTGTGCGTAAAATTTTCTCTCTCATAGCTGTATGCTTGAATCAGTGCCAATGCTGATGTCATCACATGACTTTATTACCTAGTTTTCACTACAGATATACAAACATTTTGAAATTCCTTGTTTGAGTAAGATATTCATATTAAAGGAGTTGTCCGAGATAAAAACAAATTTGTACAGTAAACTAAACCCCCCACCCCCACCCACCGCCTGCTTGTGGTTTTGGAAATCGCAGCATGTCAATTATACCTACAGAATCACCATCAGTTTCCCCAAAGGTATAATTAAAGCAGAAAGTCCACAGAGGAAACCTCAGCGAACTTTCTGTCCAAAGCACTGAGGGAAGAACCGCGATGCGTTGCTGCCGCAGTTTTCCCTGCATCGATTTTTTTCGGCGCCACGTGGGGTCTTAGTCTTAAGCTAACTGACGTGTTTCACCCAATATATTGCTTTATCTATGTTGCTTCACATGTCAGAATGTTCATTATGTCTCCACAGCTCGTTGCTTAGGTTTCAGATCACCTAGTTCTACAGTCATGGCCAAAAGTTTTGAGAATGATACAAATATTAATTTTTACAAAGTCTACTGCTTCAGTTTTTCTAATGGCAATTTGCATATACTCCAGAATGTTATAAAGAGTGATCAGCTTAACAGCAATTACTTGCAAAGTCAATATTTGCCTAGAAAATGAACTTTATCCCCCAAAACACATTTCAACATCATTGCAGCCCTGCCTTAAAAGGACCACCTAACATCGTTTCAGTGATTGCTCCATTAACACAGGTGTGGGTGTTGATGAGGACAGGGCTGGAGATCAATCTGTCATGATTAAGTAAGAATGACACCACTGGACACTTTAAAAGGAGGCTGGTGCTTGCCATCATTGTTTCTCTTCTGTTAACCATGGTTATCTCTAAAGAAACACGTGCAGTCATCATTGCACTGCACAAAAATGGCCTAACTGGGAAGAGTATTGCAGCTAGAAAGATTGCACCTCAGTCAACAATCTATCGCATCATCAAGAACTTCAAGGAGAGAGGTTCCATTGGTGCCAAAAAGGCTCCAGGGCGCCCAAGAAAGACCAGCAAGCGGCAGGACCGTCTCTTAAAAGTCTTTCAGCTGCGGGATCGGGCTACCAGCAGTGCAGAGCTTGCTGAGGAATGGCAGCAGGCAGGTGTGAGTGCATCTGCACGCACTGTGAGGCGGAGACTCTTGGAGCAAGGCCTGGTCTCAAGGAGGGCAGCAAAGAAGCCACTTCTCTCCAGAAAAAACATCAGGGACAGACTGATATTCTGCAAAAGGTACAGGGAGTGGACTGCTGAGGACTGGGGTAAAGTCATTTTCTCTGATGAATCCCCTTTTCGATTGTTTGGAACATCTGGAAAACAGCTTATTCGGAGAAGAAGAGGTGAGCGCTACCACCAGTCTTGTCTCATGCCAACTATAAAGCATCCTGAAACCATTCATGTGTGGGGTTGCTTCTCAGCCAAGGGAATCGGCTCTCTCACAGTCTTGCCTAAAAACACAGCCATGAATAAAGAATGGTACCAGAATGTCCTCCAAGAGCAACTTCTCCCAACCGTCCAAGAGCAGTTTGGCGCTCAAAAATGCCTTTTCCAGCATGATGGAGCACCTTGCCATAAAGCAAAGGTGATAACTAAATGGCTCAGGGAACAAAACATAGAGATTTTGGGTCCATGGCCTGGAAACTCCCCAGATCTTAATCCCATTGAGAACTTGTGGTCAATCATCAAGAGACGGGTGGACAAACAAAAACCAACAAATTCAGACAAAATTAAAGCATTGATTCTGCAAGAATGGACTGCTATCAGTCAGGATTTGGTCCAGAAGTTGATTGAGAGCATGCCAGGGAGAATTGCAGAGGTCCTGAAGAAGAAGGGTCAACACTGCAAATATTGACTTGCTGCATTAACTCATTCTAACTGTCAATATAAGCTTCTGTTACTCATAATATGAATGCAATTATATTTCTGTATGTGATAAAAACATCTGACAAACACACATAAAAACCAGAGGGCAGCAGATCATGTGAAAATAGAATATTTGTGTCATTCTCAAAACTTTTGGCCATGACTGTAGTGATCAGGCTGGTGATGTCAGTCCCTGTTCCTGGCCACTGTGACTTATGGCTAATGCAGTTTCTATCAGCTCTTCAAAGTGCATTTAGCTACTAAGCTCTGATAAGGACTAGTACAAGGCTTAGTCGGTGCTTCAGTTATCTCTTAATGGTTAGTCTCTGTAGAATGCTGCTGGCCTAAGCTATAGATCACACAGGGTAAACCACCCACCAACTTGTCACTGAATCCAGGCAGTGGAGAGGAGAGGAGACAGGAGACTAGGTGAAATCTTAAAGCTAAGGCCTGACCTTGCAAAAAGCTGATTTTTTTTTTGTTGCAGATTTTGCTACTTTTTTTGAGCCAAACCTAGAAACAGCTACAAAAGGAATGGGAAAGATATAGGAAGCTCTTATACTTCTTCTTTCTGCTGAATTCACTTCTGACTTGGCTTTAAAAAACTGCAGCAAAATCTGCAACATAAAAACAGCTATTCTGCAACGTAGGGTCTTGGCCTAATATGGGAAAACCCCTTTAGCTTCCAATGCCAAATTCAAACAGACTTTATTTTGTCATAATATCTTTGGGCACTGTCATAATATCTTTGGGCACTGTCATAATATCTTTGGGCACTGTTGTTTCCCTGTTTCACAGTAGCTCAGGTTACTGAGTTATAAGCAATTTGATTCCTATCGTAGAAGCAACCAAGGGATTTCTAGAACATTCCACTTTCTTATATTTAATAGCAGTGATCCTCGGGACTCCAAATTCCATAAAAATTCACAGTTTATGAACATCATGGTTAAAACATTTAAAACTGTAAGTTTTGCTTACACAATCCAGCTAGAAAGTTCCCTTAGTCATAGCAGAAAATTGAAGAACTTTGTATAGAATTTATAGTAATATCAGTCAGGAACTCATGACACTGCTTGGAACCTGAGCACAGCAAGTAAATACGCATAGTGTAACAAATACACAACCCTAAAAGGTTTTCCTGCAATGTTTCTCCAGAGGAAGGCAAAAAAATCATCTAGAGGAAAAAATTCTAAATATGACAGTCAAAGTAAATCTCTCCCTGCACTAAGTACACTGGAAAATGCCTGAATCCAAGATGGCGGAGGGTATTTATAGGGCTGTGACATCACAGGGCTGGCTGGCTGCTGATTGGCTGCACGCATGGCATTGTGGGTGATCCCGCGTTCCCAGAGTTCCTTGCCCCATGTCCTAACATGTGCAGCAGCTATTTTAGGAAAAAATGTGATTAGTTACCACAAACTGTGAGGGAATCCAGATTCGATCCGAATTTCAGGAGATATTCAATTTGCATCAAATTCCACTTCGTCAGCTTCAATTCGCTCATCTCTAATAGATATACATTTAGCTGCTGTATAGCAGTTTTAGTCTTCCCTGAAATGGTCATGGCTGATGATGTCATCCTAATATCACGCTTGCCTCTATTTGTAATGGATACACTGTATGGAAGCTCCTTCATAATGAAGGACACTAACAATTCCTTGTTCTGCCCAGGCAGTGAGCTATTATAACTGTATAGTAAATCTAGTCAGACTAAATACCCATGCCAAATACATATTGCTTAAGTTTGTCACTAGCCTTCAGAAATAATGAAATAACCCACATATCCAGATGTGTAATGCAAATGAGCAGCAATTTACATCTCAGTCATTCTACGAGTCACATTTTTGGAAAGTTAATATCGGACACATTTTTCTTTTTTTATCATATCCCTTTTGAATGTCTGGTTTTCGTCTTTCAACCAATTTCTGAGTCTGTAAATATAACTGGTTTCTTTGATTATATTAATGTGCACATGTTTCTTTGACTAAATTATTATGTTGCGTGATAAAGTCATATACTAGTATGATTTGCTTTTACTATTTCTTTTGAAAGTCCTGGATGGTCTGTGTAATGACATAGGTATTGGTATTAACCCTTAGATGAATATAATATTTATCAAGTTGTATGATAGGGAATTGATATGCCTGAAGTGTGTGTACATGAGGAATAATACTCTTTTTGATCATGAAATGACATGAGGTAATGGGTGAAGACTATCTGAAATAATGTCTACCACAGGCACAGAAAACAGGAGATTCTGCTCCGTCTCTCTCTCTCTCTATCTCTCTCTCTCATTTGTAAGCAGCAAGATCATATAAGACATTATTGATGTGAATAAAGCATTTGGGGTGAGATAGAAATATTACTATAAGCTGTATCATGTCCCTGCTTCCTGCTCACTCATCTCATCCTCCCTCCTCCCTATCTTCTCTCTCCATAGACTTCTATGGGGAGCTGTAATTCGATACACCAGTGAGCTGACAATTCATCTGAAAACACCAAGAGGGATTTAACAGAGAAAGCATTTAATGCTAGGTACACACCTGTGATCAAATTTCCGTTCGGGGAGTCCGCTTGTGGACCCCCCAAATGGAAACCTAATCCGCTTTAAAAAGTGGTTACCCACGGAAACCCGCATACCCCATAGACTATAATGGGGTTTGCCAGGTTTCCGCTTGGTTTCCGCCCAAAAAGGGCAAAAAATGCAGAGAGAAAAGCGCTGCTTGCAGCGCTTCCTCTCCGCATTTTTCAAGCCGAATAGGGAATCCCCCAACGGAGTTCAGGCGCAGGTGTGACTCTAGCCTTAGTTGTATAGTTTGGTTATAAAAAGCAAACATTGTCCCCATTATGACAACCCTTTATACCCTGAAGCCAACCTGGCAGTAATGTGATCATCAAAGATCTGGCTTAAAAAATCCCTGATCATTGGCAGTTTTTTTAAAGGTGATTTTGGGGCAGTTTTATCATCTGCCTACACCACTTTTGCTTCCTAAAAAAGTTGCAAACCTCAGATTTGTTCATTTTTACATGGCGCTTGCAACAGACATTTTCACAAAAAACATTTTTTTACGCCTCCCTTTTCACTAAAGGGGGTGCTATAAGGGTATTCTGTGGCCCCACCAGATTTAGTATCATTAACTCCAGTTTTTTTGGCATAAATTTTTCCTGAAATCAGTTTGGTGCATGGTCCACTAGCGCATGCTCCAGATTTGTCACAAGGCTGTGCTTTGCTATAAATCAGGTTAATCCTCCAGCATCACAGGGACCATCAAGACTGACAGATTTCCCCCTTTCTGTCGCCCCATACATTTTAGCATTTGCTAATGAAAATGAGGGAGAAATGAGTAGTGGGGGATTGTGGAGAGGTAAGTAACATTTTGATATTTTAACATGACCCTACTTTACCAATAGTTTTCTGGGGCTGGAAAACCTGTTTAAAGGCTATCAACATATTTGTGCTTGAAAAAATCTGGTCATGTCTTATTTAGTTCCTGGATTAAAAATAAAGTTGCATTTCTTCTCATGCATTCAGCTGCCCAGTTTACAACTTCTTCTAGGTTCAGACTTTTGTCTCAGGGGGATTCCCTTGCACTTATCACATGATCTTTTCTTTTCATTTTACCTGCACAGCTTCAGTTCAGTTCTTTCCCTTCCTCCTATCGCTTTTACTAGGTTGCATAACCATGTGCACACAGGTTTATGTGACAGCACACAGCTCTCTGCAAACTCTAAATGGCATTGCTAAATGTTCTTCCCTTGTCTGTGTAAGACCCTTGTGTGTGGACTTCCCATCACAAAACTGTATCTCTAGTAAGAAGAATAGTCCGTGTTGACATGCTGAGGCTAGGTTCACAACTGTGTTTGGGTGAAGCGGACCCCCCGAACGGAAACCTAATCCACTTAAAAAAGTGGTTACCCATGGAAATCCATGGACCCCATAGACTATAATGGGGTCCGCATGGTTTCTGCCCGAAAAGGACGAAAAATGCAGAGAGAAAATTGCTGCTTGCAGAGCTTTTCTCTCCGCATTTTTCATGAGGAGACACGAACGGAATCCCCGTACAGAGAGCCAACGCTGGTGTGAACCCAACCTGAGCTGGGTTTGTTTACAAAAGTAGAGGGGGGAGGTCCTGTCAGTTTGAGGTCTTCTGTGATGGATTTAGCTGATAACAGGACAGGGCAGCTTGCGTTGTATAGCAACACATGCAAGCTGCAGAAGACAAACTGTGACAAGTTTTTTATGTAAACCAATCTGAAAAGTGATGTTTATTAAAACATATATGCATTGGGCTAAAAAGAAAAAAAGTTTTTAGCCTTAAAGTCTTAAATATTATTTATAAAATAAAGTCAAATGTGTATAACATTTCCAAGATAGAAATATTCCTCATAACAGGATGTAATTTTTTTTTATATTCTAATCAAATAATGTCCCATAGTAAGTAACAGACTTGAAGGAAATATAGTAAAACACTTGGTAATAAGGCTTATATTGTAAGGTTTTGATGAGCCAGATGAATTTCAGACCACACTGCAGTTAGAGTTAAAACTATGAAGCCGCGGTATGTTTCACTAGCTAAGCTGACTTTAGGGGTGTAGGCCTAAAGTCAGAACACCCTACAATGTAACATTTATGCAAAGCCTGCATAAAAAAACATATTTCATCAAATGCATGCAAAAGGTTTGACAGCAATATGGTTCCATAGCGTACACCATATTATCAATGGAAATGTGATTATTTATTTGCAATAAAGCAGTCGGACAACCAACAGTTCTTCAGTCAGCAGTACGTTGTCAGTTTACTTTCCTTCCACCTCCTTTTTTGCTGACATTGCGAGGCTCATGGAGTAGGGGAGGACTAGCCTGAGTTGGCCTATTTTTCTGTTCCTCATTAAAGCTGCATTGGCTGCCTGTATAGTATGTTCCCTTTGTCTATTAAACAGTAGCAAGTAATAGCAAAGTAATGCACAAAATACTAAAAATATTTTTTTGCACAAATCTAAATTGTTATTTTGTATAAATTGCTAGCATTTCTGCATGTATGAGAAGACAGTGGTTGGCATTGTTTCCTTGCAGCTCTGGAACCTTGGGTTTAATTAAGACCAGGTCTACACGGTGACATGTTTCACATGACAAAAAAAAAAAAAATGACACAGAAGTACCGGTAGTGACTGCTGTGTGATGTCTTATGTCATATCTCAAACATGTCTCATGCGACTTGTGACTGTCACGTCGCAGTTGCAAAATGTCACATGTGACACTGTAAAGACACATACACATTTTTGTTGCTCGACTTTAGTGTGACTCTTTGTCGCCATGTAGTCTTAGCAATACTTGCCTGAAGTTTTGGATGCTGTCTCTATGTTTGCATAGGTTTCCTCTGGGTTATTCAGTTGCATCCCACACTGCAAAGAGCATACATAAAGGGAATTGACTCTCAATGAACTTGGCTATGAATAGTGTATGTGTCTGACATCAGGACTGATGTTTGTGACTAGGACTGATGTAAAAGGTGATAATCTCTGTATCGTGCTGCTGAATTTGTTGGTAATATATAAGCAACAGGAGATAAATGCAGTGTTGACTTTTTTCTGCAAAGCCAACTAAATACAGTGTTATTCCTACAATATCACATCTGTCTCCAAGTCTTTTGGGTCTTTCTGAAGCCCGTAAACAGAAGACCAAGAGAGAGACTCTATTAGGCTCAAAACACTGTATGCAATGGCATTTTTTTTTTCTGGCGTGAACTTTTTTATAGGGCTTGATAAATCATATGTTAAGTTGAAAAAAATAACTGCCAACAATAATACTATGAAAACAGTTGAATTTCAGTCTTTAAAAACACAGAAAAAATAATATGTGTGAAAAAGTTCTTATAAGAATGTTATATATAATATATAAATATGTATATATATAGATATATATATATATATATATATATTACAATAAGATATTTAATGTAATTTATTTTGGTTTTTTTTTATATTTTCTCTCTTATAATCTTACAATCTCTGATTAAAAAAAAAACTAACATTTAATTGCATTTCAAGAAGCTGACATAAGGTAAGTTTACATCTTGGTCTTTTATCTGTAGTGATACACATCATTTTGCTGAATAGATTCAGATGAGAACATACGCTTACTGTCCAGCATGTATAACCAGTGATGATCTACAGTGGACCAGAATATTTATAACATTACAATATATCAATATGTGCAGTTCTCAAAATTCTCAAAAGTTTCCCCTATAGATTTAATAGCAGAAGAAATAACACAGAAGAAAATGTAGCATAAACTCAGTGAAAAGTGCCAAACAAAAGAAATATTTTTTTTGCTGTATTCGTGGGGCCCTAACCTTAAAGGGGTTTTCCCATCTCCTTGTTTCAGAAGTTTTGCCTGCTGTCTCTTCTTCTCAATTCCTATATTCTTCAGCAAGCTGGTGGGCGTGGCATTGACTGTTGGATGAACAGGACACTATGAAGTATCTCAATATAGACTTTGCCTTTATCATTAGAGATTATTTATTATGATCACTGGAAATCTTATATAAATGCAGATCAAATAATATGCACAATAAATGTATATTATATTCCACAGGTTTGTACAGAAGACTTACCATGCTTCTAGAGAACGGATTCAGTTTTATCTTTGTGTTTACAAACATAGATAACAGACACAGATCCCGGAGGCTTTATCAGCAAACTGCAATTAGCTGAACTGATTGTCCTGCCGGCAGAACTGTACATAACAGTGAGAGCACTCAGCCCCTGAGTCCCTGGGTCCTGTGTTATCTCATAGGCCGTGCTCCATGGAAACACTATGTAAACAATGGGAGGAATAATTTCACATACCAAGCAAACAAAGCAACATTGCTAAAGCAATTTATTTGGTAAAACTCTTGAATGTGCAGTGTAGCAGTATAGATAGGATACTTGAGATGGGAATACCCCTTTAGGTTAAGGCCCCACATAGCAAGCTGTAGTAAAAAATGCTGTGGAAAAGACCATTGCGGAAACGCATTGTTTTTTTTTCTGCAGCTTTTTTCACTGAAAGTCTGCAGTTTTCCTTCGTGGACTTTCTGCCCCTATTATACCTATATGGAAAACGCCGGTGTTTCCGTAGGTATAATTGACATGAAGCTTTTCTGCCGCAGATTTTTTTTTCTGTGATGTGTGGATGGCATTAGCCAGAATCAAATCCTCTTTGCAGGTAATGTAAAACATGGGGACCCAGCCTTAAACTGGTTTCACACACAGCATCTAATGCATTTTAAGAAGCATTTTTTGCAGCTTTTTACAGTTTTGTCTGCATCCAGATGTTATTTTATGTTATTTTAAAATTTATAGCAAAGTATTGAAAAGTCTACATGCACAACTTTTGGTTTTTAGTATTTTAGTCATAACACAGCTGTCTTATTTGCATAGCTTTCTGTATAGAACTTCAAAAACATAGAGAAAAAATCTGCAGAAAATGTTGCAACCAAAAAAAATACATGTAAAAATGGCATTGAGGCATCCGACACCCACACTTATAATCCTGGTGTTTTTGTTTTTTTTTTTGCTTAAAAAATTCCAGTATAGCTTGCAATTTTTTCTTTTTTTTTTTCATGTATTTTTGTCTAGATGTTTTATTGTGCACAAAATGCTTTTTTTTTTTTACTTTTTCTATACAAAGACACACACATAAGGGTTCACAATAAACAATCCTATATAATGCAAAAAGCATAGAATCGCTAAATTAGAATAACCAAAATAAATAATACACAAAAAATGAATATATAAAAAATATATAGTTTATTAAATACACATTTAATAAAATAATTCTACAATCACTGGGGTAAACTAAAAAATACATCCACAATAAATATAATACACGTGGTAGTGGAGTTATGTATTGAGTATATAAACACCTAGGGACATATCAAATGAAAAAACATGTCTATATAATGAAAATGGGGACTGATAAGCCAAAGCCCTACAAAAAATGTAAAAAGAAATATAAAGAAATGTTCCCTAAATAGGCAACATAATTAACAAATAATAGTGAAAAAGGAGTAGGCAAACAGTAGCACCATATATAGATTAATGAAAAGACAAAATAATAAGGTCCCTGTGTGTATAAATAAACCAAACCTCACTCCATACCGCACCGCACCCCTACGTTTTCCTATATAGAAATGTTTTTTCATTTGATATGTCCCTAGGTGTTTACAGGTGCATCTCAATAAATTAGAATATTTTTAAAAATTCATTCCTTTCAGTAATTCAATCCATAATCAGCGTCTTCCATGACTGTGTGTCCTACTGAACCAGACTGAGGGGCCATTTAAAGGCTTAGGAAACCTTGGCAGGTGACACACTGAATTTACAATACTGAACTTTTTTACAATATTCTAATTTTATTAGATTTGGGTTTTCATTACCTGTAATCCATAATCTACATTTACAGAAATAAAACACTTGAAATAGAACACTCTGTGTGTAAAGAATCTAGAAAATATAGGAGGTCACTTTTTTAATTGAATTACTGAAAGAAATAAACGTTTCAAAGATATTCTAATTTATTGAGATGCACCTGTATATACTCAATACATACCTCCACTACCACGTGTATTATATTTATTGTGGATGTATTTTTTAGTTTACCCCTGTGATTGTGCAATTATTTTATTAAATGTGTATTTAATAAACTATATATTTTTTATATATTAATTTTTTTGTGTAGACTTATTTTGGTTATTCTTTTTCTATACAAAGAAGACTATAAGAAACACCTGAAAAAAGGAACGTGAAAACAAACAAAAAAAAAGGAATGCCAGAAAATCAGAAAGTGACAAGACAAAAAAAGCTATATGTGTAGGGCTTTTCATAAATCACTACTGACTAAACTGTAACATCTGTATGCACAGGCTCAACTGGCTCACAGGGGAGCAGGTGAGTCCTGCAGTGGGCCCCTGACCCAATGGTACAGTACAGTACATTCACTGCATACTGCAGATAGGCCGCATACTGCATCTCATGTAGCCTTTGCATCCATATGATAAACTGGGAAGAATATTTAATAAACTATCCAGTTTATTATATATAGATGCATTGTGTGCCTGAGATGATATCTAGGCACAGAGGTATTTTGACCACTATCCTTCCTCCTGGGCCCGATCTCTTAGTGTCAGTGCAGTTTTCTTTAACCAGTGATATCTCAAAATCTATGTGGGTTACATACATGATCTTGGTCTTATTTCAAAAGCTAAGATTCTTACCTCGGCAGATAGAAGTTTAAAGTTACAATGTCAATGAACATGTTCTACTTGGGGTGAACTGTAATGTACTTTCCTCAAGCCCAGAGTCCTGCTCGTACAAAACTGTAGGGGGGGGTTAATAAATCAGATGCACATCCATGCACCAGAATGGGAATCTAACTCAGGCAGGAACTAGGTAGATTTAATATATAATTTTCACCAGTATTTTGCTGTGAGTTATGACAAATATGTTGGGTTCAGGTGCCCCTGCCACAGCCCCCTCACTCTCTGCCCTGTCTCACCCACATTCACAGAAAGTGGAGCGAGAGGTGCAGCGCGGGTGATGTGGTGCATCTTTGGTGCATGAAAGATGCGCCAAATTCTCACCCATTTATGCCAGAAAACAGACATAGGTTGATATATTCCCCCTTTTGTGTTTTTCATGGCCTTTTTTATACTTTACATGCTGTTTTTTGCTGATTTTTTTTTTTTAATGCAGCATGACCTAGGTCTGGCATTGTTTTCAGGTGTTTTCCAATTCATTTCATTATAATAAATGCTGTGTGAACAAAAAGTGTCAATGCCAAGTAACCAAAAAAAAAAAAAAAAAAGCCATAAACACATTCTATGACCCCTATTGAAATTAATGGGAGAGTTGGGAGGTTTTTTTGAGGAGGAGATGATTGAGATGGATTGCGTCTGCAAAAATCTCTGTGTGAACATACCCCAATGTAATTGAGGAGATTGAAGGTCAGCTGTACAAACAAATAGAATGGGCTGCACAGGTGAGTTCATCAGTGATAATGGAAGATTCCATCTACAAAAGGAGGTCAATTAGGAACTGGACAATTTTATGGGCCAGTTTGTAGAAGATCCTTCAAGAGGTGATGCTCTATTGTATCTGATTGTTTATAATCTTGCAGACAACAGCATAACTTGAAGTTCCTAGGCCCCAATGCAAAGTATGGTAGAAGGGAGTGTGAAAGTAGAGTCCCCCTTTTAAGGTCACACCCAGGGTCATGATACTATATACCTCGAGTAAGCCAACAGTAGCCACAGTGTTGTTGTACTTCCTGAGAATAAAGAATTTTTTGAAAGCAGTGAACCATAAATGTAGAGTTAGGATTCTGTGTGTCCCTCCTCCTCTTTTGTAATTTATTATGCTGTCTTTCTGTACTATCAATCACATCTTTTTTTTTTTACACAGATCCCATTCTCTAGTAGTCATGTTGCTTCTGCTGAGAGACATAGTCCTCTTACCCCAAGACTTCCTCCTCTTCCTCTTCTTGGTGAGTTGGATGAGAACTGCCGTGTTTTTTTAGATTTAGAGGAGGTAGAGGTACAAGACATGAGTGTTGGTGGAGGTAGTAGTGGCAGATGGTGCGCTACTGGTAGCCATGCTGGTAGGCGCAATCTGTAGGCATTATACTGGTAGGCGTTAATCTGAATTGTGAGGGCATAGAGGAATTCCATTACCATGATGAGTCACAATATGATAATTGTAATTTTATTACAGATCTGGCAACTGGGTCAGGTGACATCAGAGAAAGAGGGTGGCGGCAGCTGGTAAGATTTCCACCTGATGTGCAGCCCCAACATTCAAAAAACCTGCCTGGGGTAGATCTAACGCAAGTTCAAGTGGTAGTGGTACTGGAAGACACATTTACACTGCTGCTATAGGAACTTTTTTTTGTACATTACATTACCAAATAACAAATGGCAAGGTGCAAGATCTGCAAACAGATAATTAGCCATGGGCATGTAGGCACGTGTAGGAACTAGAAATGGCATAACCAGCTCATTTGGCAAAGTGGAATTGGCAGTGGCACTAAGTGAGCAAGACAATTCCATTCCTTCTCCCCATGATCGTTTTTGTAGGCAGAACATATCTCAATCTGATACTCCTCCTCTTCTTCTATGCCAGTGTCAGTTATCCATAAAGGAATGTGTGTCCAGGAAACCAATAAACAGGAATCTGTGCTCAGTCATCTGGGAGGTCTGCAACTTTAACTCCCACCTAGCCAAGCTACTGTTGATGCAGTTGCTGTTGTGCCACTTAGTGGAATCCACTGAGTTTCGCCAACTGATAGCACTGCATAGAATACCTAGCTGCCATTATTTCTCTAGTAAAGCTGTCCCTGCTTGATATCACCTTCCGGGCCTCTACTTGTGAATGTCCATGTGGGGAAAGGTGCACTCCACCATCAATACCTGCAGCAATTATGTGCAGGGACAATACATAGCTTTCATGGCCCATGGATCACTGGGTCAATGTTTTGAGGCCACAGTCTAGAAACACAACAAGTGCTTTCTAGTACTGACATTGCCGCAACCCAGATGGAGGGAACCGGAGGATAGGAGTAGGGGTGGCGGATGGTGTGCCACCTGCTAGGCCGAGCACACTCAACCAAGCAGCCCAGCCGCTGAGGGGGGTCCTGTAGCACTAACTGGTTGGTGGTGGTAGTAGTTTCCCCCTTCCAGTTCGAGAGGGGACCTCTCCTCTCTGAGCTGGTGTGATAGTGTTTGGAAGGGCCCTGACGGTAAGGCAGGAATGATTCAAGCAGCCAGTGATAGCAGTTGAACAGGGTGATAACTTTATTGCAGCAACTGGGAACAGGTACAACAGCAGCTTCCAAATGGGGGTAGTAGTATCACAATGCCCAATCCCCCAGCCTTGGTTATAGGAGGGTGCCCAGGAATAATACAGGCTCTATGGCAGACTTCTCCTCCAACTACACCTCCTCTCGTGCCTCTCCCAGCTATGGATACTGGGGATAGTGGTACAGAGAGTCCTGACAGGGAAGGGGTCTTTTTTGGCGACTTTTTTGTACACTCAATTCTTTATTACTTTTTAAAATTGCAATCTCACTGAAGGTGTGCCACACATTTTCCTTGAAAAAACACAATGTTGATGTGGCATGTGCTTCCATATAGGGATAACCAGCATGCTAATCCAGGTCCTTTTTTTTGCCTCCCAAGTTTTGCTCTCAGGGTCATACAATCCTTTCCATTACAGAAGATATTTTAGCTTTTTCAGGTGGCAGGCCAGGCATGCTGATAGACTGCCCAAATTTTTCTTGAAATTCTGTAAATTGTCACTCCGCCAACACGGTGTTGATGTGGCATGTGCTCCCATACAGGGATAACTGGCAGGATAATCCAGGTTCTTTTCTGCCTCACAAGTTTTATTTCATGGTCATAGAATTTCATGAATTCCATTTCAGAGTATATTCTGGATTTTTCAGCTAACAGGCCAGGCATGCTGATTTTTGGTGTTTTTTTATAAAGTCAATTCCTTATCACATTTCAAGTGCAGGCATGCTGACAGTGTGTCACTAATTTTTCTTCAAACTCTACAGATGCCAATGCCACTTACCACTGTCACTCTGTTGGCATAATAATAAGAAAATAAAACAAACAACTCCAACATTGCTTCTTCCAATACCAACGCAATGTTGGTATGGCATTCTGCTCCCATAAAAGGATAATTTTTGGTGTCTTTTTTTTTAAAAAAAGCCAATACTTCGACACTTTTCAACTGGGCTCAAATTTATCTCCCAAATAATAAGTCTGTTGCACTTATATCAAAGTGCATCAAAATGGGCTAATTTTTCTACAAATCCATTGCTTTTCGTAAACCACAGGCAAGCACCTTTCCCAAAAAAAAAAAGGTAATTTTTGGAGCATTTTAAATGTTAAAATTCGCAAAAGCGAGTGGCAGTGAAGTGTATGGTTAAACTCAGAGGTTGTACCCACTGCTTACCATCCAGTTTTTCATAAACATACTATTCATGTCACATTCACTTTGACATAACTTTGTCTGTGTTTGCAATAGAGAGTTAGAAATTTGATGGATAGCTTCCTAGGAGCTACACTACACTACAGAGTGTTCTACACTATGTTTTAAGCCAATTTAAGTTGTGGTTCGTACCGACCTTGTTTGACCCAAAATGGATCTGGAACCTGGGCCACCTGAAACTAATTGGATTTTGAAAGGTTCGCTCATCTCTACTCACAGCATCAATAATTATTGATCAGTACGATGCTGTAAATTCAGATCCACGGCCATGGCAGGAAATATGTCTGTGTGAACAGGATCTGACATTGATCTGTAAACATAAAAGCCACGTTTTACTGTTTTGATATATGACACCCATCATTCTCTATGAAGAGATACTTTTTAAAAATCCTGATCTGTTTATATTTACTTTGTAAATATATACACACATGGACAAAATTGTTGGCACCCCTCGTTTAATGAAAGGAAAACCCACAATGGTCACAGAAATAACTTGAATCTGACAAAAGTAATAATACATAAAAACAAATTGACAAGCCACAAAGCTTCTGGGAGAATTTCCTATGGACAGATGAGACAAAAATCAAAATTTTTGGCAAGGCACATCAGATCTATGTTCACAGAAAAATGAAGCATATCTTGAAAAGAAACCTGCCCCTACTGTGAAACATGGAGGAGGCTCTGTTATGTTCTGGGGCTGCTTTGCTGCATATGGCACAGGGTGTCTTGAATCTGTGCAGGGTACAATGAAATCTCAAGACTATCAAGGGATTCTAGAGAGAAATGTGCTGCCCAGTGTCAGAAAACTTGGTCTCAGTCGCAGGTCATGGGTCTTGCAACAGGATAATGACCCAAAACACACAGCTAAAAACACCCAAGAATGGCTAAGAGGAAAACATTGGACTATTCTGAAGTGGCCTTCTATGAGCCCTTACTTAAATCCTATTGAGCATCTTTGGAAGGAGCTGAAACATGCTGTCTGGAAAAGGCACCCTTCAAACCCCAGACAACCCCAGAGCAGTTTGCTCATGAGGAGTGGCCAAAATACCTGTTGAGAGGTACAGAAGTCTCATTGACAGTTACAGGAATCGTTTGATTGCAGTGATTGCCTCAAAGGGTTGTGCAACAAAATATTAAGGGAACCATCATTTCTGTCCAGGCCTGTTTCATGAGTTTCCTTTTTAAAAAAATTCTGTTGAAGCATTGTTGAAAAGCAATGTCTGACTTTCATTTGTTCATTTTCATAGAATTTTTATATATTACTTTTGTCAGATTCAAGTTATTTCTCTGACCATTGTGGGTTTTTATTTCATTAAACGAGGGATACAAACAATTTTGTCCACGTGTGTATATATAGTTTAAATGATCAAAAAAGGATTTTTTTTTATGGATCCTATTGTTTATAGGATGTAAGTAAATTTTTTTTATGCTGTTTGCCCCTAAATTTTTATGAGTATCTAAACCATATGGCTGCTGCTGTTTTTTGATTATATAGAAATACACATATAGTGGGATATTTTCAAAATTAGCCCCTTCGGCACCCATTTTAGTCCCTGGCAAGATTTGATAAATCCTTACAATATACATGCTCTCACTATTTTTAATGGTACAGTTTTATTTTTTTAACTACTGCATGGGAATTAATTTTACAGTACGTTGGTCAGTGTCACAGAGCCTGTAGCTTGTAAACTCTGAAATGGTGACTTTCACAGGTGTATGTGCCATCTTCCTTTAATAATTTTGTAGCAATTTTTTCATTATTTTTTATTGGACTTAGCCTCTGTGTATAGAAACTATGCACTATGGATTAAGATTTTTTTTTTTTTAATGCTGAAATGAATGCCAATAGTTTTACTAATACTAATAGTTTTAACCTAATCTTTACATTACATCTTAATTTACTGCATTCTTAATAACATGTTTCAGCAGAATAGTCTTACTTCAACAGCGCCATCTACTGTATCAAGTAGAAAGGATGACTAGAATTTGTCTACATTTACAGTATTTGTAAGAAATATTTACTATTCATACATAGTTGATGGAAAAGGCTTTTTACTAACTTTTGTGAGAAAACTATATATTTGATAATATATCCTGTTTTTAGAAAATAAGATCATTTAAGATCATATACTGGGGAAAATAACTAAATATGAGCATCTTTTAACAATTCTTGTCTCCTAAAGTTAGTGCTATAAAATAGTGTATATTTATATCTGTATTTATAGTTTCATGTGTTTGATATTTTAAACAAAGCCAAAGATAATCCTTAACAATACATAACAAATAAAAATAAGGAAATTATACAAATACTTTTGGTACTTTTAAAGAAATGTCACATTTTGCTGATAAAGTGTAATAAAGTAACACACAATACATTTAGACACAACAATACACATGAGAATGAAAGTGGATATTGTGAATTTTATGATTTATTAAATAGTATGATCCAATTGCATCATCTTTAGTTTATTGCATCTGTCAAATTTCTTGCCTTTGCTGATTTTTTTTTTTTTCGGATCCATAAAATGTCAGATTGTTTGTCAATCATGTTTCAGGATCTGGTTATATTTATAGACACAAAGGCATGGTTTAAATGTTTTCACATTGATGTTTTGCTTCTGCTTTTTTTCTGATTCACTCCGCCATCTAAATATTAGGATCTATCAACTTTTTTAATAATTAAAAAAAAGGTGTGTGTAGACACAGTCCATGGTGTATTTTTGGATGCTGTAAAAATAGATCCTTACTGAAAAGATATACATTTTCGGAACAGATTTAAATGAATTGAACCTATTTAAGGGTATTTTGCTTTCAAATTTTGTTGACAATGTATGTCAAAACATAAAAAAACATGTTAAACAGTTACATTTCTTATTAAGTAGTTCATTCTTTTCAATAATGTCTCATTTTGAGCTTTATTTTGTAGATAAATAGATAGCTAGGCATGAGATAGATAGATAGATAGATAGATAGATAGATAGGAGAAGATGAGGCATGAGATCGATAGGTAGATACTGTATATAGATAGATAGATAGATAGATAGATAGATAGAAGAAAATAGATAGACTTATTTTGAAACTCATATTTTGAAAACTCATTAGATAGATCATTTACTTAGCTTTTTTGCATACCATTGAGTGTAAATTCCAATTCAAATATTTATAATTGGGTATAAACTTTTGATGAATATTTAAATCTTTTTTTTATATATGTTTTAGGCTTTTTGTGCATGCATAGCATTATTCATTCATATAAACAGTCCACATTTCAGTTATATGTTGTGGGACCATTATTATTTTTTGCTTTCAAGGCAATCCGTCAAAATAAAAAAATTATCATAACATGTAAAAGTATATCTGGGTCTTGATCATGAATAATGATAAGTAAATAAGCATTCCGTACCTTGATGAGTTTATAACACAATTTTGTAAGTATATAAATAATTAGACTGTTTTAATATTTGTAACTGAAAAAATTAGTGTAATTCAAAATTATAATATTACTTTATGTTTAATATAATATAAAAAAATATTTGAAATTAAAATATATAAAGCACTTTGTATACTATCTCCTTTTCTCTTCTATTTTCTAAGCATTTAGGCATAACTTTATATATAATTGTAGTACCGTGTACTACAGCATATACTTTAAAGTTTTCTATATCTTTACAGGGAAGCACAGAACAGAAAATATAATCATATAATATACCCAAAATAAGTGTTTTATTGTTCTTATTTAAAGTATAATATCAAAATCAATGCAACATTTGTTCTAAATACAGGTACACAAGTATATGTGTGTCTAATAACTACAATATGCTTATAGAGATTATGTGTGGCAGGTGTAATCCCAAGAAAAAGAAAAAAAAATGTTTATTTTCTGTAGCTACATGCAGTGCATATGTAGTTATTTCACAGCAGTGACCTCAAACGTTGCCCATATTGTCTCCATAAAACAATTTTATGTATCTGTATTGACACATACTAGTGCTACATATGTTTCTGTTGCGTCTGCACGTGCAACACATAAGTGGACATCTGCAAATCTTCAAAGAACATCTAGTGTTTTATATATATTTACTGGGTTCTTTTAATATTTTGAGACCTGTTTATGCCTCTATTACATATTATTTTATTGTGCTTATTCTGTGTTAGGTTCTTTTAATATTTCAGTACTGTTTATTCTACTTATAAATATTGTTATTCTATTAATTCTGTGATGTGTTCTTTTAATACTTTGGATACTTTATATGAATCTATTAAATATTATTTTTTATTCTCTGTAAGCTATCTTGTAATTCAGTTTACATGTTTTACAAAGGAAAAAGGTTTATTGTTTTTCCAAGAAAGGCACTAGACATATCATTAATACTAGCAGTTAAATATTTTATTAGGGTATTAAATACATGGACAGATGGACATATTTTTATACTAATATTTTATTCTTAAAATTTTGATGGTTTCAGTTCAGAATGATAGTTTCCCTTTATTGACTAAAGAGAGATAGCTTTCCTTTTTCTTAACAATGTTGGCATTGTACTAAATGTTTTTGGGAAACAGGTGTACTAAAGTAATAGTTCCTCTGGACTCAGGAGAACTGTCAGACGGTTCATCTAAAGGTAAGTATTTCAGCTGTCTTTTAATATAATTTTACAAAAATATAAATTTGATTTTAATTTGTTACAAATATTTGGATATGTGATATATGAGAGGAAAATTCCTAAAATGACACGACTAGCATACAATGTTTATTAATATTTTAGTTGTTTTTTATTTCAGTATTTTGGATGCTCTATTTTTGAAGCACTTTTAAATGATACATTTGGGCACTCTCTAAATAGCAACTACAGTACCTAATGTAATGAATACATTGGACTTGCTGCTTTTGGAGGATTATAGCCTATTAGCATAAACAGATTGCTTCACAATACATAATATTACACCCGACTAGACTGGAGTGGAGTAATTATTCCCCTTAACTTAAAGCCCCCATATGAGCGTGAACCACCTTGTTGTCTATGTTCAACTTCTTAAGATAGCAGAATGCAGGCTCTGTCTTAGTAACAGTTATATACATAAAATAAATCACCATAGTGCCATCAAATTCCTGGATAAGAATAAAACATTTCCCATAGAGTACTATGCAGCCAGTTAGTGTTATACAGCTCCCAGGTAGTGTTATACATTGCTCATACAAAAGGTCAATACTCCATTGGCCAGCACAACATACTTTGCTGATGCAGAGTTTTAAATAGGATGACAGTAGAAAAACATGGCAGCCTTCTTCTATAAATAGCACCACACATGTCCATGGGCTATGTCTGGTATTGCAGCTCCGTCCCATTCAATATTAAACAGTCTCTCTGGGGAGGCTTTCAGGACTTACTTCCTTGGTGACGCTATTGCAGATCAACCAGGGGTTTACGGACTGGTGTCCACCAGGGATCATAGGAACAAAACTAGCACCCTGTAAACAGCCAGCCCCCATAGTGCAGATAACTAGAAATAAACATGGGATAGAGGAGGTGGAGTGAATTGGGGATCGGCTGATAGTTCCAATCATGTGACCTGGGGTCAGAACTAGTTCAGAAACTCATGGTTGATCCAAAATAGAGCAACTGAGGAAGTAAGTCCTGAAATTCATCCTGGAGATTTCCTTTAATGAAGCTTAGATCCAATACCAGGTATAACCTATGTACAATGGTGGTCTTGATTCTAGAAGATTTTCTAATGTCAAACAACCCCATTATGCAATTTTGCACATAGTGCCAAAATGTGCACAGAAAGCACCATGCTTTGCCAAATGTGGAACCATATAGTACCTGCATTGGGCATAATTGTGTCTTTCCAACATAGAGTTAATTAGTGGCCTTATTGCACAACATATGCCATACATTACATGCCATACATAGCCAATTATAATATCAGTATTGCTGCATACTGCTTCCTCTTCACAGAGCAGGTATCACTTATCTTGTCCTTATTCCAGTATTAATGCGAGCCCTATGCCTTCTGCTGGCAACGGCAAATAAAAATAGTATTGTCTAATTGACATTACCATTTTGACCATATTATGGAGCCCCAGTTATCCTGACCTTTGAAAGTCATTGGGATAGAAAGTTAGTTATTGAGAAGCGATGAATTGGGGGAGGGGGCTACCTGGTAATAACTCATGTATATGCCAATTGATGTCAGAAGCAAAATTATTTTTGTTATTCTAACTAGAGATGAGCGAATCGATTCTGCAGAAGTGGAATTCGATCCGAATTTCAGGAAATCTTCGATTCACCACGATTCCGGATTTCCTGATGCTTCGCGGTAACAAATATTTAGTAAGGACCTTTGTGACATCAGATGATCACAAGATATTCTCTAGTGATGTGATTGGGTAGGCGTGTCTTTGCTTGTTAGCAGATCCTTCCACATGAATAAAAGTTGTCTAGGCTGGAGAGAGAGAGAGAGAGAGAGAGAGAGACATGACCGCGGCAACCAAGGGCTTCCGCCATTTTGCTGCCCACCCCGACTCTCTGCAGGCCGGAAATAGCTGTTTATTCGCTGTGAAGTAATTCGGATCAAAGCAAATTTTTTTGGAACTTCGAATCGAACTGCCGAATCGAACTTTCGAGAAATTCGCTCATCTCTAATTCTAACAGTAAAAACCAACTTTTTAATAGAAAGCTGCAACATAAGTATTATTAGTTTACTAAAGACTTGCATACAGTTATAGTTACAGACAGCTTTTGCAACTATTAAAAAACAGACTTTACTATTGAAATCTCTTCTGTAATTATAAAAACAAAATTGCACTAGACAAGCATTGTGTATATTGCAGGCTTGGTTTGCCACTTCTTGTCCTTCGAGCATGGAGCCAGTGGAAGAATCAGATGTCATGCCCAGGTGAAGACCAGTGTTTGATTTCTGCATTGAACTAAGATCATAGAATATGACTAACTCTAAGACTATAAGGCCAGGGATGCAAAGTGGCAAAAGGTTAGCCACTGCAAAACTGCCTGCAGCTAGCCTGCCATGATTTACAACTGCAGCATAGTGGATAGGCTTTAAAGAAATCCCGTCCATGTTCTGTATTTACTGCATCTTTTTTATTGGTCAAGGTTTTACTTGCAATTCAAAGGTTGAAAGCAGCATGAGGATTACGGGTGAACCGATTTTGGGTGACTTTTGACCCAGTGATTCTGCTATGGTAAATGTTGCAGCATTTATACTACATGTGTCCTTACCCTAAAAGGTTCAAATTACTTCCCAAACCAACAATTGTAGCATGTAATAGTAGGAGCAGAAATATTGTTGTATGGCCACAAACTGATTGCAGAGATAATCATCTTTATATGGTGCATTGCAAGTGCATTGGGACACGCCTGATTTACCAGATATGTCCACAAACAACTATAACACAGGCAGAGATGGAAAATCTCAATCATGGCTAAAGGGCAGAAATTAGGCAGCAATTTTAGATGACATTCAGAGCACATGCAACTTCAGGTGTATCTCAATAAATTAGAATATCTTTGAAACGTTCATTCATTTCAGTGATTCAGTAATACAATCCATAATCAGCGTCTTCCATGATTGTGTGTCCTACTGAACCAGACTGAGGGACCATTTAAAGGCTTAGGAAACCTTGGCAGGTGACACACTGAATTTACAATACTGAACTTTTTTACAATATTCTAATTTTCTTAGATTTGGGTTTTCATTACCTGTAATCCATAATCAACATTTACAGAACTAAAACACTTGAAATAGAATACTCTGTGTGTAAAGAATCTAGAAAATAGAGGAGGTCACTTTTTAATTTAATTACTGAAATGAATGAACGTTTCAAAGATATTCTAATTTATTGAGATGCACCTGTATATGTAGGCAAACTTGGGAAATTTGGCCCTTCCCTGATACACTTGCAGCCTGGCAGCCTTGCATATTCATAAAAGCAATATTGAAGTACATATCTGTTAAATATCTTTGAAATAATATTATCGATGGATAAATGATATCCCATATTAAATATTGCATTGACAAAGTATTGCACTAAGGTTGCATGAACACATGGATGATATTGATGTCCAATATGTGCCCTCCATGGACCCGTTTATGAACAGAATTAGGACTTGTCCTAAGTTTTTCTCACGGCCCCATGCACAAACCAGTGATAATATATGGGCATGTGCAGGAAACCTTACTCAGAGAGGAAAATGCATGTTTCTGCCATAAAATGTATGATAAAAATCACAAATTTTGGCCAAATTTACCACCTTTTCAAAAAAGTGAGCATGTCCAGGTGGGCCTTAACAGAGGGGACCCCTCAACCTAGCAGATTTACTATAATTTACACCAGAAACTGGCATAAATTATAGCTAAAATCTACGCTGGCATAGAGCTGGCATAGATTTGAGATTCCCGAGCATGGAGGGCAGGCGATGTGCCTAATTTATTAAGAGGCATGAACCTCTTAATAAATTAGGCACATCTTACTCCAACACAGGGGAGATCAAAACTGGTGTAGAATATGCCACAGAGACAGCTACAAACTGCAAATGGTGAAGAGAAAAATGTGAGAGGTAATTGAATATTAGTTTTCTTATAAATCATGTAAGAGTGAATGTAATCATGTATTATACTTGGATTCTGTATATCTCTTACTAAATATACTTACCTCAATACATTCATGTTCACAACATGCTAGGAATATAATTTCATATTAAATACTTTATCGAGAGATCATGACTGTATACATACATCTGAGTTTTATATATTGTGCCACTTTTTCACAATCAATATCATAAATACATATTTTTAGAAACATTTAAGTTTTTTTTTTAACCATTTACAGTCTTAAATGGCTTAGAAAGTAAAAAAATAAATCTTACATACATACTTTTTCAATAACCTATTCAGCTTGTCACTGTGGTTAGCCACCATATTGTGTCTGCAGAGCTGATATCACTGGTGATGGATAAATCACCACTAGAGATTGGTGAACCACTGGAGATTAATTTGTTTCAGGTTCGGACGATTCGGAAGATTTGTTTCGGACCAAACTTGCTTGGGTATTTAATAGTGTAATTATTATATTTGGGAATCTCTTCAGATCCCAAAGTATAGTATAATAGGTGGAGGCCTAGGGGAAGTTCAAAAAAATAACAGTTCTACTCACCTTCCCTCTTCTGGGCCTCCTTGAGGCATCCAGCATTCTATCTGGGTCCTCTTCTGGACTTTTCCTGTCTACTGGGTGACATCATGTGCCCTGGGCTGAGCTATGAGGCCTGTGATTGGACCTCAGTGGTCACATGGGGCGTGCTGAGCATTATGACATCATTACGTTTTTTTATACTTCCATGGGCCTCCACCTATTATGAAGAGACCCCAGAGTATAATAATTTTACTTCTGGTTCACGAATGACAAACCCCCAAAGTCTTCGGCTTGGGTTGAACCTCAAACTTTTGAAAAATTTGGGTTGAATCTGGTTCGACAGAAAGCGGTTTACTCATCTCTAATCACCACTGGCTACTTGACTGCATTTTAAGATATCTGAAAACCACTGAATTAATTTGATTCGCTATAATGTTTAATTAGTATATTGTTAATTAGTAACTGAAGAAAATAATAGATTATGCCTGAAGTCAGATGATTTAGTTATCAAATATGGGGTATTGTATAATTGGAAAAAATACAATTTTCCTATGTCATATTTACATAACTGTCTCACAAAATCTCACAAGAACCTTCATTGCTTACTTCTACTGGGTAAAACTCTATCTTGGTCATTTGATGATCACACAGGTGCATGTATTGTTACAAAGCAGACTCCAAAAGCTGTACTGTAACAAGTTGTACACTTGTGTGACCAAGAGAGATTTTTAGGAGAAAACAATGAAAATGTTCAGATTTATAGTCTATTGTTTAAAAACATCAAATATATCCAGGGGTGGCGCTGGGGGTGGAGGGAACAAAGCCATGTGTCTCGGGCATGGTGCCAACAAGCCACTTTTATGTATTTAAATACAGAGTAAGGGCAGTGAAATCAACCTTTGCCTTGGTTGTCGAAAACCTTGGCTACAGCACTAAATATACCTATTGTATGTCTTCCCTTATCTCCTTAAGGCTAAGGCCCCACGTTGCAGAAACACAGAAATGCAGCAAAAAAAATGCTGTGATTTAAAGTAGCTGCAAAGTGAATGAGATTTTGGTTACTCTCATCCAAGCATTGTGGAAAAAAAGAGCTGCGGAAAAGCTGATTTCAAAAATGCACTTGGTTTTGAAAAACGCAGCATATTCATTGTAGATGTGGGATTTTTGAGTAGATAAGATTGTACATGAGTTTTTTCCTATAATTTTAATTGGGGAAGGAAAACGGGAGAAAAAACGCAGCAAAAACTCTATGAAAAATTCTGTGGAAAAAAACGCAACGCGTTTTCACTTTAATTTTTAGCTGCTTTTCGCTACGTGGGGCTTTAACCTATGACTCTCCTCCTTTTCTTTTATTCTTAGTAGTGATTCATTTGTACAGTTTTCTTCATGACTTCCCCTAATTTTAAGGGGAACAAGGTGTACAATGTGTTAGCGCCATATAAAGGTTTATCTTTTTTTATAATTATTAATTAGACATAAATAATAAGCAACTACTGAAACATTGACAAAAAGATTGTTTCGATGAAGCTAATAATAATCACAAAAATAAACAAATAACATACAATAGCATCTGCAATATTGATTTTTTTACTTACGTAAAAACTTACCTAAATAATCGGCATTATCTTCGCCCAGGTTCAAGATTTCTACTATTACTTGTAGACAGGTGTCAGAGACTTTACCCAGTAGTAAGACTGCTCTGGACTCCGATTCATTAGATTATGTGACACATAAGAAGAAAGTAATCTGTTTCCTTGGAAAGGCATTACAGAATGTATTTCTATCAAGCAGGACCATGACCAATTCAGTGAGTAGGATAAGATATGCTAGGATTCATATGTTGACTACTTTATGAAATTATATTACTCCATTTTTTACTTATTAATAATATTATGAAATTACACTAATGGAAAACCACCAAAGCATCACAATGGGTGCACTCCATTAAAAGTGTTTCTTCTGTGACATGTATTGGTAGATTTGAGCTGCATACTATAAAATTATTAGTTTACTACATGTTTAATGATCTGAGGCTTGTTCGGCTCGCTGAAGAGTATGAGATCATGTTCAGATTTTCTGTGTAGAAAAGATGTGCAAAGACTATAACAAGTAATCCGCACCTGTTATGTTTGACATTTTCTTTGCAGAGTTGCAGGTTCAAAATAAATCTCATTCAGGCTAAGGCTTCACATTGTGGAAATGCAGCATTTTTGGCTGCTGCGGAAAAAAAACGCTGCATTTTACAGTACCAGCAAAGTGAATGAGATTCTGGTTAATCCCATCCACACATTGCGGAAAAAAAGAGCTGTGGAAAAGCTACATTTTCAAAAACCCATGCATTTTTGAAAAACACAGCGTGTCGACTTTAGCTGTGGAAACACGGGTGTTTTCTCTATAGGTTTAGGCCAAGGCCCCTCATAGCAAACCGCAGTGGAAACACATTGTTTTTCATTGCATTTTTGCTGTGTTTTCTTTGTGGTTTTTCTTCTCTTGAAAATTTCTGCAGGTAAAATTGACATGTTGTGTTTTTCAAAAACACAGCTTTTCTGCAGTGTTTAGTCAGAATCTCATTTACCTTGCTGGTACTGTAAAACGTTGCGTTTTTTTTTCTCCTGCATTTCTGCAACATGGAAAAACCACTGAGAAAAAAGCAATGAAAAACTCTGTAGAAAGAAAACATTTTTTGGTCAGGGCCCCACGTGGAAAAAATGCGGCGTTTTACAGTAAAATATGAGCAGCAGACATGCTGCAATTTCCAAAACCATTGTGGTTTTGGAAATCAGACAATGCCAATTATACCTATGGAAACACTGACGGATTCCCTATAGATATAAATGATGCAGAAAGTCATCAGATAAAAGCTCTGTGAACTTTCTTTGAAAGTGCTGTGGGAAAAAGTGTGATGCGTTGCCACCGTGGTTTTTCCCCCAGCGCTTTTTTGCTGCGGGACACTATACCCTATAGACGCCTTAGCCTTAGACAGCATTTTTGGCTGCTGTGGAAAAAAATGCTTTGTTTTACAATACCAGCAAAGTTAATAAGATTTTGATTAATCTCATTCACACGTAACAGAAAAAAAAAGATCTGCAGAAAAGCTGCTTTTTCAAAAACATTTGCGTTTTTGAAAAGCGCAATTTGCTATTTTTAGCTGTGGAATTGCAAATATTTTCCATATGGATTTAACAGGGGAAGAGAAATTTGTATTTTTAATTAGTATGTATTAAGTATTAGATTCGTTCGTAAAATCTTCCCATAAATGTAAAAAGTGTCATTTTTCAGTACAAGTATAGATGGATGGACGGATTGTTGAATAAACAGAAAATGGTCAGATTATAATCTGTTGACACTCTTAAAAACATTTAGTGATAAAAAAAATGTGTATATTATAATCATGATAGTTGTAAAAACTATAATAAACACAAAAATAGAAATATTGGAAAAATAATAATAAAACAAGACATTAATTTACTAATTTGTAGTAAAAATCTAGGACAGCATGAAACAAATGTTTCTAGATGATGCATAAATTATTGTATTTTATCAATGTAATGTAGTTGTACTTTACCATGCTAGATCAATTCATAGATAAAAATAGATTCGCTAAATATTTTAGCTACTAATTGATCTTTGTGTTAATAACGTTAAAATCAATAAATGTGATATCATACTTTCAATTTTTATGTAACTTAATTCAACAAATATGTCTTTAATTCTGCTCTAATAAATACAGGGGCCAATTTCTCATGTCTTGTACACTAGTTTTTTTGGGTGTTCAAGGCATTAAAAAAGTCAAAATTTTTGTCACCTGTGCTGGTTTTTGAGCAAAAATTGTGATATTTGCACCCTGATCACCATTTTTCACTGGCGGCAGCAAAGTGAGGCTAAAGGTGAGCCAAGACAGGAACATGTCGGATTAAGAAATTTATTATAACATTCTGGCACAGGTTATAGCTGAAACCTACGCCAGTCTCCGACAAGCATATGTTTCAAGGAACCTCCCGCAATGTGGCTCAATAAGAGTATGGAGTCTCTGAATAATTCTGGCACATCTTGCTCCAGTGCAAAAAGGGGTTTAGACTGGCACCAAAAGTGCTGGTCTTAATAAATCAACCCCAGAGACTTTATTGACCCACAAGCTGTAACTAACATCTTGAAGTTTAGCTACAGCAATGCTAATATATTTTTTTTAATATCCAATGAATATTTATCATGACAGCCATAGTAGTAATGACAAATGCCATTAAACCTGGAGAAAACATGGTGGTGCCTTTTACTATGTAGTTTTGCTGTGTGAGGTCTTCCTTGTGGTTGTTATACTTTCAGTTACTATATGCTTTTCATTCTATATAATATATGTACTTTCCAATGTCATAGAGTAAAAGAAAAGATATGACAGATTAGTTGTGTATGAAAAAAAACATTTTAGCTAGATAAAATACAATGGGTTACAAAAACGGTGGAGGGCCTGAAGCCTAAAGGGGGGGATACAAAAATGGAGGAGGGTCTGAAGCTTCAAACATATCAGAAGAGGCTTAAAGAGAACCTGTCAGATCGACTTGGGACATTAAACCATCCACAGGTCCTTATGGAGGGGTTTAGTGTCCTAAATCAACCCGTTTTAAAGCCACCCATGCTGCTGAGTCCCAGTGGCTATGGTGTCTTCTCAGCTCCTGTGCCATCTTTAGAGACCTGACATCACCAAACATGTATGGAAGATGTCGCAAAGGAGTTAAATAAATAAAATCTAACTTACACAGAATCTTTTCTCGCAAAACATGATGTCAACCTGCTCAGCTCCTCCTGCTCTATCACATGCGGCCGGCAATTAGAAAACTTTGGTTACAGTTTTTTATTGATATTGACAATTTTATGTTTTGGGTAGAATCCTCTTTACAAAAACTACCAGGATGTAATCCTCTAAAACTGCGGTCACACTAGCATTTGTGATCCATTTGAGGTTTTTGTCCCCCATTCCGCTTAAAATATGTGGAGAGAAAAGTCCTGCAAGCAGGACTTTCCTCTCCGGTGATTTCAGGCGGAAACTGGCCAGCTGGTAATCACTTTTTAAGCGGATAGGGTTTCCATTTTTCGGGTCCCCAACACTAGTGCGAACCTAGCATAAGCTTGCTTACTCCCCAGTCTGCTGTGTACTCTAATAACATCTACTTAGGATAAAAGTGGTTTTATACAGTTTTATAGTAGCTGAAGCTAAAATGGTTAAAAATACCATTCCTCCATACTTTAGAAAATACATATTATTCTGCTTTCTATATACTGAAAGTGTACAATAATCTCTTTACAAGTAGTACATTATATTGTGTTACATCACTCCAATAATGGTTTTAACCCCTTAACGCTCTTTGCCGTACTGTTACTCACGCTGAGCGTATAGTTTACGCTCAGTGCCATAATAGTACGACGCTGTAATGGCGCAGGTGCTGTGCTTGCGGCATTACTTCCAGCTCTTGGCTGCGTTTAACCCCCTGGATGCCATGATCAATAGTGATCACGGCATCCAGGGGGTCCAAGGGCAAAATCACCTCCATGTCGCCCCTCAGACCTCCTGCGATAAAATCGTGGTTTCCGAGGGGTTGCCATGGCAGCCAGGAGGCTGGGCCACAGACTCCTTACAGCCTGTGCATAGTTACAATAGGAACTACTGTGCAATGTTTTGCAATACTAGGTTCAAGTACAGGTGCATCTCAATACATTAGAATAACTTTGAAACGTTTATTTCTTTCAGTAATTAAATTAAAAAGTGACCTCCTATATTTTCTAGATTCTTTACACACAGAGTGTTCTATTTCAAGTGTTTTATTTCTGTAAATGTTGATTATGGATTACAGGTAATGAAAACCCAAATCTAAGAAAATTTGCATATTATAAAAAAGTTCAGTATTGTAAATTCAGTGTCACCTGCCAAGGTTTCCTAAGCCTTTAAATGGTCCCTCAGTCTGGTTCAGTAGGACACACAATCATGGAAGACGCTGATTATGGATTGTATTACTGAATTACTGAAATGAATGAACGTTTCAAAGATATTCTAATTTATTGAGATGCACCTGTACCTTTGTGGGACATGTAAAAAGTGAAAAAACACACACACACTAGTAAAAACACACAAAATAAATAAACAAATAATAAAAAGTTTTTAAAAAAAACTTTATATTTAAAAATATATATAATGTAAATGAAAATAAACAAACATGTTAGGTATCCCCCATGTGCATATAAGTCCCCACTATCCAAAAATAGCGTTAATTATCCTGTGCAGTGAATGCCATAAAAAAAAATATACTGCAACGCACAAATTAATGCATTTTGGTCACTTTGCTTTCCCAAAAAAACAACAATAAAAAGTGATCAGAAAGTCATACATACCAAAAATTGGTACCAATAAAAGAACTTTCCCCGCAAATAAAGAGTCCTCACATATCTCAGTCCACAGTACAGTAAAAAAGTTATAGGCGTCAGAATACGGTGACCCCAGGAAGACCGTTCATTTTCAAAAAGTGACGTTTTATTTGTAAAAGCGGTAAAACGTAATAAAAACCAATATAAATATAGTATCGCCGTAATCGTAATGACCCGCCGGACAAAGCTGCCATGCCTTTTTGAATGCAGAGTGAACGCCGTAAAACAAAATGCAAAAAATTATGATAGAATTGTGTGTTATTTCACATGGATCCCATAAATAAAAGTTACTCAAAACATTATATGTACCCCAAAATGGTGGCAAATTAAAGTACAACTCGTCATGCAAAGAATAAGCGCTCACATAGCTACGTTGACAGAAAAACTCGCTGAGCGTTAACGTACAAACTACCCAGCGTCATTAGGGGCTAATGGTATTGGGAGAAGACTTGTTTCATGGAAAACTCATGGGTGTGCCTGTCAGTTTTGTTTTGGGCTGACCTTGTCCAAATTGGACCTGCTATTTTTATATTGTAGGGTCTCTTCAGACCCCAGAGTATATTAAGCGGAAGCCATGGGGAGGTCAAATTACATAACAGTCTTACTCACCTCTTCTGGGCTTTGTCACAGTATCCTGAAGTTCCTCAGCATCCTTTTTGGGCCTCTTCCAGCATCCAGAATGATGTCAGTGGTCCTAGGAGTCTCAGTGATAGGTGAGTAAGACTATTTGTTATGTTTACTCACCTCCCCTGGGTCTCCACTTACTATATTCTGAGGACTGAAGAGACCCATGGAATAATAGTATTTTGTGGGTAGTAAACCACAAAGATTTCGGGTTGGGCTGAACCTGAAAATTTTGGAAAATTCGTAACAAACCTGCCTTTATACATTACCCAATCAGACCCAAGGGAGATTTAGACAAGTCTAAGTTATCAAACACATTGCAAAGTCAGCCACCATAGGCCATCCGCCATCACATATGAGGCCTCTGATGCTTCTAGACATTTTGGTTCCATTTTTTTTTGCATGTTACAAATAACAAAAGAGAACTAAATGAAGATGTTTTCTCTATAGGGCATATTTATTAAGAAAAATACACCCCAATTCTGGTATCGAACCTAAGTGTAAACTAAGCCAACAAATAAGTAATATATGGTTAGACTAAACAGACTCAGTCAGTCTCCATGCAAAGATGGAGAAGATCAGCGGCAGAAAAGTCCATGTGTTTTCCCTGCAGGATTTTCACAAGACTGTCTGTGTCAAAACATGCAAAAATGCTGCAGAATGACAAATTTCAGAAATCTAATCATTTATGGAAAAAAATAATTAATTAATTAATTAAACATTTATATATATATATATATATATATATATATATATAAAAATAGATATAGATAAAAATATAGATATAAAAATATATATAGATATATGTTCTTTCAATTAATCTTCTATCCCTGTGACATTTGCACTAGTGTCTATTGTTATAGGCAGCTTCAAATGGTATATTTCAACTTGGCTGGCTCTTCAGTCAATTTTCATATCCATAAAACCAAAAATATGCTTGTAGTCATTTTTTCTTGCCAGGCAAGGTAATCTTTCAAATGTTTATTCAAAAGTGGAGTGAGTCATGTAAACGGCTCTATCCAAGATATTTAATATTTATTTATTGTGCTGTTACATGTGGCTTCAGACTTTTTGGTACAATGAGATCCTGCTGCCTTACCAAGAGTTCTGCTCTTTTTCTCTCCACCTTTGACATAAGAATTTCCAGTAAAGCCCCATCCTTACCTCAGACAGCCTGATTATATGACCTGTGTTTACACTTGATCTTCTTTAAAGCATCGCTCCGGCGTAACTCCCAAAAAAACATTTTGAAAGCAACGTATCATACGTCTAAGCTGTTAAAACAAATATCTAATATCCTTTAAACAAACATTTATTCATTTGGTTTCTTTAAAATGTATCATTTAAGCAGGCATCCTATAAAAAGAAGCTCCTGACAAGTGTTTTCTGCAAGTCAGAAGTAAAATCAGCACACATGTCGGCCTGTCTAATATTCTGCCAATAGTCATCAGTATGACATCACAGGAAATGGAATGTAAAGAGTCAAAGCCTCTTCCAGTGTTTGTTTATAGTGGTAGTAAACACTTTGTAGTAAAACTGATTGCAAGGCTATCTGTAAGTCATTCTCGGCAGTGTGTGCCTTCCAACAGTCAGGAATAGGAGACTTGATGGAGAATAAATTAGTATGGGAGAGTGCAGGAATCTGTGCAAAAGATGCTGTTTATATAACTGTGATAGACTTCTTTTAGAACTCAGGACATACCTATCAAAAAACTTTTGACATGTCATAGTTATATGTCAGGTGTTTTGGTCAGTGGGGACCCAGGTGCTGACATCCCCACCAATCATCTAAAGAAAGGGACAAAAGCACTAAGATGTCGCTGAATTGTAGCCTAGGCTCTGGAGTCTCTAAGTCAAACTTACAACTCCATTTCCTCTATTTTAACAAACTCTGACTCTAACTCCAACTCCAGTTCTGGCTCCAACTCTTTTATAATGGCTCACAGATATAACAAATCATCAGTATCGGGTCATCAGCATGAGATTGGTTGGGGTCCAACACCCGAACCGATCAGGTGCAACTGCTACACTGTGCAGACTGGAAGCTCTGTACAAAGTACTGAGCTCTGTATACTGTAGCTGTAGTGCCTCTAACTGCAGACCCACTCCCATTCACTTCAATAGGAGCAGAGCTGCTTCCAGCTATATACTTACCATACTATATATGGCTTACGGCGGCCACATCAATTGGCTCATGGTTCAGGTGTTGGACCCCAACTGATCTGACACTGATGACCTATCCTGTGGTGTGCCCCATTATGTTTTCTAGTTATTAGTTCAGTATAAGACCATTATTTATTTTAAATATATTCTTTAGTTCCAATAGGTGACTTTAACTTCTAAATATTTTTTAATACCATAATGTACTGTCACACTAAGGCTAGGTTCACATTTGCGCCATGCTCTCCATCGTTCGTATCTGCCGTGGAACCCAAACAACAGAGAGAGGTTACCCGCGGACACCCGCTGACCACATAGACTATAATGGTGTCTGCCAGGTTTCTGCCAGTTTTATACTGAAACCGGAAGAGAGAAAAGTCCTTTGTGCAGGACTTTTCTCTCCAACGATTTTTGGTGGAATCTGCGACGGAGTCTCTTACAGTGACTTCGATGCAGAAGTCGATGAAGCCTGAGGCTGCTTTTACATGGCAGAGTCTCGTCTGGGAAAAATGGTCTGTGTGTATTCCATATTTCCCAAACCGAACTCGGCTGAATCAGTTGAACTCACTGCATTATAGGGAGATATGATGAAATGACCCCAGAATGGTCAAAGCGCTACTGTATCAAACTGACAAGAGTTTGATACAGTAGCGCTTTGGGCCATTCGGGAGCTCACAGTGCTTGTAATGATGAGTGTCCCTATGGGTGGGTTATTGACCTCAAAGACTGTGAGTATTGACTCCAAATTGTTCCCAACTCCAGTTGTTGCCATGATCGCCTTAAACTTCAGCGACTTATATACTCTCAATCTTGTAAAGGATTAGTTGCGATGATGGTGAATGTTACTGAATGGAATCACTGTGTTGTACGATGCTTGCTTCTGTCCTAGGACTGCTGACAACGTACATGGAATCTTCAAATACATCGCAAAATCTCTCCAGAAGCAAAATAGTACAAAATTAAATTCTGCAACAAATTTCAAAATTCAGTAAAAGTTGTCTTCAAATAGAGTACTCAGTATTTCATACACATCTACATGTCATTTATCAACTTACTAATGCACCTGGAATATGTCCAGCTTTCAATAAAGGCAGTAAAGAAATACCTATATAACATTTATGCTTTCTAGGTAATAGACTATGTGGTGTAAACTGACAAAAAAGATACAGTGCCAAGTTACTCGAATGGAATTTTCTTCAGAAAGAAAAGAAAATCACCAAACTCAATCTAGTTTGAGGAAAATTTCCTGCTTTTTTCATAACTCACAATGTAAACCTTAGTATAATTAGTACATTAAATAAAATCTGACCACGTACCAAGATATTAATGCTTGTAAGAGAAAACAGACCTAATATCTGCACACAATGTCTAAAATAATAATGTGAGGGAAGGTAAGTGGAATTATTGCATACAGATTATTTTATAGATTAAATGGGTAACCTTAGGATAGGTTATTAGTATCAGATCAGTGGGGGTCCAACACCCAACATCCCCACCATTCAGCTGTTTGAAGAAACCATGGCTCTTGTCCAAGTACTGCAGCCTCTTCGATGAATACCAAACACAGTACCATACATTGTATGGCGACTGTGATTAATATTGCAACTCAATTTCATTTACTTGAATGGGACTGAGGTACAAATAGACCATGTGACTGATGAATGTAAGGTCACGGCCTGTAAATAGGAATTTTGTTCTTGCTCGGGCGCTGTGACCTCTTCAAACAGCTGATTGATGGAGGTGCCACCGATCTGATATTCCTGAGGGATAGGTCAAATTTCCACAAAGCTGCATTAATTGACATACTGACCAATGGGCAACTTTCTGCTACTGATAAATATGTTTATCCCATGTGTCCTCTCTAGGGGTTTCTTTTTTCCTTTTTTTAAATTTGAGATTCAACAACATTTTAAAAAATTCACTAATAACTTGACACAATATAAAAGTACAAACCTGCTGTATTACACCATACAATAACAACAATAAAATTAAAAATAAAAATAAAAAAATGGGATGGACTTGTAAAACAAACTGTGACTAGTGAGTTTCTTGTGATATGTACCCCATTAATGATGGGCCTACTTAGTGGATTCTGTGCAGCTGAATGGCCACAAGTTTATTTAGGCCACATGTACACAATGCAGTTTTTGTGCACTTATTTCATGTGTTTTCTTAAGCTCAATCCAGGATTGGAACAGAAGGAAGAGCAGAAGTAGAAATAAAAAATGTATTCGGCTAAGGCCCCACGTTGCGGAAACGCAGCTTTCTTTGTTGCAGATTTTGTTGCGGGTTTATGAGCAAAAGCCAATAATGGCTACAAAAGGAATGGGAAATATCTTGGAAATACTCATACTTCTAACTTCTGCTCAATCCACTCGAGGCTTTGGGTCAAAAACCCGCATCAAAATATGCAACAAAAAAAGCTGCGTTTCCGCAATGTGGAGCCTCAGCCTTCCTCTTTTTTTGTAGTTCGTCCAACCAAATCTAACCAGTACTATGTGACTGAGGCATATTCTAAAGCTTTATTCACATTGGATGTCCATTTTTGTAGAAGCCATCACGCGGCCATTTTTAGAACACATTGATTTTAATGTGTTTATTCACATGGCTGAATTTTTAATTGAATTTTTTTAATTTGTATTTTAAGGACATTTCCTATTTCTGTCCATTTTCATGGATCCCTCAATAGACTCAATAGGCCTCACCATTTTTGTAATGACTTTTTCTTCCTTTCAGAAAGGTTACAAAAAGAAAGCTTCTGTCATGTTTTTTTTACATGGGGGTGAATGCAGATGGACATCTCACGGAGGAGGGTTCCATCTGCATCTGTTTTTTATTGCTATTGCCATTTAATTGACATTAAATAACGATAATGTGAACCCACCCTTATTGGAAGGCATAGTGATTAAAAAAAAAAAAAAAAAAAAAAAAAAAAAAAAAAAAAAAAAAAAAAAAAAAAAAAAAAAAAAAAAACAAAAAAAAACACCACAAAATAACATATAATATAATATAACATAACATATTATATAACATAAAACAAAAAAAAAAAAAAAAAAAAAAAAAACAAAAAAAAAAAAAAAAAAAAAAAAAAAAATATTTATAAAAAAAACCACTCCTTTTTTTTTTTAAAAAAATTATAAATATACCCCAAAATATTAAAAAAAAAGAACAACTAAACCACAATTACCCAAAAAATCAATTTTCCCCAAAAAAATTCTTTTTCCCCCCCAACCCCTTTCCACCCCTTTGCCCCCCCCCCCTAAAAGGGCCCCCCAACCCCCTTTCAGTGTTTTCCCCCCTAACCCCCGGGGGGGGGTTTTTGGGGGCCGGGCGGGGGATCAATCTGTCATGATTAAGTAAGAATGACACCACCGGACACTTTAAAAGGAGGCTGGTGTTTGCCATCATTGTTTCTCTTCTGTTAACCATGGTTATCTCTAAAGAAACACGTGCAGTCATCATTGCACTGCACAAAAATGGCCTAACTGGGAAAAGTATTGCAGCTAGAAAGATTGCACCTCAGTCAACAATCTATCGCATCATCAAGAACTTCAAGGAGAGAGGTTCCATTGGTGCCAAAAAGGCTCCAGGGCGCCCAAGAAAGACCAGCAAGCGGCAGGACCGTCTCTTAAAAGTCTTTCAGCTGCGGGATCGGGCTACCAGCAGTGCAGAGCTTGCTGAGGAATGGCAGCAGGCAGGTGTGAGTGCATCTGCACGCACTGTAAGGCGGAGACTCTTGGAGCAAGGCCTGGTCTCAAGGAGGGCAGCAAAGAAGCCACTTCTCTCCAGAAAAAACATCAGGGACAGACTGATATTCTGCAAAAGGTACAGGGACTTTCCGTGGGGCGGCGGGGGGTGGGGGGAAAGTCTTTTTTTTTGATGAATCCCCTTTTCGATTGTTTGGAACATCTGGAAAACAGCTTATTCGGAGAAGAAGAGGTGAGCGCTACCACCAGTCTTGTCTCATGCCAACTATAAAGCATCCTGAAACCATTCATGTGTGGGGTTGCTTCTCAGCCAAGGGAATCGGCTCTCTCACAGTCTTGCCTAAAAACACAGCCATGAATAAAGAATGGTACCAGAATGTCCTCCAAGAGCAACTTCTCCCAACCGTCCAAGAGCAGTTTGGCGCTCAAAAATGCCTTTTCCAGCATGATGGAGCACCTTGCCATAAAGCAAAGGTGATAACTAAATGGCTCAGGGAACAAAACATAGAGATTTTGGGTCCATGGCCTGGAAACTCCCCAGATCTTAATCCCATTGAGAACTTGTGGTCAATCATCAAGAGACGGGTGGACAAACAAAAACCAACAAATTCAGACAAAATTAAAGCATTGATTCTGCAAGAATGGACTGCTATCAGTCAGGATTTGGTCCAGAAGTTGATTGAGAGCATGCCAGGGAGAATTGCAGAGGTCCTGAAGAAGAAGGGTCAACACTGCAAATATTGACTTGCTGCATTAACTCATTCTAACTGTCAATATAAGCTTCTGTTACTCATAATATGAATGCAATTATATTTCTGTATGTGATAAAAACATCTGACAAACACACATAAAAACCAGAGGGCAGCAGATCATGTGAAAATATAATATTTGTGTCATTCTCAAAACTTTTGGCCATGACTGTATAGTAAGTGTACAGTGAATGGAAAAGCAGCATACTTTCTTCCTGACTATATTCTCCAGTTTTAGTACAAAAGGTTACCCTGTTTTCTGCTATATGGTGACACTTGCAGTCTCTATTGATAAAGGTGGCAAACTCAGGTCTTCAGTCCCAGGTCACAAGGACTGGCTGAGCCTGAAGACCTCTCAGATCCCTTTATGACCCTTTGAGGTTCTCCAGAGCCGCCTTGTTAAAACACAGGACTAGGTAACAACAATATAATGCTTTCTGGATGATATCTACTTAAGTAAGACCACTATGGCACATACTTTCTTTACTTCAAAACTGTATATTCCATGCAAAAAATGTAGGACTGTCAACAGCTCTGAGTTTGCCTCATACTATAATAGACCATATTATTCCTTTTGTAGATCAAACCAGCCTGCAAGCCTAAAGGAATCACAACCACAGTGCACTTAGGGAGAAGAGCTCATAGAAAACTGTCAAGGATGATGTGTTAACAGAATATGAGCACAGACCAAGGGTAATGTGCAGAAAACAATTGTTTCTCTTCACAAATTAAAGGAAGATTTTCGCTTCAGGCAATGTGGATTATAATGTAGCTCACAACTGTTCTGCATTAGTCCCCATTACCATCCAGTTCTCTTATGCTCTCAAGTGAACCACTGATATTCTACGTGGCACATACAACAGTGTAGCTGGAAAGTATTACAACATACTGTAGAGGACATTTTATTTCTTGTGACCCTTGAACTAGGTGAAATATACCATAAAATATGATACAGTTCTTCATGTGTAGCTATTTTATGACTAAAAATTTCAGATTTTCAGTTGATTCAGCCTAAAGTCCAGGCTGTACAGTTCCCAAATAATTGTACAGACTACTAGGAACATTGTAGCAATACTTCAGCTGTAAGTAAGCTATGTTGTGTGCAGGATTTCACCCTTTATATGAAAACAATAATGTTGCAATTCACTGACAGTATGCAGAGTTCTGATAAATAGCATGAAATTGAAAGGCATAGTGTATGGGAAAATTGGAATATCTTACAATAGATGAAATTTTTCTTTGTATTTTTGTTAAAGGTGAAGATTCTCACGACTGAGGTGCCACCTTGCACCTGAGGGCTCTCATTTTCATTGATCTCCCATGACTGGGCATTGCAGATTACGGGGTCCCAGTATGAACCCCACTCACACTACCAATTTAACAAACAGACTGTCTGGCCTAAATACCTTCCCCTTTTTTGTCCTCAACCCGGCACCCCACCATCAACCAACCCCCCTATTAAGAATAAACAGAGATCAGGGTTGGATTAAATCGGTCACAGCAGCCGTATTTATTAACAATGAATAAAGATGAATTCCTTCTTCCATGTACCAGCTCACAGGGCCAATAATCCTGCAACCGTTCACCGTGTGCCAGGCCATCCACCAAACTATGCAATTACCAACAAATGTATAGGCGGAGCCTACCTTTGACTACACCCTTTTAGCCAATTGGCCAACAACTCCAAGGACTGCACCCGCCAAGGCCACTGTGACTCCAACCTGTGAAAGAAAAACCAGTTAAAAACACAGCCCCCCAAGAAAAAAAGAGGGAGGAAGGGACAACCTTCAGCTATGCCACGCAGCTCTGGAATGACTGCTTCCCGGGCCGCTCGCATAGCAAAACTAGACGGGAGTAAGCCCCGCGACCCTAACTTTCTCACCCTAGCACCTGTTTGGTCCTATTACTGCCTGCCCCCAGCTATATTCCCTGTGCAGCGCTCCAGTCTCACTTACATGTGAGTCCAAGGAGGGGTCAATGGACAAAAATAGGACATGAGTTATATTTTGACAGTCCATTACAATGGACCATCAAAATAACATTTTTGTCAATAGCCCCCATTCACTTGAATTTAATGTAATGCTGCCATGTGACATCTATTAAAAAAACGGACATCACATGGCCATTATTCACTGTTGTGTGAATATAGCTTTAGGTTAGAGCTACCCAGTGTCATATGTTGTGAAACAAAAATTTTTATTCATCTCTATGATGTTGCAGTTGCGACATGCAACTGCGATGCAACTGTCCAAATCCAAACATGTCAGATTTTAGGTTGCAAATCACAAGTGTTGCGTGACTTTTTACCATAGATTTAAATGGAAGTAGTAAGCGACTCACAAGTGACATGTCAGCAACTTGACAGAGTGTTTAGGCTAGGGCTACATGACGTAAAGTCACACAGGAGTCGTGCAACAAAAACAGTTGTGCAATTTGTCTGCCACTTGCACAATGTTTTAGGCTAGGACTACATGGCAAAATGTGTAGCATAACCAAAAACTGTGTGACAAAATGTCCCGATTAAGTTACAATATGCACACGGCTGCGATGGCCTGTTTGTTTTTTTAAAAGATTTCAATGAACTTTCTGCAGCTGCACAAATCCACATTATTACATAAAACAGTAACGCAACACAGTAAAATAAAGGCAAAGGTTACAAAGAAAACCAATGTAAATAGCAAAAATAACAAAGAGCTCAAACTTCCAAGTTGAAGGTGCAGCTTGGCCTTTTGGCCATTTTTGTTAAGGGAGAATGGGGCGCCAGTACATTCTGGGCTATACTTACAAGGTGCTGGGGAGCCTGGATGATCTAATAGCATGGTTGTGACCAATGGGCTGCTAGCCCTGCATGTGTGTTATGTGTAACTATGTGCTTTACGGCTATTTTTACACTGCATATAAATTTGATAAATTTATAAGTTTTAGCGCACATTGTGATCAGGGCACCTGTTGTGTGTCATTTAAGCAAAATGTGTGCTAAGAACCTTAAATTCCTAAGCATTGCAAATATACCAGTGGTGCAATTTAAAATAATATAATTATTGCATGCTAGCACATATCTTAGCGCCCACAGGGGCTGGCTTCTTCTTTGTCTTTGTTCACTTTTGCATTGCAGTTATGCTAGATTTAGCGACCGAATCTGCGCATTTATTTCACTTTGTTAGGAGGTCCCGCCTTACCTTATCTTTATAAAGTACTGTACAAGAGGGGTGGTGACTGTCTCCATCTTGGTCATTCCCTTGTATGGCCTTTTCAGTGATTTAGTGTGTTGCCAATTTGAACCTATTTTTTTATTGAAACCAAATCCGCATTACAATCTCAGTTCCCATACCTCCCATTGTTATACTAGACCAAACTTAGATTAATATAGAACTTAGATCATTATAGAACCCTATGGTGATTTGGGGCTGACTCAGTAGAACTGGCTCTAACGTGGCTACTAAAATGTGGAAAATATTTATGACAGTAAGCCTACATTCATGTGACCATGGAGCAAAACAACCGTGAAAAACATCTATTTCCACAGCCATTTTGAAGTATAGTGAGGGATCCATTAAAACAGACAAAAATAGAACACGACCTATATTTTGTAATGGACCATCAAAAAATCAGTCATGTGAATAGCCCCCATTCACAGACAATGAAATGAATACAGCAGTGTAAATATAGGGTTAACATACTTTCTAGGAGTGGATGTCCCAGCAAATGCAGCTCAAGGTCAACTGTAATGCCAGTTGTTGGAAACTGTAAGAAAAAATTGACATTGAAAATGGAAGAAACTGACAGTTTTTAACATCCATTTTCCTTTTGTGTGTCACACATTTATCATCAGTTTTCTGTCTGTCTGACTGTTTTCAATATCCTTTTTGCAGCAGTTTGTCATCTGTTTTTATCTGTCAGTTAAAAAAAAAAGCCAAAAAACGGATGAACTTCATTGGTCTATTTTTTTAACCCAACCCACTCATTAATTTTTCAATCATAAATCCATTTTTATGGATGTTAAAAACGAACTCATTGAGTTGTATTGGTTTGTCCATTCTTTAAAACAGACAAAAATATTTTTAACGGTCCCTTGAAAAGATGGTCATGTGCATGTCCCCACTGACTCCCATTATTTTAAAAATGGATGTCTAATGGGCGCTAAGAAAATATCCATTACATGTCTATTTACACTGTTGTGTGCATGGGGCCTTATAGTTGTAAAATATGTAATTTCCAGTACCCTACCAATATGAGTTCTACAAGACAGCAAATAGAGCAAAAGGAGCATGCAGCATGTAGATAAACACTTTATTTAGAGGGGTTTGTAGATTATAGTTGATAATTCCCTTATAGTACAGTATTAAAGGGTTGTCACCGGTTCGTTTCCGCACGTGACCGCTGGCCTCGGTAGACAGAGGTGGTGGACGCCGGAATGCCACGGACAAATGAGTATGATTTTTTTGTTTTTCCTCTTCTCCAGCCTCCTCCCTGGTCCATGGAAATTTGTGGACAAGCCCTTTAAGAAATTTTATTTTATGTGTATTAATATGCTTAATACTCTACTAAAATATGAGCAGATGTTACAATGTGATTTACAAGGTTTGTCATTATGTTGAATGGTTATTTCCCTTCCTATTGCTTTTCATTTGTTCTTTGCACAATTCTATTACTGAATTAAGGGCTCTTAATGTTTTGTATTGTTGTCTTAGCAAAGATTAGCATTTGAGCTACAGCACAGTTTCAGCTTTTGCTTACTCGAGCTAAATGTTTCCTTTATTAGAAATACAGTATGTATGTGTGCCAAGTCATCTACAAATTGTATGTTTCTCTGTCCCCTTCAGAATGAGGAAGCAGGAAATTGGCAGTCTGCCATGATGTCCTCATATGAGCAGCTATATGGAAATATTACTATTAAAATGTAAAAATTGCTACATATTACTGCTTAATAATACAGTCCGGAGAAAAACTAAATCCTCCCTCTTTGAATTCTATGAGTTTAGGTATTAGGATGTAATAAAACAACATATGGCCCTAAGAAGGTCTTTAAGGTAGGTAAATCCAACCTCATATGAACAACACAACACAACAGATTCCACTGTTTATTGTATTTTCGACAAAAATGTAACCATAATGGAAAAGCCGCGTGTGAAAAACTAAGCACACCCTATGAACCAATAGCTTGTAGAACCATCTGTAGCTGCAATAGCTTGAAGTAATGGCTTTCTATATGACTTTATCAGTCTCTCACATCGTTCTGGAGGAATTTTGGCCCACTCTTTTTTACAATGTTGGACTTTGGATCATTGCAACACCTTGATTCTTTTTTTTTTTTCAGCCATTCTATTATAGATTTGGTGGTGTGCCCGGGATCAATGTCCTGTTGCATGACCTAGTTTCAGACAAACTTTAGCTGTTGCATAGATGGCCTCATAGTTGATTCTAGAATTCTTTAGTATGCAGAGGAAATCATGGTTGACTGCAAACAAGCTCAAAACGTCAACCCTCCTCCACCATGCTTGAGAGTTGGTTGAAGTGTTTGTGCTGATATACTGTATTTGGTTTTGATAAATGTGGCGCTGTGCATTATAGACAAACATCTACACCTAGGTCTTGTTTGTCCAGAGGACAGTGTTACAGAATTCTTGTGGCTTTTTCTGGTGCAAACCTGCAAACTTTTAGAAAGAAGAGAATTTTTCTTGTCAAACCTTCCAAACAAGCCATATTTATTCAGACTTTCTATTGGTACTGTCATCAACTTGAAAATTTTACATCCTAACTAGCCTGTAGAGTCTTAGATGTAGCTCTTGGATCTTTTACAATATCTCTAAGCATTATGCAGCCTGACATTGAGCTGAATTTGCTGAGACATCTTTTGCATCACTTTTCTCACTATAGAATGATGAACTTCAAATTGTTTTACTCCCGTACAAGTAAATGAAAACAAACACACATGTGCTGTTACCTCTCCATTCCATGTGCACACAAGATGGCGGCAGTGAACCCCTACTCTCCACATAGGTGCAGGTCCTAGAGTTAAAACTGCATCTTTCAGGTATTTATGGCCTGTCAAAATGCCATGAATATGCAAAATGGGAATATCCCTTTAAGTCTCCATGTCATGCATCAAGCACTCAGGTTCTACATAATACATTTTATCAGGTTTAGGCAGTGTTACCTTAATAAACTTGCTTAACAAAATAACAGAAGCAAACTGTGCATACTATTTATATTCTGATAGGATCATCCTAGACTGAGCTGTCAAAGTATGAAATAGTAACCTCCTCACCTATCACACACAAGATATTGTATTAGAGGAGGCCTAGGTTCAAAGAAACTGTGGACGTGACTTTTTCTTAAAGTACATTTATACACTGAACATAAAAATGTCCACATATCAGTAAATCAGAAGTTACAGCAGCCACCAAAGTTCGTTTAGGTTTTTTATCCCATATATATAGTTAAATTTGTCTAGAAGACCACCCCTCTGAGAAGACCACCCCATAACCAGACCACATTTTCAGTGACAGATTTTCAGTTTTCCATACTAGCCATCTTCATTGAGAAGACCACCCCTATAGAAGAACAGTTTTTAATGTAATTTTGGTTGGTAGTCTCAAAGAGGTTTCATTGTATTTTCATATTTCTATTCAGTTGTGTTTGTTGAGTCAGAGGTGAAGCTATTCTCAGCAGGTAAACTGACTCGAACATGTTAGCAAAATTAGAAAAGTCAGGTTTCATAGTGTAAGGGTTAAAATATAGTTTACACTATATTCTATGTCACAGTATACAGAAAGCACAAGAGGGTGGAATGTTCTGCAGACAAGACTGCATAGTTTATAGATAGAATACAGACTTGGAGTCTGGGGGAGGATATCAACAGTTTTGATGTTCTCAGCAGAACTGGTATTCTCAGGAATGATAAGAAGGACATTCAGATAAGGTAAAAAGGAAAACATCTGGGGTGATGGGTAACTGAACAAATTTGTCTGATAACGGAACTGGAAAGACCATATATGTATATTGATCACATGACTGTTATGTAACTGAGTTTGCTTTTAAAACTGTATTGAACTACGCAATAAAGTAGAAACGGTTCATACACGATACCTGTGAACGTCTTGTTTCCAGAGCGCTCGAAACTGGTTATCTATTTAATTAGGCTTACGGTGACATCCATCCCGGGGGAGATTAACCCCCGACAATAGGTACATAGGTATACGTCACCTATGCGTTTCAGGACTGGACTAGCCCCTTCTTAAGGATATCACAGGAACATGGCCCCAATGAGATGCGCCAGCATAGTGGTATGGCCTCGAAGGGGTACAAACAGTCTTCTCAAAGAGCAATGCTTTAATCTATTATCAGTGGAACAGCCTCTGTACAATCAAGCAGAGCAGTTATTAATAGTGGTTCCTCTCAGTAGTAGCTCTTGACCAATATCTCTTCCCTTGACTCAGGGTCTATCACCCTTAACAAAATTTGTTAAGGCCTCTCAATGGCCTTACAGTAGGTGTCATTTAGCCCTGAGTCTCTTATGCAGCTCCATTTCCATGGCATTTATAGTGGCTCCCAGGTGTCAGCCTACATGCCAGCCTTCATGCCAAACAGTCTTTATTAGCTGCTTATGCCCTCTCCATCATAACTCTACCCATAGGAGCAATGTGGCATCCCCACATCTATGTACTCTACTCTTAACTCGTAACTAATGGACCCAATTAAACACGTTTACCTTACCTAGTCATGACCCCTGGGATCGCACTTCCTCATTGCCTTCCTGACCTGGACACAGGTACAAACAATACCCACTCCCACGATAGCCACAAAAAACAGCACAACAAGAGATGCAAACAGCCATATCATTATGTGATAAATCAGAAACAGAAAGTGCATGGGACACAGTACAAACATGACAACAAAAGGCATTAAACTCAGTCCTTGCCAAGAAAATATTGGACAAATAGCAACAGTCTTGAACACAACCAGAGGAGTCAACTCCACCTCCTCTATAATACTATAAAGAGTCTGGAAATATTTTAGTTTTCACAGTGGCCACAAGAGGCAGACCTTTCCTGCTTTCAGCAACTAATTTGGAAGCTTTACTGTGCAGAATGGAACATGGCAGCAAAGGACAGAGGATGTTATACAGCTTTATTGTACTGTTTGAGGTCTAAGTGAATAATATACTAACACTTTACGCCATACACTATATACACAGATATGACTCTGTCTATACATGTAATACAGGAGGAATGTGCGTTCCTTCAACATGGCTGCTCCAGTGGAATTTTCATAAATGAAAAATAAATAGCTACTACTTTAAAAATGAGTGAAACATTGGGGAGATTTACTAAAATGCAATAGAATTCTGTCCAAAATTGTGCCAAAAAACTGATGCACATGCCATGTACCAAATATTTTGTATGTATGTATTTTGTATTATTTTTGTGTTTTATGCAATTTTAGGCCTCATTACACAGTTTTGAAAAGTGTCTAGAAAAAGTGGTGATAAATTTAGTTGCTGAATATATTTATGCCCATCTTAATAACTTCGCTACATCAGGCTTGTCCTGACCCACAGGTGAACAGATGAATCTTTTGGTGGACAATTCTAGAGTTGATGGATATGAATAAGCAGCTTTTGTACTATGTAGGACCTGCGTTCATCATCTGTGGATGTGACCCATTAATCATTCAGCTTCTATGTTGTTGATCTTCTTTCTCTGTACTGAAGATGTGCTTAGTTAACCAATCGGATGTAGATATGTGGATGTGGTTCACTAAATCTCTGGGTTCCCTATGGTCACACTAGGGGGGCCATAACTTACAGCAAAAACATGGCACTGGGATGGGCCAGGAAAACTCAACATCCAGGGTGCATACCCTATCCCGTTTGTAGGTTTGCCACATTTCAGAGTAGTTTCCTAGTCAGATTCTCCTATTGAGATAAAAAAAACTTAGATAATGGGAATTACAGCTAAATCAACAAAGACTGAAAAAGATTTCTCAGTTTCTCTATGAGGTAATTCATCATGCATTTTAATACAATTGCTGGCTTCTCTTGATTCTATGCTTTCATGCAAAATGCTAAGAGATTTACTTATATTACTAGAATAAAGGTCTAAGAGTAAAAGTGGTTGTCTGGGATAACCACTTTTTTAATATGAGGCTGGGGATGTTACAGAGTGGTGGAGACTTTGGCCGGAACACACCGGACAGGTGAGTATGCTTTTTTTTTTTTTTTCACCATGGCCGGCCTCATATTAAAAAAGTGGACAACCCCTTTAATCTCAATTCTCTTACCCATATGCTGGTTGTAATTCTTAGTATCTTAATATTTTGAACAGTGGTCAGCACTAGTGCCCTGTGTATGTGGGCGCTGCACAGAACCACTTTCCTTGTTCTGTTTATACACATGTGGACACATTTGTTGGTACCCCTCGTTTAATGAAAGAAAAACCCACAATGGTCACAGAAATAACTTGAATCTGACAAAAGTAATAATATATAAAAATTCTATGAAAATGAACAAATGAAAGTCAGACATTGCTTTTCATCCATGCTTCAACGGAATTTTTTTTAAAAAGAAAACTCATGAAACAGGCCTGGACAGAAATGATGGTACCCCTGAAAATATTGTGACCAAAGGGACATGTTAAATCAAGGTGTGTCCACTAATTAGCATCACAGGTGTCTACAATCTTGTAATCAGTCAGTGGGCCTGTATATAGGGCTACAGATACTCACTGTGCTGTTTGGTGACATGGTGAGTACCACACTCAACATGGACCAGAGGAAGCGAAGGAAGAGTTGTCTTAGGAGCTTGGGAAAAAAATTATAGACAAGCATGTTAAAGGTAAAGGTTATAAGACCATCTCCAAGCAGCTTGATGTTCCTGTGACTACAGTTGCACATATTATTCAGAAATTTAAGATCCATGGGACTGTAGCCAACCTCCCTGGATGTGGCCGCAGGAGGAAAATTGATGCAAATCAAAGAGAAGGATAATACGAATGGTGACAAAAGAACCCAGAGATTAAAGGTGAACTTCAAGCTCAAGGAACATCAGTGTCAGATCGCACCATCTGTCTTTGTTTGAGCCAAAGTGGACTTCATGGGAGACGACCAAGGAGAACACCATTGTTGAAATCATAAAAAAGCCAGACTTGAACTTGCCAAACTACATGTTGACAAGCCACAAAACTTCTGGGAGAATGTCCTATTGACAGATGAGACAAAAATCGAAATTTTTGGCAAGGCACATCAGCTCTGTGTTCACAGATGGAAAAATGAAGCATATCTTGAAAAGAACACTGTCCCTACTGTGAAACATGGAGGAGGCTCTGTTATTTTATGGGGCTGCTTTGCTGCATCTGGCACAGGGTGTCTTGAATCTGTGCACGGTACAATGAAATCTCGAGACTATCAAGGAATTCTAGAGAGAAATTTGCTGCCCAGTGTCACAAAGCTTGGTCTCAGTCGCAGGTCATGGGTCTTGCAACAGGATAATGAACCAAATCACACAGCTAAAAACACCCAAGAATGGCTAAGAGGAAAACATTGGCTATCGAGTGGCCTTCTATGAGCCCTGACCTAAATCCTATTGAGCATCTTTGGAAGGAGCTGAAACATGCCGTCTGGAAAAGGCACCCTTCAAACCCGAGACAACTGGAGCAGTTTCCTCTTGAGGAGTGGCCAAAATACCTGTTGAGAGGTGCAGAAGTCTCATTGACAGTTACAGGAATCGTTTGATTGCAGTGATTGCCTCAAAAGGCTGTGCAACAAAATATTAAGTTAAGGGAACCATCATTTCTGTCCAGGCCTGTTTCATGAGTTCTCTTTTTTAAAAAATTCTGTTGAAGCATGGTTGAAAAGCAATGTCTGACTTTCATTTGTTCATTTTCATAGAATTTTTATATATTATTACTTTTGCCAGATTCAAGTTATTTCTGTGACCATTGTGGGTTTTTCTTTCATTAAATGAAACCCACCCTCATTTGTTACTTATTAAAGCACACCCTTTTCTTTTTCACCTCTTCTCTTCTAAACCACACCCCCCGTGTCTAAGGTATAAAAAGTGCTTGAAACACATAATAAATGGAGTTGAAAGCATGTACAGTAGGTCAGCTATAATTTGCTTAGTAAATTGAGTAATTTCTTATGTAGGACATAAGGAGCATGACACTGGTATCCCTTCTTTGATGTTTCTCAAATTTGTCAAGCACCGAGGGTATAACTACATGGGTACAGAGATTTGACAAAAACTCTAGAACCTAATGGGGTCCCACAGGTCGCTATACCTCATATGAGGAGATCAATACTAAAAATTACATATACATGTTGCATTAGGAGTGCTTTGTCGCGGATTTTGCATTGGGGACTAGGAGCTTAAAATTCCACCTCTATCATGCACAACCCCCTTATAGTCTTGCACCAGGCGTAATACAGTGCAATATTTTGCCTGGGTTGTTCCAGACAAGCTAGTTTTCCAATTATTGCAAATGAAGCATTAAGCAATAAAGGAAATGAAATAAAGTACTAAACAACCTGGCTTAGATAGGCCAAGTCAGTAGATGTCCCGTCTCTGTTTAGACTGCGGGAAGCATTATCTACTCAAGCATGTTGCAAGTATATAATTGATTTTTATAGGGAATATTCAGTACATGATAATAGTCTATTTCCATGTGTTTCACAACTCCCAGAGTATATCTCTTGACCAATGTAAAATCAGAAAAATGTGCCGCGGAGGTTTTTTCCTCCAAGAATGCTTTATTTTTTTCCATTTAACAAACCTGTTTTAGTTTAATAGTCACTGAAGTACTTTATCATTTTTACAGTGTTTTTTGTCGCCCGTTTCTACCATATTTCACTTTCTATCAGTGTATTTTTCCAGCGCTGAATCTATGCTTTTTTTAGGTCTACCTAGAAGATTTTCAGTGACATCATTTGAACAAATATGTTGTTGTTAACATTGAGAAACCTCTTTGCTTGCAGTTGTATATTTTATTTGGCTAAAGATGGACTCATGTCTAATACATCACATGTCCATTGGTGATACTATTTAAGATGGAAATTCCAAAACTCACAAATACCGAACAGCCAAATGTTCCAATGTTGGACTAGTATACTAAACACGCAATATATCTCCTCCTTTTCCAAACAGAAATAGATTTCTCTTAGATTTGTTTGATAAATTTGACCTAAGATTTCCATTTGGAGTTATTGGAGTTCCTACTGTTTTTCTGTGTGTTGGTGGGCCAAGGCCTAATCACCCAAATCTCCCAAGGAGGTAATAAATTACAGCAATGAGATGGGTCTTTGTATTTCTACTGCTGTGGAATAAGGCGAATTCGCAGCAGTATTTTTTGACAGGCATGAATTTAATTCATTGTTTTATGACAGATGGTTAAAGCGTACATGTTCCTTCAGCTGATTTATGATCATTTGGGTCTAGAGGATTCTATAATTTACAAGTAATGTGAAAACAGATGGATGGACAGACACTAAAGTGTTGTCTGACCTATGTGTTCTCACCACTGCTTACAAATGGCATCCATATGCGGGCGAGTCTGTTAAAGTGAGATCTTCATTAACACAGCTTTGAAAAATCTCATGACTCAGGGAATGTCCCTATATGATATATACATAAATGCCAAATGATAAATACTTAATACTTAAAAATGTGTCATGTGTAGACAGATAGATACATAGATAGCTAGCTAGATAGATAGATAGATAGATAGATAGAATACTACAAACATATCTAGTAAATCCATGATAAATATAAAGTAGATAGTAAATAGATAGATAGTATGGTATGGTATAATAAACAGATATTTTTTTATAATTTTTCCCACATTGATTAACTATATAAATTCATGTCACTGTAATAATTCTTCACTTTAACCTCACTGTAAATATACTGTATACAAGTCTTGTAAAAAGTATTAACTCATTCAAGTGTAGGATCAGTTTAAACCGTGGCAGAAGTTTTTTTGTTTTTTTTAATTAATCCAAATTTACTTAGAAACTATATTTTGGGAATTTAAAACTAACATGGTTTTGGGTTGGTGCAAGTTAACATTTCTGGTGGGTTAGGATCAGCTATGGGCTGTGATTTTTCTGACCTGAGCAATGCTATTATAATAATCTAGAATAAATATAAAATCCAGACTTTGCTTCTTAGGGCTGAGTTCCATGTGTCATCAGCTGTGAAACATCTGAGTAAAAACCACATTTTATACCCATACTGTAAATATGTTCTAGTAGAAAAAAAAAATTTAATTTTCAGAAAACCTTATGTCACGCCAAAGCTCAAAATTATACGCAGTCTAATGACATGTTTAATGTGCCTATTTATGTGCTGTTTATTTAATCTTCAATTTACTTGATATTTAATAAAATATATATTTATCCAAAATTAATAATATTTTTTTTGCCTTGGTAAAATGATAAAAAGCTTAAAAATGATAACAACTCTGAAAACATCTTATTTTTTTCCTAAAAAGTGGATTGACCCTGAGACTATTACAAATATTATATTTTATGATTTTTTTATTTTTAGAACTGGAATGAAGCTTGAATCAAAAGGTTACTGAACTAAAGAAATTTTATTTCTGAAACTGTGGCCATTTAAATTTGTTGACCTTTATTTTCATATCTGTGTGCCAAAATTGAAATTCATGCCAGTTAGAAATGGCCTAGATTTCATCTATAACTCACACCAACTTTCTGGTCTGAGTTATAGTAAATTTGTCAGGCCTAGGTGTCATCCACCTTGGTCTCTGTATAAAGTGCTGAATTGGGCACAGACGGAGCAATGTGGCACATCTTTGGTGTAAGAATGGGCCATTCACCAAAGATGCACCATATTTACCCAAAATACTGGCGCATATAGGTTTGTAAACTTCTTCACCGATCGGCATTCAGTTGCATTATGCCCATTAAGCTGGCCCACAGGCCAATGCCACTCATTACTACTGATACAACCATAATCGCGCCTCCCCAATTCAGTTGTATTGTTTATCTAGAGCACATCCCTGTTCACACAGGGTGATGTGCTGCCAATAATATTGTAAAAATTATGCCGCAAATATTCTCAGCATTTGTTTGTCAGCTGAACAGCAGCACAATTTAATGGGCCAGTTATCAGGAACTAGTATTACTATAAACAGTTATCCACGTAAAAGGCCCTTTAGACATACAAAATGTCACTTCTGATCTTTACGATTCATTAAGATTTCTCAGTGTAACAATAAAAAATGTTCTGTGTTCATGAGTATTGACTTCATTGTCCAGAGAAAAGAAAAAATCAGGCTGGGTTCACATCTGCATTAGAGTCTCAGTTGGAGACTGTCGCTGAGACCACCGAAAATCGGCAGAGAAAAAAATTCCTGCAAGGAGGACTTTTTTCTCTGCCGCTTTCATTTTTGAAATGGCGGCCATTGATTATAATGGGATCTTGGTGTGCAACCGCTTTTTTAGAGGTCCGGCTCTTTGTTGTCCGGGTCCCCCGACAGACTCGAATGACTGAGAGCCCAGTGTTAGTGTGACTCTAGCGTCAGATTGGCAACCTTGCTCCTTCAGTGCCTATATATTGCACATAGAATTTCCATGGAAAAATGTTGTAATACTGTTTTAACAAATGTCAATTAAATGTCAATTAATGTCAATTAAATCTGTCATACATTGGCACTGATAGCAACTACAGTTCCATAAATCTCGAGGAATACGGGGCACCAGTCCTGTTTTCATTCTTTGAAGGTTATGGAAACCAAAAAGAACATTGCAGACTCTTAAACGGGTTTTCCGATCTCCCTGTTTCAGCAGCTTTGCCTGCTGTCTCTTCTTTTCCCATCCTGCATTCCTTATCAAACAGTCAAAGCTGCCTCCCCCCAGCTTGCTGAACAGGACACTATGAAGTATCACAATACTTATTATGATTACTAGAAATCTAATATAAATGCAGGTCAAATATGCACATGCTTCTAGAGAATGGACTCAGTGTTATATGTGTGTTTACAGAGAGAGATAACAGCCAGGGCTTTATCAGCAAACTGCAATTAGCTGACCTGATTGTCCTGCCCACAGAGCTGTAGATAACAGTGAGAGCAGTGAGTGATGTAATCTGTTCTATCTTATCACACAGGTCCGGCGCCATGGAAACAATGTGTAAACAATGGGAGGAATAATTTCACAAACAAAGCAATGTATTTAGGAAAACTCTTCAATTTACATAAGCCAGCAGTATAGATAGGATCCTCGAGACAGGAATACCCCCTTTAAGAGTTATTCCCATCTAGGACATTTATGACACGACCACTTGATATGCCATGAATATCTTTAAGGTACTGGTTTCATTCGAGCGAACAGAGAGAGCTGCACACATTTTAAAGATACAAATGATAGAAAACAATAAATATTGGAAGTGTTGCAAGGAAAAAACAAAAAGGATCATAGGTAACACAATAGCAAAATACTTCTTTAGGCTAAGGTCCCACCTGGCGTCCTGCAGCAAAAAAGCACTATGGGAAAAACCACGGCGGCAACGCATCGCAGTTCTTCCCACAGCGCTTTGGACAGAAAGTTCGCAGAGGTTTCCTGCTTCATTTATATCTATAGGGAAAGTGCCAGCATTTCTGTAGGTATAATTGACATGCTGCGATTTCCAAAACTGAGACGGTTTTGAAAATCATCATGTGTCTGCAACGAATATTTTACCACAAAGTGGGGATTCTAGCGAATCCCATCCACTTTGCTGTGACTGTAAATTGCCGCATTTTTTACCGCGATGTTTACACCACGTGAGGCTCCAGCCTTAGAAATCATGAACATGCCAGTGAGAAGTTAAGAGACAAAAGACTAAGAGACAGCATTTAGTGATACTCTTTACAGCATAATCGTGGCCAAATGTAGTCTGGAACTGACTTATTGAGGTCTATGGAAGAGTTTTCTAGACAGTCTCTTTGCAAAAAGGGGAGTATATAATCTGTGGCATTATTTATTTTCAATAGTGGATGTAATGATTGTCACAATGTATGCTATCTGCAGAGGTGTGAACTTCTATTGTAATCCTGTCTGTCTTGTTTGATGTAAATGTGGTCACTGCTGCAATGAAAACCCCCTATAGAATTAACAATTTTCACTCTGCTATTAGGTTTTAGTGGACAGAGTGTAAATTGCAGGATATTGTTTTTTTTTTTTTTTTTTTTTTTTTAGATATAGATAGTATATGTTTTACCAATTAAGGTGAAATATTCTTGTGTAGGAATGATGTTTTCTTTGGAGCCCTAATTTTTTACATTGTATATAGATGAACATCCTTTGAGTATAAAGCAAGTTAGATGTAATGTACCTGCTGACAGTTCCTATATGAGTGATAGCAATTTTAAAGGCTGCAGAAAAGGTAATGGAACAATAAAGTTCTAGCTCCATGCTTATTTAGTGTTTGCATACACATCTAGAGTTTTGCTGCATCTTTATGTATGTTTAGTTTTGCTTTGCAGTCACAGCAGATTGCTACCTGCTTATTTCATTTTGCCGACTAAGTGTACTTTCACATGACCTTGTTGCAAAGCGGCCACGAAAATCATCCGTTTTGCACCTGAGGGGTGTCCGTTTTCACGGATCCCTCATACATTACAGTGACAACGAACCATCAAAACATTGGTCACATGAATAGCCCCCATTCACAGACATTGAAAGTAATGCTGCAATGTGATGAACGTTTATGACGTTGTGTGAATGTAGGCTTAGACTAAGTTGTAGGCTTAGACTAAGTTCACATGAATGTTGTGGCTAAGGCAGTATTCACATTTTTGTATTGGCTGTCACACGGCTGTTTTTATAACAGTGGTAGAAAATGGGTCTATGTCCATTTCTTTTCATGTATCATTTTTTCATTGCTGTTTGAAATCACAGCATGTTAATCTTACCTACAAATTTAATAAGGGAAAAAAAAAACGCTCAGAAAAATGGAGCAAAAACTCAGCGAAAAAGTGAAAGCAGGCACAGCGGCTAATTCTGGATGATAAATCTGGAATATCTATATATAGTTTATACCATCTATTTGTTGACTTAGTTTTAGGCATAAAAAATGTGACAAAATATTGGCACGTTTTTGCCACACAATGGTACATTTTAAGTGGGTTTTCCTACGAACATAACCATATTCAAATTTGTAGACAATTAAAAGTTAAACATCTTTGCAAATATAAATAATTAACAATTATACAGATTTATAAAGATTTTCTTAAACCATCTTAGTGGTGAGGTGGCAGTCTTTTGTATTAATGGGTTGTCAATGGATACGACCAAGAATGCAGGAACTTTCTATGGCTTGGTCAGAAACCCAGTCATGATTTCCTTATTGCCGCCTGGTTATCATCTCATACATGCAGTGTCTCTGCCTGATAACCTGGACACGTTAAGGGAATCAATGAGTGTCTGACAAGCTCCAGACCATAGAAAGTTTTTGCATTCATGGTCATATCCAGTGATAACCTATCAAGAAAAAAGACTGTCGCCACTAAGATGGGGAGAGAAAATCTTTGCAAAATATTTAAATATTTATATTTTAAAAAATTTATAACTTTTAATTGTCTACAAATTTAAATAAGATCATGTTCATGTGAAAACCCCTTTAAGCCCAGCTTCTTTTCAGCTAAGAGCCTCACACATTCTAGTAATCCCTCCCCCTTGTCATTTTGCAACATGAGTGATAAATGTGGTGCAAGACTTGTATGTTGGTTCAAATTACACCAAAATTTTTACATATTTTGCCTCAATATATAGCTTATATTTGAAGGGGTTGTCTAGTTTCAGCAAATAAATGTTATTGTTTGTATGATGAACAGTTATCAATTTTCCTACATATATTCTGTATCAATTCCTTGCAGTTTTCTAGATATATGTATGCTGATATTTATTGTTTACTTCCAGTGGATAAAAATCATTCCATGGTCATGTGAATGACATACAGGTGCTTGGCTTGTTACATCACCAGGATATTGCCGGACGCTGCTAGGTGGCCCAAAAAAAGTAAGGGAAGGTGAGTATGAATGTCTTCACCTCCCCTAAAGAGAACCCAGAGTATAATGTGGCATCCATTTTAGTTTGGCGAGATGAATCTCCATTTGTTCTGTTTTGTACAAAACCAAACAATTTGGAATATTTGGGTTGAACCTGACTTGGTACAATGGGTTCGCCCAATTCTAATTTTTATCCAGCATTCATATATCTAGAAAACTGCAAGGAATTGATACAGAAAGTGTATAGGAAAAATTGATATCTGTTCATTATACAAACAATTACATTTATTTGCTGAAACTGGACAATTTAGTGTTTGTTAGCTTAACCAAGTGACTATCAATTAAAACCAGAGGTTAAGAATATTAATATTTTATTATCAATTTTATTCATATCATTTAAAAAGATTCTATTCAATATCATGTGCATAGGGTAGAAATGAAATCATTCATGCTGACAGCTTTGTGTCAGGTTCTTGTCATTCTTCTTTTCCATAACTATTCTTATGGACAATAATAACATTGCTATGCAGCTGTCAAACACTTGCCCTAATGTCCCATACTGAGTGACCACAATCCATCTCAGGCATCTAACCAAGTTTGCCATGTCCAGCCACTGTAAATAAATGTGAACTGACTATACTGAAGCCAGTGATCCAAGATCCAAGTACTTGCTGGAAAACCTCAACCTAGGACACTTGTCCAAAATATCTTGTCCACTATAAAAAAATTATCAGCACATCATGTTCACAAATATATTTATTGTGCGCCTATATCATTTATTAGCGTCTTTTTTATTGTAAATGTATAAATGTGGACCATTATGACTACATGTATGGAAAGACACAATGTCACACTTTGATCATTAAAATATAACAATAGTGTATTAAAGGGGTTTTCCAGCATCTGCTTCTGGCTTCATCCACTGTGTAGTTCTGGTGCTGTTGGCTCCTGAGAACAGCTGATTGTGGGGGTGCCTAGTATGGGACCCCCACTGATCATAAGGATAGGTCATCACTGTGTAAATGTTTATGCTAAAATCACTAGTGAACCGATCATCGGAGCAGGCTGATCTGCCCTGCTTTTCTCCAGCACACTACTTTGACAGCATATGCACTTCGCATTAAAACTTTATTCTTAAAGTGCACCTCCAATTATAAAACAACTTTTCATAAATCAATAGCACATGCGAATATAAGATACTTTGTAATATATCTTATCATAGAAATATGTTTCTTTTCCACTTATCAGTTACTTTTTACATGGAAGTCTATGGAGAGGGGAGGGAAAGGAGGAGGCTGCTGGAAAAAACACACAAATAACTGCTGTGGGGGAGCTCTTTTGATAGCCCTATATCTTTACGATAAGATGCTACCATTGCACAGAATGAGGCAATAAATCAAATAACGGCCTCCTCCTCGCTACCTCTCTCCATAGACTTCTGTGTGTGAGTGAAGATGAGAAGAAGTAGAACAGACTAATGAGGGAAAAATTTTCTTTACTAAAAATATTATAAATTTCCTTATATTTATGTATAGAAAGTTGTTTTTATAACTATAATTATAATAATTTTTATAATTAGAAAGTTTTTTTTCTACTGGTGCCGATTGTGCCCTATACACCTTGCATATGGGGCATATGAACCACCATTTCTCTAGCTATGACCTTGACCGTGGTGGTATGAACCTTTGTATGGCTTACCCTTCCATAGTCACTACAAGGGGAACTTATCCAAATAACTACTTTGCAATTCCTGATAGCAAGGGACAAATAATTGTCATTCATTTGGCTGCTGTGGTCATGTGATGAAAAATCATCACTGGAGGAGGAAGTGCAGAGACTGGCAGGGGAATCCAACTTGACAAACTTCTTTTATTTGTGTCTTACCCGCCAGACTCAACTTTCTGTAAATCCGTCACACAGATGCATCTACCTTGTGTAATTCGCTGCACTGGTTGCCCATACACCACAGAATACAGTATAAAATGATCACACTCACACATAAATCCATCCATAGCACCACACCTCCCTATATCTCCTCCCTTGTCACTATCTACCGACCTAACCGTCCTCTCTGTTCTGACAATGACCTTATACTTGTATCTTCTGTTATCAGAACATCCCACTCCCGTCTCCAAGAGTTTTCTTGAGCTGCACCAGTGCTCTGGAATGTTTTACCCTGGACAATCAGATTAAAATCCAACTGCAGCAGCTTCAAAACTGCCCTAAAATCACACGTGTTTATATGACCATCTGTTATATGACCTTATTTATTAAAAGATGGCTGGACCATTGTACTAAATAAGTCTTCTTACCGCTTGTCTCCCTATTTCCTCATAGATTGCAGACAAGGCCTTCACTCCTATTGTTTGATATGTTTATTTCTTTTTCACATTGTAATATCTCACATTATCCGTTCATGTACCCTCTGATTTGTAAAGTGCTGCAGAATATGTTAGCGCTATATAAATAAAGTTCTTATTATTATTAGCTGCTTACAAATGGCTGAACAACCCCTCTAAAACACAAGTCCTTCAGCAGCTGCTGTGTGCATTATTCAATTGTGTCTCAGTGCAGCAAAACATGATAACCTCAGCTGCTGCAGATCTTCTTTTTGAACTGAATGAGGGGATGCCATAATAATCAATCACTGACAAGAATTTCTTTATAAATTGGGTTTCCAGTAGCTAAGGTGTGTATTATAAGAAATAATTTATTCCCTGATGTAAAGAATGTGAGTCATCCTGGATTTCCGTGATCTGCATAAACATATATTATATGGACGTGGAATTTTATGTTGACCTCTGATACCTCTGAGGCTCGGGTTTACATATGCGTTGTTTCTTCTTTTTTATCGTAGGTATTGTTGACTACAATGGGGTTTCTCGGGTATCTGTTATTCTCTCCATCATGTCACCAAAAAAAAAAAATTCCTGCATGCAGAACCTTGTCATCCATGATTTTAGATCAACTCTGCGATGGAGGCACACATATGAATATAGCCTAATAATGCAATTTTCAGTGGAGTATTTTATCCATATACAGTGGCTTGCAAAAGTATTCATACCTTCACAGAACAGGTGAATTTAAGCTGAGACTAAATTACACACAGCTGGACTCTATTAACTAATTAAGTGACTTCTGAAGACAATTGATAGTGCTGGATTTTATTTAGGGGTATCAGAGTACAGGGGGCTGAATACTTTTGCACGTCACACTTTTCAGATTTTTATTGGATTAAAATTTTGAAAACCATGGATCATTTTCCTCCCACTTCACAATTATCTGCTACTTTTGTTGGTCTATCACTTAAAATCTCAATAAAACACATTAAAGTTTGTGGTTGTAAGGTGACAAAATGTGAAAAAGTTCAAGGGGTATGAATACTTTTGCAAGCCACTTTATGATAGTTCCTCGGCTGCCATTTTATTCTGCCAGTTGCAGATCATTGTATAAATGGCTATTTTCTACTATAATAATAACTGTGATACTTCAAAGTGTGACTTAATACTGCCTAAACTGATAGCTGGAATTAAAACACATTTTAGATACTAAAGGCAAAACATATGAGGATACTTTCTATATTTCATATATGGTAAAATCTTCAAACAGATGATATTTATAATGCATGCGTAATGTTATGTGGTTTTAATGATTTATTACGAGTCTGTAGAGTAAGCCCTGTTAACATGAACTTGAAAAGCTCAACTTTTTGAATCTCAAAGCCTTAGAGATTCCTAATAATGTAAGTCCATTCTGAAAGGTTGCCAAGCACTATACAGCTGGATACGTGCCCTGTATTGACGAACGGGTTAGCTATGTATTAAAGGCAATAGATGCAGTGTGTTTGGTTTTGTTAAAAACTTTTGGAAGTACAATCATTCCCATGTTCATTTACGCAGGTTTAGGTTGCTTGATATCCTGAGACAAGGCCAAAATGAAATACACATTTATAGGAGGTGAGGTGCAAGAAAGGCTTTGATACTTGGGTATGGCACACTTTACCAATCTTTGTTGAATGTGTTAACCAGAATGGGTTTTTAAAGGCAGTTTTCTGTAACTTGTGTCTCTCCAGCTAAACGCCTACATCTTCCAGCTTTGCTGCAAGACTAAGCAGGCTATTCTTGGAGTTGTAGTTTCATAATAGCTGTAGATCTACCATAGAGAGTATAGTGAGGGGGCTCAATGTATAAAAAATAAAAGACAAAAAAATAAAGTAAAAAAAGTTACAGGTTGTAGCCCCGCCTACAACCCTCAAATCCGCATGTACAAAAAAAAAGACAGAAATGTGTCTGGTCCCAAACCAGGGAAAATGGCCCAGTCCTGAAATAGTTAAATTTTGTGATGATATGTAATACAGTTAATTTTTTTTTCTTTAATATCATTTTTGCTTTCAATTACTATTTTTGGCATTTTTGTAAAATGCTGCATGCTGTTGTGTGCTGCTTTTTGGCTATTTTTTTTTCCATATGCTTCTCTATAGAACTTGCAAAACAAACAAAACCTATGTGTGTATGAACTCTAATAATGGAAATAGAATAAACACTTTAGGCATCGCATTAATTGCTACAAATTGTACAAAAACAGTCACAAAATCCTAACATAAACAAAGTCAATAAATAAAAGTGAGCAGAAACATTGATTCTTAGAATATCAGGCAAAAAAGTATGTTTGATGTAGCATACAGTAGTAAGTACTGTACTATTGTACACTAGTGCTTGCATGCTTGCTCAGTCATTTCTGTGTGAAATATAATTTCTAACATCCAACGGGAAAATCCAGATTAGGCAAATGTTCTGAAGAGAACTACAATACAATGCATGTGAATGGGTTACTGAAAACGTCATAAACGTACAGTAGCAGAAATATTCCATGCCATGCTCACTCAGATGAAGAAATACAGTGGATTTTAACTCTTTCATTATATAGGGGTAAAACTTGCGGTAATTCTACAAGGACAATCTGAAAGTAAACCATGCAGATTTTGATGTGGAATTTCAAGATCAATGTGGTGGCACTCAAACCCCTCTGCAGTCACTACTGTTAATGTCACTTTTTGGGAGGATCTGGGGGCAGGAGATCAATTCTCAATTCTCATGGGGGAGAAGATAATTGATCACAGTTGAGGATGGATAACATGGATATTCACTCAGAAGCTACTGCTGCAGTGTTAAACAGTCTGTGGATCTTCAGGCCCACCAGATAAAATTATTCTTGGGCCCACCCTCCAACAACCCCTACAATATTTGGGTGTACTGGACCATTATTGTGTTACAGCTTGGGTCCACTGGAGGATCCTCTGGTACTCTGGTGGGCCAGTCCGACTCTGCTCTACTGGTTATTTGGTACTAAAGCAAACACAGAATTGTGCACTGGAAGATAAAGCGCAGTGCTTTTGAGAGCAGGAGAACAGCCTAGTATCTAGTGCCCTCTCTTTCTTGAGGTAAGCTCAGGATGCACTACTTTGCCTCTGTTGAGACATATGTGACCGTGGTGTCCCTGTAAACACCATTCATCAGTGGCGTTTCATATTACAGTGATGTGTCTCCTTCCCAGTTCTCATTGCAGAGAGATTACAGTATCGTTGATCATGTGACCAATCCTCCCATGTATACAACACCCAATGAATGAAATGTCCCCAATTATGTGACATTTTCTTCTGTAATCCGTCAGTCTTCAATGTAGGCTCCCATTCACTCCCCCAGTAACACTATGTAATGTATAAGAAGTAGAAGAGTGAAGGAATCGAGCGATACCTTTTAGAGGCTAACTGAATATATTTGATAAGTAAGCTTTCGAGAGTACTAGCTCTCTTCTTCAGACATGGTGTTATACAAGAAAATCAAAATTCACACTATTTATACATATACAAGACATGGATCTTCAAAAGGATGTATGTATGTATCAGGATTTTAGTACAGTAGACAACTTAGCACTGCATGAGGGTACAAAGGGTAAAATGTCAACCTGAATTGACTTAGCTAGTTTCCAGGGCTCTCAAATTTGGGTCTCGTATTAGTCTCCCATGCTAGAGATTCCTTGGACCTGAATAGCTTGTCTACCTTCTCATGCCACGGGCCAATACTGGGAGGTTCTTTTGAAAATATTGTAGTTACACATTACTTTAGGCAAAAACCTTAGTACAGGTAATCTTAAACCACACAACACAGTTATATATTTGTGAGATAGGGCATTGGGGTCATACAACTCTATATCATTGCTACATGTTAACCACTTCTGTCTGTCAGCACTGCCCTGTCAATAAGATGGAAGATGTTGATAGTGATCACTCAAACTCTGACTGCTTACATTGCACTTGGGAAAGCTGAATGCCATTGAGCCATGTGAAGGAGCATGTTCCTAGTCTTAGGCTCTAATAACAGGCTACACGTACAGTAACAGAGTTAACATTTCCTACATGTCAATCACTAGGATAGACTTAGAAAAATATCTAAAGTAAAGTCACTCCGCCAGTCATTGGAGGACTGTTCCTTAGTTTACAAGTAAAATATAGTATAAAAGGTATAAAGTACAGTATACAGTGGCAAAATTCTGAAACTGTATAGAAAGACCAACAACCAATACACTAAACAAGAAAAACACCAGGAGTATACATCAACGTATACATCCAAATCTATGCTTATTGAAATTCATACATAAAAAACATATTAACAAAACAAGCACAAAAACAACACATATAGGGAGAATATAAAATATAACCAATGTCGAGAGAGCAAGTAGCTGGGGTAATACAAGACACTAGAACAATACAAAATACAGAAATGCTCATGCAGGACACTACCAGTTAAAACATGTCCGCATTGTGGCCAATATAACGACTTAAATAAATACATAGCTGGTGGTATGATGTATAAATAGAATTAATGTACATCTCATGAATAAATAAATAGTAAAAATACTAAATAATCACACTTAAATAATTGATATATAAATAGATAAAAATGATGAATAAATCAATATAAATGTAAAGATCAATATCCAATTATCAAAAGAAATAAATACCCCAAATAAATTAATGAAATGAAATGTGCAACAACACTCAATAGATAATACTATACCATCACAATAGAAAATGGATTTACAAACTATAATAGACAAATAACACTTTTCATATATATCAAATACATATAACCCAGAGATACAGACTTACCCACGGATATGGTAGCACTCTGTTGGAAAATCCCCAACATATGTTTCACCTCACTAGGCTTTGTCAGGAAGTCACAGCAAAAATTTTACTTGTCATGTTGTTAAAAAAGGTTAAAAAAGAGTTGTGATGTTGGTATAGGCTTCAAAGACAGTTTCATTAATCTGTCCCATAGTATATAGTGTTAAATTTTAGTAAAAATCCCATGTACTAGAGTTATGACTGCGAGCTATATTGAAATTTATTAAATCTTTGCAGAGGACAAGCTGGTGGATGGTTTGTTTTGAGTAGCTACCACTTAAGACCGGGGCCCCACGTTCTGAAACGCCACGGCAAAAAAATGCTGTGTTTTACAGTACCTGCAAAGTGGATGGGATTCTGGCTAATCCCATCCACACATTGCAGAAAAAGATCTGCAGCGAAAAAGTGCTCTTCTTTGTCCGTTCTGACGAACACATGGACCCAATAGAAATCAATGGATCCTTTTTAACAGATGTAAAATGGACTGAGCTCCAAATAACGCCTGTTAAAAACGGATCAGTGGGTTGAGAAAAAAAAACAAAGACCAGTGAAATTCATTAGCAAAACGGATGACACTTGGCCATCAAAAACATGACCAATGGAAAGGATGCAAAACAGATGTAAATCGGCTGTCAAAAACACATTCACATATTTAACGGATGCTAGATTGGTGAAAAAAGGCACTGTCATGTGAATAAGGCCTACCTTATCAGTATCAGATTGGTGGGGCTCCAACACCCAGACCCCACATTGATCAGCTGTACTGAGCAGCCTCTGATGCTGAAGATATACAATGGAAGGCAGACGGTGCTGTGCGTTGTATAGTGGTAGTGCCAGAGTACTGGAATTTAGCTTCTAGTCATGTGAATAAGAGCAGAGCTGCAGTACTTCAGCACGGCTGCTATAAAATGTATGGTCCCTTCTGCTTCCAGCTCCGTCCGATGTATATTTCCCAGCACCAGAGACTGCTCAGTAAGCCCAGATACTGATGGCCTTTTCTATGTATAATTCATCAGATTCCAAAAAATCCCTTTAATGTATAAAACTAACTGCCCCAATACATTACAGAAACTCAGCAAAGCTGTAAAACGTTTACCAACACACTTACTGACTGTTTCCACTAAATACCAGAATCATTCTGCATGTATCTCTGGTTTATAGCTTTGCTATATCTAAGGTCCTGCATGGTCTTCGCCCAAAATATTACTTCAGTTTTCTTAATCTATTTTGATTATGTAGATAATCTACCTCTCCAGAGACTCTGGATATATCTGGGATGCAACAGAAGAATCCATTTATTCACGTAGTCATAGCCTCATGCTGGCATTACAAGTCTCAAATTTGGCTTGACCCTGGATTTCAAAAATATCCCTTTTTTAAAAAAATTTGAAAGAATTATATGAAAATGTCGTCATTTTCCTATTGATTAAATATAGACCTGGGGGTTACTGAATTTTTTTTAGATTTTTTTCCTTTTCAGCTTCTTTATTTTCTCCTTCTCTATTCCAGTGAATGACAGCCATTGTACAGACCATACGCCATGCATCCAAATGAACATAAAATAACCATTGAGCTTCACACATAAATGTCACAAGATACACATGTAATACTCCAATTTTAATTGCGTTCTGGATATTATTTTAACCAGATATACCATTTTTTTCCATTATTTAACTATTGTTTTATTTAGCTAGCATATTGTGCTGATAGAAGGGATTTACAGATGGAAAGTAGAGAAGCAGCTTAAACAAGCTTCCAAGTTGAATGACAAAACATTTTCCATTTGCACTAAAAGAAAATCTGAGAATGAAAGATTTCAATGGAAGAGTGAATTGAACCAGGGGTACAGAAGGTGCGCTCATTTCCTGGCCTTTAGTCACACCCCCAGAATAAATATGCTGCACCTATAAATACAGTAACAGGATACATAGATATTCCATATGATTTTGTGACAGTTCGACTAGAAGTCTAGAGCGTAGATACATAATCACAACCAAGAGTACTGTATATGTACAGTAAAAAACTAAGCATAGGGCATACGGTATGCACAGTACACTAACACCTTACTGCATAGGAACCAGTAACAAAACCATGCATAATACAACCAAATATACTGCATAGATATGATAAAAACATAAACTTACTACATACTGAGTATATGATAAAATGACTAAGTTTACGGTATACATATGGAACCAACCTCACAGTTTGTTACAATGGGTAAAGTACCCAGATAAATAGTACATATAGTGTCAAGGTAAGCAGTAGTAGAATGAATAAAGAAAGCATACATTAACCAGGGGCCAGATAAATGGTGCATACATTGGGTGTAACATATTTCTAGTGCCTAGTGTCATATCATGGTCATAAAATGACTTATAAATAAAGTATTTGAGAGTTTAGTAATGAATTTGGAACTACTAAATTCAGTAATACAGTTCTTCAGTATACCACTGGTACCATGCTGTACCCTTAATATGCTAACAGTTCTATAAAGTAGCCTTCAAGAGTCTTCACTTGTCTGGAAGTTGGGACAATAATATCCTTGTACTGGAATAATTCAGGAGGCATTAGGCTAAGGATACACAGCAACATGTGTAGCATGACATGAGGTTGCACAGAAGCTGCACAACAAAAAATTCACTATCTCTATGGTGCCACATTGCGACATGTGACTGTGACGTGACACTTGCAGAAAATACAAAACTGTAGGATTTTGGTCACAAGTTGCATGCAACTTTTTCACCATAGGCTTCAATGGACTTGGCTGTATTTTTTACAGCCAAATCACAGCACATGACGCTAAGTCACATACAACTATTTTAGTTGAGTGACTTCGCCCCCAGATTTATGTCTCACGGACATGTTGCTGTGTATCCATACTCTTATACAATCTACATTGTGTCATAATAACTTCACTGTGAGTCTTGCATGTGCATGTGCAGGCTGATAGAGCACTATTGGGTGAGAGGTAGAGCAGAGAGAATATACAGTCATGGCCAAAAGTTTTGAGAATGACACAAATATTATATTTTCACATGATCTGCTGCCCTCTGGTTTTTATGTGTGTTTGTCAGATGTTTTTATCACATACAGAAATAGAATTGCATTCATATTATGAGTAACAGAAGCTTATATTGACAGTTAGAATGAGTTAATGCAGCAAGTCAATATTTGCAGTGTTGACCCTTCTTCTTCAGGACCTCTGCAATTCTCCCTGGCATGCTCTCAATCAACTTCTGGACCAAATCCTGACTGATAGCAGTCCATTCTTGCAGAATCAATGCTTTAATTTTGTCTGAATTTGTTGGTTTTTGTTTGTCCACCCATCTCTTGATGATTGACCACAAGTTCTCAATGGGATTAAGATCTGGGGAGTTTCCAGGCCATGGACACAAAATCTCTATGTTTTGTTCCCTGAGCCATTTAGTTATCACCTTTGCTTTATGGCAAGGTGCTCCATCATGCTGGAAAAGGCATTGTTGAGCGCCAAACTGCTCTTGGACGGTTGGGAGAAGTTGCTCTTGGAGGACATTCTGGTACCATTCTTTATTCATGGCTGTGTTTTTAGGCAAGACTGTGAGAGAGCCGATTCCCTTGGCTGAGAAGCAACCCCACACATGAATAGTTTCAGGATGCTTTACAGTTGGCATGAGACAAGACTGGTGGTAGCGCTCACCTCTTCTTCTCCGAATAAGCTGTTTTCCAGATGTTCCAAACAATCGAAAAGGGGATTCATCAGAGAAAATGACTTTACCCCAGTCCTCAGCAGTCCACTCCCTGTACCTTTTGCAGAATATCAGTCTGTCCCTGATGTTTTTTCTGGAGAGAAGTGGCTTCTTTGCTGCCCTCCTTGAGACCAGGCCTTGCTCCAAGAGTCTCCGCCTCACAGTGCGTGCAGATGCACTCACACCTGCCTGCTGCCATTCCTCAGCAAGCTCTGCACTGCTGGTAGCCCGATCCCGCAGCTGAAACACTTTTAAGAGATGGTCCTGCCGCTTGCTGGTCTTTCTTGGGCGCCCTGGAGCCTTTTTGGCACCAATGGAACCTCTCTCCTTGAAGTTCTTGATGATGCGATAGATTGTTGACTGAGGTGCAATCTTTCTAGCTGCAATACTCTTCCCAGTTAGGCCATTTTTGTGCAGTGCAATGATGACTGCACGTCTTTCTTTACAGATAACCATGGTTAACAGAAGAGAAACAATGATGGCAAGCACCAGCCTCCTTTTAAAGTGTCCAGTGGTGTCATTCTTACTTAATCATGACTGATTGATCTCCAGCCCTGTCCTCATCAACACCCACACCTGTGTTAATGGAGCAATCACTGAAATGATGTTAGGTGGTCCTTTTAAGGCAGGGCTGCAATGATGTTGAAATGTGTTTTGGGGGATAAAGTTCATTTTCTAGGCAAATATTGACTTTGCAAGTAATTGCTGTTAAGCTGATCACTCTTTATAACATTCTGGAGTATATGCAAATTGCCATTAGAAAAACTGAAGCAGTAGACTTTGTAAAAATTAATATTTGTATCATTCTCAAAACTTTTGGCCATGACTGTAGAATCCCTTGTAAATACCAAATAAAGTCAAAAAGGATGCCTCAGGTCAGCATTTTGTATTGGATTTAACACCTAATATTTTTTTCCAAATCAGAGTAAATTTTTTTTGTAAAAGTACAAGATTGAATCTCCTTATAGCAAAGAAATACTGTTTCAATCAATTAATTAAAAACCCATTTATACTGTATTATAAAAAAGGTTATAATATAATATGTATATATATATATATATATATATATATATTTAACTTTAGAGAACTATGACAGCAAATTCCACTTAAAAAATAAATATGAGCGAAATACTAAACTCTATGCAAGAAAACACCTGAAAAGTAAGACATAGCACAGCAACGTCAGCAAAAGAATAAAAATATTACTGAACCACATCCCAAAGAAGTTCACTGTTCTTAATGTGTACATGTTACCTTTTATGGGGATAAGTGTTTTTTTTTTTTTGATTTTTTTTTAACTTATAGCAAAGCATAATATTCTATATACTTATATAAGCACTCTCCTGGGACTTAATTATAAGAAGATCATTACAATGTAATGAGAACTATTTGTCATAGTTAAGATAGAACTGCAATGTTTTTCTAAAGCAAAAATTACAGCTGTTTCAATCTGCTCTTTTTTTGAGATATCCACTGGGTCCAGTTACAAAGTTTAGTGACTTTGCAAACATAAATTAAGAAACCTTATAATTTAAAGAATAAATATTTACTTATTATATATATATCGCTGATTTATACATTAATTTGTAATAATCTGATTATGAGTTTCTATGGTAAAATTTCAGCAATTATGAGTATTTATAAAGCAATTTAGTCTGTAAGAATTTACCTTGACCTTGAACCAGATGTGAAGCCAAATAAGTCATTACTATAACATGGGAGTCATATAAGATAATATGACTACATAAGAAATTAGTTGATAGGAAATTGGAATATTGGATATGTTTTAAACATTTAATCTTATTGTTTTAGAAATAATATATAGAACCTAAAAAATTTCTTCTATTGAAATCAATTAAGCAAGAATTCTTGGAAGACAATAAAACCTACTAATAACCTTGACCACTATGTTGTCTTAAAGCTTATAGTTTCTCCATGTGATCCAACATCTGACTCACTGCATTATTATTAAATTTCACTGTATTAAATGGATAATGCAAAACATGATATGAAACTCTGATAAAAGAAAAGCTAAAGAATTCAATACAATAGCTGCAAACCTTCATCAATATCGGTCGTGTCAAACTAGTGGTAACAGAGGATAGTAGGGATGATTTATCATGCCTTTGGCACCAGTTTTCTGGTGCTCAGGGCATGGAAAGTCACAATTTTTGTTACATGTGCATTGGTTTTTACATCAAAATTGCGAGGTTTCCTGTTCTGTTTTCAGCTCATTATTTGTCAAAAAAGTGGGTGAAATGGGGCAAGAATGGTAGAGATGCCCTGGCCTCTCAGATTTACTATAAATCGCATCAACAAATTGGCGTGCGTTACACAAGAAATCTACATGAGTCCATGACTGGTGTAGATTTTATTTCTGGCACATGGGACCTCCCTGTTGTGTGCCAAAATGATTAAGAGGATGGAGCACCTTAATAATTTTGACACATTTTGCACCAATGCACAAATGAATTTAGAGATGGTCTTAATAAATCTGTCACAAAGGTAACGTCTCCCTTTCAATACCATACTGTTTTTATATACTTATACTGATACAGAGCCTGACATCCCCTGCATAGACATAGAGGTAAAGGATAAAATTAGGTTGTCTACAGATACCACTAGAAGGAGAACTTGTATATCATGTAGCATTTGGTAATTGGTGACATCACGTGCCCCTGAACAATTTATAAATGGATGTCTTAACTCCTTCCATCTGTTCAAAAGATATGGCTGCAGAAGTTTATATGTAAATTATCTCTCATTCTCCAAGTGGGCGGTGTTTTCATAGAAAAACAAGAGGTTACTACCCACTTGGATAATAAGAGCTATTTTAGATATAACCTTCCAGGGACCATATCTTTTGAACGGGTAGATGGTCCTCTTTTTGAACTGTCTGCCTATCCTTTAGTGGTGGTTGCAGATAGCCTGAATGATATCTTTCAGCTCTGACCTCATTGAGGCAGATTTACTTATAGGGGGAAATTAATTATCCCATCTATACCAGAGGAGTAGATGGGTGCTAATGTGGCACACATTTAGCACAAGGCCATTTTTTGTGCCAAATGTGTGCCACATCCCCCGTTCTGCACCTCACTTACCATTTTCCACAAAAGTGGGCAGAGTAGGGCACCAGAGCACATTCTAAACTCACCCCTTTTTCGTACAAGTTGTAAAAGTGTCTACAAAGTGTCTAAAACTCTTGCCGAACATATACTTTTTTGAATTATACCAGAATTGTGGCAAATTTTAAATTCTCCCTTGTTATAATCAATGGATTGCTATCTGTGTTAAACATTACAAAGACTCTAAGTCTATATTTTCGATTGCACTGGGAATATATTCAGCCATCATCTTAAATCTATATCTAAAGTATTTTATTGTTTATTTGCCCCAATTTCATGTGAAACCACTTTCAAGTTTGAGTAAAAGCTGTATGTGTCATTAAAATTTAGTAAAACCAAAAAATCCTCATCTAATATGTCATATCTGAACATACCCCAAATGTTATTTTATTTTTCGTAATGAATATTTTTAAATGTCATTTCTTTAAACTCTTTTTCAATTTCCATAAATGCCATTTAACTAGCATGGTAAATTTTTATTGGTTTTTGAAAACTTGTTACTATGAAAGAATTTAAAATACAATCAAAAGTACATAACAGAATGTAATAATGATTAAATAATATTGCCAAAAATGATAAACCTCATAATATTAAAATAACATGCAATCAATGTCAATAACAAATGCTGTTCATAATATTTTTATTAATAAAATTACATTTTTTCACAAGACAAGATTTTTGATTTACAAAAAAATAATGTAAAATAATATTTTTTTTATTCAGTAAAAAATACATAATGCAAATTTTAATTTGGTAGAAGACATAATGATTTATATTTTTCCTGTATGATATGTAATTTTCTCATATACAGTATATATCACTTAGCATTAGCTTACAGTGTAGCTGGAAATGTTAACATACCCCACATATGTATAAGCAATACCAAGTATATGGTAAAAATGAATATTTTCTTAACATACAACTGATAAAATTACACATACTGTATGATTGGAAATTACACATTATATATCTAAGTATTGGAATGTTTAAAATAAATCTTTTTCAATATGGCTGATATTTGATCACATGCCCATTAGAAAGATTTATGAGTGGTTAGGTTTTGACATTTAATAAAGCTAAATATATATATTAAAAGGGTAAAAAAAAATATTAGTTTAGAGAAAAATGCTAATAAAGCTATTTATTTGAAAGAATGATACAGTTACAAGGGTCATATACATTATTAAAATAGGTTAGCTAATAGCAACCAATGTATACTATTTATTTGACACTAGCATTTCTATATATGTCTTTTATACATAGGTTTTGTCAAAAAAGTATAAAGGTAAGGAAACTATGTGATGAAAACTATAATATTTTTGCAGGATCAGCATAAAATGTTTGCTATTTCTTTTGGGTTCTGAAAATAAATTGAGATCAAAAAGAATTTGGCAGAATTTTCACTGTATGAAGCCTACAATGTAGATAGAGGAAACTACATATATACAAACATGTAGTACAAGCATTATTGAAACCTTACAATATTACATACAAATTCTGAACATAAAAAATGTGTACGGATACAGGCAACAAGATGTTATTCATGGGGTTGATCAGGTAATAACCAAACTCAAGCATGTGTAAAATACGTATTTAGAAAGCAATATGCCCATAATGATAGAGCAAGAACAACAAATCATAATTCAACATCGGTATACAGTACATATAACACATAGCCATGCTACAGCATGGAAAGTTTCAAGATGAGTTTTAAACTGTCTCCTCTCTGAGGTCATCTCAGTGCAGAGGGAGATCCTCTATCAATTTAATGTTTAACTTAATTCATTAGGTATCTGTGGAGTTTTGAACCCAGGAAACAGAGCATGCAAGGCTGTTACTGACTGAGCCACAAGTTCTGTTAGTTTCCGTTGGAGTTTTTTTCTTATTCCAAGCTCCAATAGTATTGTACTTTGCCTACATAATGTATTGGTATATAGAGAGAACTCTATATGCCAGTACATTGTATACTTCTGTTATGTCTCTGCCTGTTCGGGTCTCTGCGCCACCCTCTGCTCTGTTGTTTGTCTTGTTCTGTGTGTCACTTTACTCAGTATAGGGATCATCTTCAAGTTGTCCTTTTACCATTTAGGGTAAACTGAGGCAAAAGGAAGGGACAGTGGCTTTGGTGAGATTAGGGCTCACTTGTCTCTGTCCTTCCTCCCAGACCCCTGCAGTAGTGTGAGGGTATTGCTATGTCTGGCAAGACCCTAACAGAATAACCGGCCCATAACCTTCTGCCATTGCTTCCCCCAGGATCAGCATGGATCCTATTCAGGGCCTTGCGGCCAAGTTTGAAGGTTTGGCAGGCCTGGTAGCTGAGCTTGCTAAACAGGTGCAGACCCTTACTGAGGCTGCTGCAGCATCCCCAGTTGTTTCTGCCCCTTTTAGGGTTAAAATGCTACTCCCCGACCATTTCTCAGGGGACCGAGAAAAATTTGAGACTTTCCGGGAGTCTTGTCGCCTGTATTTCCGGATTAATCCACACGCATCCCAGGCCCAAATGGTGGGAGTAGTTATATCCCTCCTACAGGGGGATCCACAAGCTTGGGCCCTTAAACTCCCTCCTGGGGCTGAAGAGTGGATTGACTTTGAAAAATTTTTTTGTCCCCGGGGTCTATCTATGCTGAGCCAGACCACATTGGGCTTTCGGAATCGCAACTCCTCTCGATGCAGGAAGGCAAACGCTCTGCCGAGGAATATTGTGCAGAATTCCGCAAGTGCAGTTTGACTGCAGGTTGGTGTGAGTCAGCTCTTAAGGCTCACTTTAAACAAGGCCTGTGTGACCGTGTTAAGGCGGTCTAGGTTGGTCACCCAGATCCTCCCACTCTTGAGCAGGCCATGACTTTGGCTGTCCGTATTGACCGTAGGATCCGGGAAAATGTTAAAGAGAGAATAGGGTCTGCTTCTTCCAAGTTTTCTGTCTCTCCCTCTCTCCTGAAAAATCTGCTATTTCTCCCATGACTCCGGTTGAGGAACCCATGCAACTGGGAGTTATGGATGCCAAGACGCGACGAGAGCATTGTCTCAGGAACAACCTCTGCCTGTACTGTGGTGCTTCCGGTCATTTCATCCGTGACTGCTCGATCAGACCTCGCAGACCAGCAGAAAAGCTTCAGTGCCTGAGTGGTATTCAGAAGACCCACTCAGGCAACCAGGTATTTGCTGATATGATTGCTCTGCACACTTTAAATTGCATTACTGAGGAGTCTGTCTCGGTTGCTAAAAGTAGGAAACACCAGTTGAATAAAAAATGTTTGCCTGGCCCACCAGTGTCTGTGGTTGTGCAAAAAGATCCTGAATTTAAGGCAGAGAAATATTGAAGCCCTCTAAAACCAGTTTGTCTGGTGAGGGTCCGGTGGCCCCTCATAAAAGGGGGGGTACTGTTATGTCTCTGCCTGTTCGGGTCTCTGCGCCACCCTCTGATCACACGCTCCGGCGTAGGAGGTGTCCTCAGTTTGATTCTTTGCTTAGGATTCTGGATGCTTAGTCTGAACGCGGTCCTAGTTCCCTTGCTGTTTAATGGATTTCCAGCAACACCCATGTTCTGAGCATTGTTACTCTCTGGACCGCATAGAGTTAATCTTTACCTTGCCTGTGTGATTGACAGCCTGTGTACCTATCAGGTCTGGGCCCAGACTTCCTATATACCGGATGTCACTTTCACAGCAAGTTGCCGGTTATTGCACTGACTTTGCCTGCTTTCTTTGTACCTTTGATTTTTACCTTGCTATTATCTCTGACCTTTGGCTTGCCTTGTGACTACTCTCTTGGATTTCGATTTGGTACCACTTTTGCTTCTCTGGTTGTGACCCCTGGCTTGTTTACCATTCTTCTCTGTTGTTTGTCTTATTCTGTGTGTCACTTTACTCAGTATAGGGCTCGTCTTCGAGTTGTCCTTTTACCGTTTAGGGTAAACTGAGGCAATAGGAAGGGACAGTGGCTGGGGTGAGATTAGGGCTCACTTGTCTCTGTCCTTCCTCCCTTACCCCTGCAGTAGTGTGAGGGTATTGCTACGTCTGGCAAGACCCTAACAGCTTCATAATATATTTTCTAAGTATACAATGTACTAACGTACAGAGATATTTCTTTTTATATGATGAATAATTATTAAATAAAAAAATAATTATTAAAATAAGGCTTTAGCAATTTTTTTTTATTATTAAATGATTAAAAATAAATATATACCTGAATATATTTTTAAATTTTTTAAAGTGATCACTAAATGTTGTAAATAAAAATGGTGCACATAAGGCAGCCATCAGGAGTTTTGGGGCCCAATACTGGAAAAATTTGTGGGCCCTAGTGCATCCCACACAATATAAAATGCTCCCCTGAGCCCCCCACAGTATAATGCTCCACAGTGGCCCCACAAGGTATAATGTGCCACACAGTATAATATGCTCTCCAGAGACCACCAATTATAATGCTTCACTGTAGCCCCATACAATATAGTATGCTCTCCACAGTGGCCCCACACAGTTAATATACTCCCCAAAGCCCCCCGCAGTATAATGCCCCACAGTGACCCCACACAGTATCATATACTCCCCAGAGCTCCAGCACAGTATGATTTGAGTTACCCACATGGGCCCAACACAGTATAATGCCCCACAGAGGTCCCATACAGTTTAATATTCATCCAAGAGGCCTCCCCCAAGTATAATGCCCCACAGTGGCCCCCCACAGTATAATATGCTCCCCAGTGGCCCCCCAAGTATAATCCTCCACAAAGGCTCCACAGTATAATATGCTCCCCACTGTGTCCCCACATGGTATTAAATACTCCCTGGAGCATTTCCCTCACCACATACACACACACACACACACACACACACAAACACACACAAACACACACACACACAGTATAACATGCTCTGAAGCAGCTTAAGCTGTTTCAGGCAAATCCCATGAAATCCGTTATGACAAACATTCATGAGGTTCAGCTCTTCAGTTCATTTAAGTGCTATTATTGTACTCTGGAGTCTCCTCAGACCCCAAAGTATAATAAGTAGGAGCCCAGGGGAGGTGAGTAAAAATATAAAATAACAGTTATACTCACCTTGTCTCACGTCTCCTGGGCATCCTTGCAGAAATCCAGCAATCGGCTATCTATTCTTTTCAAGTCAACAGCTGACGTCACATGTCCGACATCATGATTCCAGCACGCTCACAGGTCGGACATCAGGGACCACTGACACCCAGGAGAGGTGAGTAGAAATGTTTATGTTTACCTACCTCGAATGAGCAGGCCTTTATTGGAAAGCAGCCCAACAGCATGTACATACATCACATGACACTGGCTGGCCAGACCCCTATCCATCAGTGATGTGGCCGGGCCCCGGCCCTGCCTAGGCCCATTGGAGGATCCTACTGGATAGTTTTTGTGTTCCTGCAGCAATGTCAAGCTGCACTGGCACATGAGTACTGCAATGAGTCATTGTCTACACTGATGCAGGTATGTTTGATGGTTAGTGGTTGTCAGTTACGGTTTGTAACAATTTCTAAGGGGACATTTTTTTTTTTTTTTTAAGTTTGTTCAATTAAGAATTTGGAAATGGTTGATCTTGGTATGGAATTTGCAGTCAGGTCTCAATTAGGAATGAGCAAAATGATTAGGATTGAACTAGATATTACCCAAATTTTCCAAAAGTTTCTGCTTGACCCGAACTTCAGTATAATAAATGGAGACCCATTGGAAGTGAGTAAACATAACAATCAGTTATACTCACCTTGTTTCATCTATTCTTTGCATCCTCTTTTGGCCTCTCACCACAGCTGTTTGAAGTCATGCGCTCCAGGGTCACCAGTCACATGGGGCACACTGATATCATGGAGCTTTGACCTAGCATCATGTCATTGATGCTCCTCATATGATTGGGCCTAAGTGGTGACCTTGGGGTATGTGACATCAGTCAGATCCTGGAGGCCAGAAGAGGACATTGGTGAACCACCAAGGGCCACTGGTTGCTGCCGGATGCTGCCAGACATTGCGAGAATTCCCAGAAGAGGTGGGGCAAGGTGTTTGTTATGTTTATTCACCTCTGCTTGGCCTCCATTTATCATACTATGGGGTCTGATGGCAGTGATGGTACTGTCTCTAACTGGCAATGTGATACTGTGCTCAAGAATCATGGGATTGATAGCAGAGAACAGAAGCAGACTGAACAGAGCAAGAAAGAAAGACAAATAGGTGAAGGGTACAGGGATGAAAATGTGGGTTTTCACTGTAATATTGCTTTAATAATAATGATTTTCCAGTGATTTCTTGTTTTGTGGCAGCGCAGATGTTAGAGATTAGATTCCAAGCAGGACATGTAAATGACATAGCTCTAAGCAGTACATGAGGATTTCCTCTATGGTGCCTTCCTACATGCCAAAAGCATCCTCATGTAAATTGCCTCCTAAATACTTAGCCTGTGTGTTAGAGATAGGGGCCACACTGGGACAAGGACTGATGTGTCTGGCACTTAGGAATATGTCATTCTGGAGATATGTTATGGATGCATATGTCTGCCATTTAGGACTTGCTTTAGAAGTAATGGAAAATAAATAAGGAATACTGTCACTGAGATTTTATTCTTTTAACTATAGACATACTGGTGGGAAATGTATTATCCCATCTATGCCAGAATTTTGGAATAAATATTAGGCTAGTAGGGGGATGCCTTGGCCCAACATATTTATAATAACTCACACCAGTTTTATGCCGTGAGTTATACTGGAAATCTATGACAGTTTCTGACTGGTGTAGATTTCGATTCTGACGCACGGATGTACACCTGAATTATCAAGAGGTCGGAGCATTAATAAATCTGCCTCACTATAAGTAGAATCTGTGAAAGTGCATAGAGTACCTACAGGGGTTCCCACTACTATGAAAATAATAGTACACCTCACTCTACTATCTACTAGATCATGAGTAGGAGCAGTGGTGTAACTAAAGTCTTGTGGACCCCAATGCAGTCTTTTGTCTGGGGCCCCCTACCTCATCTCTACAGCGAATTCTTGATAGTGATGGTTACGGCTGCTAAGGAGTTTAATCAACCTTAGTGTGGTTAGGGTAATCTGTGGGTCTCCTTGGCTTATGGGTCAGATGGAAGCTGCAATCTCAATACTGATGCCAGTGCTTATGGGCCCCCTAAGGCTCCTGGGCCCCAGTGTGACTGCACCCTCTGCGCCCCCTCAAGTTACGACCCTGAGTAGGAGACTACACTACAATTAAGAGCGAATTGATATATCACTGAGACCTTTACTCAAGTGTCATGAATAAGTTGTGTATGATTAGCATCCCGCTTGCAGCAAGTTAATATATTCTATATATTCTATTGGTTTTATAGTTTATAGGAGTAGGGACCAGATGCACATCTCGGCTCCTGGAGGACTTCTTGTTTATGAAAGAGGGAAAGATTCCTGTCTCCCATTTTACACATTTCTATAAAATGCCCTCATCCTGTTCCATAAAGAAGGTCTGCACCAGCTGGGGCAAAGAACGGTATAATGCCCACTGCAGCTTCTGAAGAGGGTATTACTATACATGTCAGTTAAGCAGTGGTTGGCATAAAGGAAGGAACTTTTTGCAAAAGTGATCTGCAAGAGACAATTTCTTTATGAATACATAATACATATAGTCTAGGTTGTGCTCACATCACATTTATGGACCCATGCATTACCCAAGATACATGAGCCAGATATACTGGCCAGAACATCATGTTGGGAGAGGGATTCCTAGTATTATAGTTATCTATGCTGCTAGATGTCCCTGCCTCTTAGTGGCATACTGTCCTGTACTGTAATGACTATGGCACAGTATGTCACTGGGTAGCAGGGACTCAAATCATCATAAATAACTATAATGCTAGGAATCCCTCTCCCAGCCCTACTGATCAAACCAGCACACATGGACCAAGTTCCTCAATTGAAACTCAATCATGTGAATCTGGGCTTAAACTGATGCGTCTGATGTACGCCGTAGAGTGGTACAAGGTCCTGTTTAAAATATAGTGTACTTTTAATGTACACATTTTTTTACTGCGTGGAATTGTAGTGTACTAAGTTATTCTGTACTGTTCTTTGTGGTATACTGACATATAGCAACCAAAGATCAAACGGTCACTTTTTGTTGGACTCACCCTATGGAGCTTTACCCAGTGTACACTCTAAATGTACATCACATAGTGTGAACATAGCCATAGGCATCACAACCCTTCCCTCTATAGTTGTCAGGCTCTGACATCAAAATGTGATATATTTTACAGGCAGGTCAATGAAAATTACTATAGGGTTATACACTTAGATTTTATGTGTTACATTCTTTATAGCAAGCAACCCTGTAATCCATGCAGGCTAAAGATTTGGGGGCTATAATCGGGGCACTGTCGGTGAGGCAAGCCGTTCTGTTAACTATAGTCAGATCCTATGTTTCAGTGTTATTACATGTGCACCTTTTTATCTGGCATAAAAGTATATGCACCAGAACTGATCCCTACAACAGTAAATGAGGTGTTGTAAAAAGGAAGAATGAGTGAAAATGTACATGATGCCGTGTGAGTCATTACTACGGACCTGGTAGTGAAGAGAAATGGGATTTAATATTTTTCCTCTGGAATTGGTTTTCAGTGTAGGATACAGTCTCTAATGCAAGCCGCATGTTCAGAGCCTTGTTTGTTAGTGACCTCTAATGGTAGAGATCTTCATTGTTCTGCATCTGCTCTTTCAAAGACCAGTGCATCGGGAACTACTTAAGACTGCGGTTAGCTCCAATGCCCTTATGAAGTGCAGAATTCTTTGAAAAAGACAGCAGACATTATTTTTATTTTTCCTATGATTACTGGGTGTTTTAGTATTGGGGATTGCTCTACCTACTGACTCATATGTTAACTGTGCCATGAAATGTGGCTGAAAATACTTGGTATATATCATGAAGCACTTTAAAACAGAGATCACTATGCTGGTGCTAAGTAATAAAAAATGAGCCCCCTTTACCTTGAAGGATTTGTGGTTAAGTCAAACACCTACAATTGGAACAATATCCGGCTCCTTTACTGATGGATTGGACTTAAACTTCAAGCCAGTGATTTCATTATCCTGAAAGTAAAAGCGAATGTGATGCCCCACAGGATGTCTGAACAGAAATATATATATATAAAGATATATGCATGAAGTGATCAGTGTATATAGTCATCACTTAATGGTCAGACTAGCGCTGTAATAGATACATTTGCCTTCATCTTCTTCTGATGTCATCTATCATTCAGCAAACAGGATCTTAATATTGGTAGTAAGAGAGATGAAAACTAATGTATCTATGAGTAACAATCCATCCTAAAGGGTAGACTTGGATTTTTAGGGGCCCCAAGCTAAATTTTTAGGCAACATCCTCTTTATTAGAATCACTTAACTTTGCAGGTCGAATCATTTGTGGGTCAACAAATCTGGACAAAATAGAGCAGAATGCTGCTGTATCTTGTCCAATAAAGTGCTGGGTTCCCTAAACTGCTCCCCTCCATATTTTACGCAGGACTGCTCCACACACTATAATACCTTTTTAACTGGCCCTCACACAGTATAATGCCCAATTTCTAGGCCCCTACACAGTACATTGTTTCCTTCCTTGACTCTTACACTGTATATTGTCCTCTTTTTTGGATCCCATACAGTAACTTCTCTCCTTATTGGCCCCCACATGATGTATTGTCCTCTTTTTTGACCCCCATATAGTAACTGCCTCCCTTATAGACCCCCACACAATATATTGTCCTCTTCTTTTCCCTCCATTTCGGATTATTCCAACAGGTAATGGCAGATATTTTTTCTATTCACCGATCCTCGCTCCTGTCCAGGCCTGCCTCACCTTTGGCATTCAGGGGGTGCTGCACACTACTTCGGGATAGAGAACTACAGTGAACAATGTGATGTTCTTCTGCGTTGGGATGTAATGTGCGGCACCCCCTGGGGGCCAAAGAGGTTGCACGCCTGAACAGGAGCAGGAATTGGTGAGTAGTAAATATTGTTAGTAGTAAAAATACTGATTTTAAAAAAATAAGCCATAATGCAACCCACCTCTGTGGGACGTCTGACCTCTGGGGCTCCAAGAAATTACATGGGTTACATTATGGCTAAATACGACAATGTCCACACTAAACATATGATTATCATAGATACTGCTTGCAGTGAAAGCTGCACTTGGACCAAGTCATGATAATGATGATGTCATACCATTGATTTGCCCAGTCTAGCATGATGTCACTGTCTTTGCCCATCCAAATATGTCTGCGGCAGTGACATAATGACAAGTCTACTGTCACATGGGTGACAGTAAGGCAGCAGTACCTGTATGGGCCTTGTCCACCGATTACAGGGATTATCATGGATTATGTTAAATAGGAACTATCACCATTCCTGACCTGTTAGTAAATACTTGTGTTCACCATTATATCTTTTCTTATACCTCTAGGTTCCATTCTCCTGTTATTCTTCCTGAATATTTATTATAACATTGACAAGTGGGTGCCCACCTCAAATTCCTCTCCACTTTCTGCCTCTTTGGCTTTCTGCAATGGCTATGAAGTACATCCAATAAACACATATCCAAACCGTCTGGAAGGGCTAAAAATTTCCTACTAAGGTACTGTATAATATAAAGTATATAGTGCAAATTACAATCAATAATCGCATGTACCTGCTAGATGGGCTAAAAAAAAAGTATAAATATTGTAAGATAAAGTGTAAAATATTCATATCAGCTCTTATGCATTTTATATAAAAAAGAACATCCCAAATGCCCATATTATAAAATATTATAATGATGAACACATAAAAGAAAAAAAAAAAAATTACCCAAGCACCATTTTTTGTCCATTTGCCTCCTAAAACATTTTATAAAAAGTAATAAAGTCAGGCTAAGATCATATCTGCGTTGGAGTCTGCACTTCAGAATCTGCCGAAAATCAGCAGAGAGAAAAGTCCTGCGTGCAGGACTTTTATCTCCGATTGGTTGAGTATAAAAATGGCGGAAATCCGGCGGCCCCCATTATAATTTATGGAGTCCGCGGGTAACTGCTGTTTTAGCAGACAAAAAATAAAAAAAAATTTAAAAGTTATATGGGTAGGGATCAAAAAAATGAAAATGCTGTGTCAGGAAGGGAATAAAAATTTAAAATTGTCTGTTCGCTCACAAGAGATTTTAAAACTAATATAATTTTCAATTTCCTGAAGTTTTTTTTGTTCGCCACCTACTGAATCCACGGCATACCAGGCAGCACCTGATCTTACCCACTCCATTCTAGCATCTACCCAACGCATTATTCAACCATCTCTAGCAACTGCCAAGCTGAGACAGTATACAGAAAGTGGGGTGACATTGTATGCATCTGACATGACCCCGGCTCCTACAATGCCGAAAATCCTACTACACACAGACACTCCAAAGATGTGACCTGCTCTGTCACCCTCTATATTCTGTGAATACAAGTATAGCATTGATTATCTCCCATGGTTATCTCGCAGCTCCTGGTCTCACCTCATGGACATGCAGCAATGAGGAGATGCCAGGTAATGCGTACTGCTTAATGAGATGAGCGAATCTTTCAAGGTTTGATTCAGGTTTGGGTTTGTCGATTTGGATCAAAAGTTTGATTTGGTCCAAACCGATTCACTCCAAACTCTGTAGCTCAAATACATTGTTTTATAAAGTTGTGTATGGTACTCTGAGGGCCTCTAGGACCTTATCTTAACCCTTTCTTACTCTCTAACCCAAACAAAGTCTTAGTAAGCTGAAAGTGACAGCAACAGATATGGCTAAGCAGATAGTAGTTAGTCATAGCAAAGAGGTAGTATATACAACTTCACTAAGTTTTGGCGTTTGGTAAGAAAAAACAAATGCCAAATTACTCTATATTTGTGCCATGTAGCGTGGCTAAATTGTCTGTTCTTGGACATGGTACAGATTGAATTGGAATGCATTGACTTGAGAATTGTGATTGAGATTGATGGATCTGCTGCAGCACAGTAACACTAGCACATCATGTCACTAGAGCACACAGTGTGACAGACGAAGCAACTCCTATCTCTAGCAATGAAATCTGTCTTCTTCCCCAGAACCCTACACTGTATTATTTGTGCATTATCCTGTCTATCTCAGTCTATCTGGTACTTTATCTCTGTAATCTCTCCCCACAAAATGGACTTCTTCTCTTTCTGACTGGGCCATCTATACTGTTATGAGTCATTAGTGACCTCTGATGATTGGCTGTCCCCTGTCATGAGGGCTGAGTGCAAAGCATTATAGGCATTATATCCTGCCTGATCCAGGGCCGTTTTAACACATTGGTGGGCCCAGTGCAAAGGTTTTATAAGTGGGTCCCCCCATCACCACCCGCTATTATACCCATCTGAAAGCTGCCAAAATTGGGATTTTATATTGTGGCATTCAATGGGTGAAAATTTGTTATCTGACTAACGGAACTTTTCCACCTGTCAGAAGTGTTTTATACCTTCATTGCTAGTAATAATCATTATTGCTTTTATATTAACGGATAACAGATATCGCTAGAGGGGCGGTCGGCGTATTTTACTCTATAAAGATCAGGTATTGTTAGGGTCAAATGTAAACTTTATTGATGACTTTGTGCATGTGTTGTGTAAGTGTTTGATGCAGCTCTTTTGGCACTGTGATCTGTACGATGGTAAACGTCTGGGTCAAAGCGCCAATAAACTTCCTGGCTATGTTTAGAGGTGTATTACATTAGAATAACCCTGTGATTGGGCTCTGAGGGGTATCACATTATGCCTCTGTGTGACAATCGGAGAGCATAAGTATAGTATACTCTCTGATTGATAGGAAAGGGAATAACATGGACAGAAGTCTGTGAAGGATCCGGATTTACCAGGGACCGCACCTGGCCTTACCTGCGATCACTTCGATTACCTCACACCCACTTTGCGTGAGTGAGGCGGGTCAACAGAGGGTAGTACGCAAACAAGCCTTCTAAATTTTATATATTTATTAACTCCTAAATGGGTCGATACTAGACACTCAACACATACATAGAATACATGCAGCGGTTAACAAGCAGATACAAGTGAAAATAACATAACACGGTACATAACAAATAAAAATGGGGATAAAAGAAAGAAAAGAATATATATTACCAACACCAGCTTGTGCAGGTTATCTCTGGCTTCCAATGATTACCAGGGCACTTTCTTATGGGACGACCGGCAGCACAGCACCTTAACCAGGTCAAGTGGCAGAAGACATCTGGAGCAGGCAGTTAGTCCATTTCTCTGAGCCCATGTGGTAGGCTCAGAGCAGTCTTGGCAAAGCTTGTGTTGCTTACATGCAGTGGCACCTCGGTTAGGTCCACAACAAGGCCTCAAGCCTAACTGCTTAGGCCGCATGGCAGCCAGCATGGCAGCCACATGTTGGTCACATGGCTTCCCCCACAGCTTGCCTCCAAGAAGCGTGCATCTCCAAATTCAGACAACAGACACTCGTTCAGCCTGGGCGGAGCCTTTTTGTCTCCCCTGGTCTCCTCCCTGAGTGAGGTCACCAGGGGGAGGAACCCCGCCCCCTCTCTACACCTCTCAGAATAACTTTTCAGTATAAGTCTATGCCTGATGTTTATAGAGTCTGGCTGGTAGTATAATGGGGTTCCTGGTGAGATCCCCAATACATAGACTCCAAGTTTGACACTCCAGCTCCCTTTGGGTAAGGAGATCAGTGCCTGGACCTCTTCTGGGCTTTGAACTGTAACATGTGTATATTCTGAGCGTGCGCCTTGACTGGACGCATCTGGGGCATTTATCGGGGCGACTATAAGATGTTCCCCAGGCCAGATATTGTCATAAAACCATAACTCCCCAGAACTAGCACTGGCGTCACTGAGTCTCTCAGGGATATGCGGATCGTTTGCATAAAGCATCCTGTCTAAATGAACCCCCGCTGGGTTAGTGAGGATGGCAGTCTTATGCAGATGAAGGCTTTTGACCAAATGGCTGATTCCTTCAGGGACAGAACAATAGACCTGAACTAGAGAGTAGTTTGACCACTTTCCAGGTGCTCTGCTAAGCCTGATTCTAGGCACCAACCCCCGCTGTGCAGTACTATAGAGGGATATTGATATTCCAAGACTATCCCTGCACCTCATATCATCACACCTCCCCCTTTTAGAGCGTGCACGGAGGAAGGCGGATCCGACGATCACCTTCCGCAGGCACCTTAGTGGCCTGATCACGATACCCTCCTCCTCTCTAGTCTGACTAGGGACATTTCTAAGGCTCAGGCTCTGAGCCACGTACACCTGGCTACCTCCTGCCTGTTCTGGGTCCCCTTTCTGAGTGCTGGCATCCCGTAGCGCCCCACTCATGACCCCAGGCCTTTGAGGTACCAGTTCAGAGACCCCAACCCGGCGGTCTCTCAGGGCCTCTCCCACACTAGCTGCTAGTTGGGAGAGTTCTAGGGGATTCTGCACCTCCCCCTTTGCTTCCAAACCTAGGGGAACCTCTGGTTCTGGCACAGGTATGTTTGGACCCTGTCCTCCCTCCCAGACCCCTTGCCCCTTTGGGCCTACACCCTGTTCCTCCTGTACTTGGGTGGGTGATGGTGATACCTTGGGCAAATGACAGAGATCATGCTTCCCCAAACCATCCCCCCACAATACATGGACAGGTAACACATTTGACACACCCCCTTCTTGGACCACACCTCCAGTACCCCATGCCATCTGCACTTGGGCCATGGGCACTCCTGGAATAGAACTAGACAGAAGAGACGTGTATGTCTCACACCCGCTGGACTCCTCCGGCTTCAAGGGAGTGAGGCTAGTCATGGTGGTCTCAGCACCGACTCCAGGTGGTGTAGGCAACGGTTCAAGGGTCAGAACGCCCTCCACCCTTGTAGCACTCTGGCTGCGGGCTGGCACCGCACTACCAGCAGTCCGTCCCTCACCTGGATCGGCCATGAGATCCCCATAGCCTACCTGACCACCTGGCACATGGTCAGCATCTGGGTGCTTGTCGAATGCACTGGGCGAAATAATAGAAGTTGCTCCCAGTGCCTCAGAAGAGCTACCCTGTACACTTTCACAACAAGCATTGGCAATTACATTGACAGTACATTCATTAGCAATTGTTAATTCACACCGGGTCTCAATGAGAGCTGATGTAGACATATTAACAAGCTGGGAGGGCGACGCCCCCGCAGATGTGGGTGTGTCTACAGACCAGGTCTCATTGATGAACAAAGCATCAATAACATGTTTGCTGAGCTGGGTTGCAGGAAGCTCGTTTGCATCTTCCCTGCTCTCAGCTGAAGGCAACTCATTAGCATTTACACTTACTGCCATGGGAAGTATCTCAGAGGGGGGGTTACGGGTCCCCTCTGCAGATATGGCAGACACATTATCAACATTAAGCATAGACAGTTTATCACAGTAAATTGGGGTGCTCCCCACCCCATATTGGGACATCATAGGTCCTAAATCACTTCCCAACAGTACATTAGCAGGCAAATCAGTCATTAGTCCCACAGTCCGCATTCCTTTTCCTGCACCCCAGTCCAGATGGACACAAGCCATGGGTACAGTGAAGTGTTCCTGTCCAATTCCCCTCAGGGTTAAAGTTTTCCCAGGGATAATACTGTCCGGGGGGACCAAATCAGGTTGCACCGGAGTAACAGCTGCCCCAGTGTCCCGAAGTCCTATGACCACTTTATCCCCCACAATAACTGGTTGACGGCTGGCTTTGGGTTTAGCCCCCACCCTCCCAACCAAATACACAGGTGAGCCACCTGCGGTGGCTTGGGAAGCAGGGAAGTTCTCAGGGCGGTTGGGGCACTCCGCCTGGAAATGTCCTGGCTGGTTACAAGCATGGCACTGCCGTACCTCCCCTTTGGGCTTGGGGAAGGTTGCAGGGGCGCCCAGAGTTTTTGGGACAGGGGAAGGACCACCCGGGGTATAGTTTGTCTCACCCGACCTGATGACAGACGGCTGTAGTGAACTCCGGTCTGGCCTCTCCTTCTGACTTGGGGACCTCTGCAGCGTTGCTCCTCCCTTGGTCTCAGACATCCTGGTGGCCGCATAGGAGTCAGCGATCTGCTCCACTTGGTCTGCTGTCTTGGGTTCACGGTCACACACAAGCTGGCGGACATCCTGGACTTGGTTCTGGGAAGAGCTGCTCGTCCTCTTCAGCCGGGCCATCGCCAATTGATGCTCCCGCTCGGCCTGGCACTCTGCCCTCTCTGCTTGTCGCTCAGCAGCCTCTCTCTCCCTCTCTGCTCGTCGCTCAGCAGCCTGTTGATATTGGAGGATCAACTGTAGGCGAGCATTAGAGTCTTTGGGGCCTAGCTGCTGTAAGGCCAGTTGCAAATAGAAGTCCATTCTCCCCACCTGGCTGGAAGTTGTTGCCAAATAAAAGATAGGATAGAAAAACAAAGAGAAAGGGAAGGGAACAGCACCGTGCTAAATTTTCACTGTATCTTATAGCCTGCCCTAGTACCGAGCTTGCTTCATAGGATTTATCCGCAAATCCCCAGCATCTGAGTGATACCACACACACAAACGCTGTCTATCCTCTATCCCACCGCTGCCACCCCTGTGAAGGATCCGGGTTTACCAGGGACCGCACCTGGCCTTACCTGCGATCACTTCGATTACCTCACACCCACTTTGCGTGAGTGAGGCGGGTCAACAGAGGGTAGTACGCAAACAAGCCTTCTAAATTTTATATATTTATTAACCCCTAAATGGGTCGATACTAGACACTCAACACATACATAGAATACATGCAGCGGTTAACAAGCAGATACAAGTGAAAATAACATAACACGGTACATAACAAATAAAAATGGGGATAAAAGAAAGAAAAGAATATATATTACCAACACCAGCTTGTGCAGGTTATCTCTGGCTTCCAATGATTACCAGGGCACTTTCTTATGGGACGACCGGCAGCACAGCACCTTAACCAGGTCAAGTGGCAGAAGACATCTGGAGCAGGCAGTTAGTCCATTTCTCTGAGCCCATGTGGTAGGCTCAGAGCAGTCTTGGCAAAGCATGTGTTGCTTACATGCAGTGGCACCTCGGTTAGGTCCACAACAAGGCCTCAAGCCTAACTGCTTAGGCCGCATGGCAGCCAGCATGGCAGCCACATGTTGGTCACATGGCTTCCCCCACAGCTTGCCTCCAAGAAGCGTGCATCTCCAAATTCAGACAACAGACACTCGTTCAGCCTGGGCAGAGCCTTTTTGTCTCCCCTGGTCTCCTCCCTGAGTGAGGTCACCAGGGGGAGGAACCCCGCCCCATCTCTACACCTCTCAGAATAACTTTTCAGTATAAGTCTATGCCTGATGTTTATAGAGTCTGGCTGGTAGTATAATGGGGTTCCTGGCGAGATCCCCAATACATAGACTCCAAGTTTGACACTCCAGCTCCCTTTGGGTAAGGAGATCAGTGCCTGGACCTCTTCTGGGCTTTGAACTGTAACATGTGTATATTCTGAGCGTGCGCCTTGACTGGACGCATCTGGGGCATTTATCGGGGCGACTATAAGATGTTCCCCAGGCCAGATATTGTCATTAAACCATAACTCCCCAGAACTAGCACTGGCGTCACTGAGTCTCTCAGGGATATGCGGATCGTTTGCATAAAGCATCCTGTCTAAATGAACCCCCGCTGGGTTAGTGAGGATGGCAGTCTTATGCAGATGAAGGCTTTTGACCAAATGGCTGATTGCTTCAGGGACAGGACAACAGACCTGAACTAGAGAGTAGTTTGACCACTTTCCAGGTGCTCTGCTAAGCCTGATTCTAGGCACCAACCCCCGCTGTGCAGTACTATAGAGGGATATTGATATTCCAAGACTATCCCTGCACCTCATATCATCACAAAGTCCATGTTGACCCCCGTCACATACAATCTGCAGCTCCTCTCCTTCCCCCTCCTTCCTCCTTTAGCAGCTTCAAGATGCTGCCTGAAGGCTGGGGGGGGGGGACTTTAGTGCCCCATATCTTAGGATCCTTTAGGGCTATGAAGATAAGCCTGGATTTATTTTAAAGATGAGAATCTCAAGATCATCTGCATAGCCCTAATCGATCCTGAGAAATCGGCATCAATAGAAAAAAAAAACCACTAATCCTCACCTCTCCTCGGTCCCCTGCTGTCTTGGTCAGGAGTCTTCAGGGAGCTCCCGGCATTACACCACATCTGCAGTTCCCGGGCAAGAGAGGGGATAAATGATGAAGCGGGGAGCGGAGGCTCCTGGAGCTGGGCAGCAGAGGCAGAACGGTCCCACTGTGCCAATGGGCCCCGCTACCATAGTGCCTATTGGCCCTATGGTTAAAGCGGCCCTGGCCTGATCCCAGAGGTCTCTTGTGTGACTCTTGTTTTTTGCTTCTTTCATGCTTTCACATGGCGACCGCCATTTACCCAGTTCATATGAATCAAACTGCAAACAGTTTGTGTTCAAACAGAAAATGATTGAATCGCTCCAAACTGGTTCACTCTCTACTATTGATACAGCTTATTGTAATATTTCTTTAGATACAGCATCAGCATTGGGATATAGTTTTGCTGCAGGCATAATAAGATCTTGTGGGCCAAATGCCCTGAGGCCGACTATCACAGTGAAGGCTTTAGTTTCATCATAAAGTCACACCAATTCCATGAAGTGGGGAAGAGAAAAGGATAACATTATATTTGTTAGAGTACCGTAGGATAATTTTTTTAGGATTTATATTCAAGATCCCGAGCTCTGTGTCACAGATAATAATATACATAGTTTTTGGGTCATAGTTATGAGAACACATGGCAAAAACATGTAGTAGATTGTGCTATGTATAATCAATATGGATTTATGAAACAAGTAATAATTATGCGTGCAAATAAACTGTCCAAACACACTGTGCAGGATCATGTAATATGAATTTAAACCACTAGGTGGCACCAAAGATTGGCAATGTGAAAAGCAATTAAATAATATTTTAGCTTAATACTCTGCAACATGCAAAACCCTGCATGTTAAAAACTGACCTGTATTATCGCATCTCCTAACATCTTTACATTGGCAGAAATAAAAGTGAATTTTATCAGTAAAATGTTTATCCTACTTAAACTTTTATGAAATTTATCCCCATTTGGCAAGAAATCTTTGGGTGCAGTTTAGACTGAAAATACTGATCTATGAATGTACTCTTACGAATGACTTAGTTGAAGTTTTGCTTTAGAAGAATTATGTGCCAGACTACTATAAGGACTGTAACCTCTGCCATCTTAAATAGTAGGCACATTTATGATTTTCAGGGACTAATGTCTGAGGATTGGACTTAAAGGGGTATTCTGGTTACAACAAGTTATACCCTATCCACAGGATTGGGGATACCTTGCTGATCGGTGGGTGTCCCACCGCTGGGACCCACCCTGTTCTTGAGAACCGGGGTATTTTGCACCTCAGTTACGAGCAGAGCACCTGGTCGTACAGTATGCGCTGCTCCATTTATTTAAATGGCGACAACCGCCGGAGATAGCCAAATGCTGTGGATAGAGGGCAACTTGTCATAACTGGAGTACCCCTTTAACTTATCTAACTTCACTCTTAACAACCAATATTTCTGAAGTGTTAGTATCTGTGTACAGATGTACGAGTCTGTAATATAACACAAGCAAATCCTTCTTCAGGTTGATTTGTTATAGGATACTGGAGAATGGACCCTCTGGGTCACTAAAGGATTGGGGTTAGAGCTAAACCAGGAAATGGTGTCTAAGGGACAGGGCATTCTCACACTTAACCCTCACAAGGATGTATTCTTTCCCATAGGGAATCTCCAGTTCCCTGTCCTTGTCTTGGCCATGCCAAATCTCTTCTCCTCACCCATTTAAGGTAGAAACCTCACTCTATATTCACACCATATACATATCCCAATGCAAACATCATTCATAGTGCAAATGAACTATACACATTTTGTAGTGCTCCCAGTGAGACTTTGCATTAATATCATATTAACTATATTTTTGAAAAATTTAAATTGTAAGGAGAAGGTGTAAGGGAATTGCCAGTTGAGCAATTCCACAGTGGCTGCTGCTGAAACAAGGGAAGAAGACAGTGAGCCCTAAATTTACCCAGCCCCTCTCCCTGCCTACTTGCCAGACTGTCCTAGGTGATAGCTGACAACTTGGAGCCGATCCCTTCTCTAAATAATTGACATACAGAACAAGACAAGACTAACAACACAGAAGAGGAGTAAGCAAGCCAAGGATCAAAACCAGAGAGACAAAGCAGTACCAAATTGAAATCCTAAAGAGTAGTCACAAAGGAAGCCAAAGGTCAGAGGAGAGTAATAATACAGCAGAGCAAGAAGGAAGCTAGCAAGGACAAAGTCACAGAACAGAGTACAATAGCCAGAAACCATGTGTGAGCTGATGACCTGTATATGGGAAGTCCAGGACTTGCCCCAGACTTGATTGGTTGTCAATCACACAGGCAAGGCTAAGATTAACTATTTGAGGAGCAGAAAGAAACAAGGTGCAGGAGACTGGTGTGGCTGAAATTCAATTACATAGTAGTAGTACTAGGACAGTGTTCAGACTGAGCAACAAGAACCTTAAGCAAGGAATCAAACTGAACACTCCTCCTGCGCCGCAGCATGCGGGCGGAGGGTGGCACAGAGACCCAAACAGGCAGAGACGTTACAGAAGGTATTTGGGTATGGTTATATTCTTTGTGTAGTGCTATGCCGTATGGTAATTCTATTGAAGAATGATAAAAATAACCCATCCATTCTGTTTTGAAGGTGACAGAAATCCTCAGGCGGGACGGTGGAACTTGGTTGGATGGAGAAGTAAATGGCGGTCTTTTTTTATTTCGGTTCTATATTTAGTTGTATAGTAATGCACTTTACATCTCCACCCAGCGTTCCCAGCCCGGTCAACACATGTCTCCTGTTTAAGATGTCAAACACTTCTAACATTAACTGGTGATCAAATGGTGGTGAGATGGGGACACCAAAGGGTTGGGTTTCCTCGAAATTGATGGAATGTTATGGCATAATTAATTCCAAAATTAGGCTTCACTTCTTAAGCTGTGTCATATCATAAGACACGGAGCGATCAAAATCATACCATGAGGAGTGAATGTTTTCTTTTTGCTGAACGATGACGATAAAATGATGAAAGTGATTTACTCCTGAATTTATCTGTAAGCATGCTCAATGGGGCAGCCTATATTTCATGTGTATATTACATAAAAGAAAATAATATATGCCTGGACTGTGTTCAGTGAAAAGGGAAAGTCAGAACTCAAGCTTTTTTTTAATATAAATGTCAGTTCTCCAACAAAAGAGCATCTGGATCTGATTTTACTAAATAAAAAGTCAAATATAGCAAAAACAATTTTGCTGGTTTGGTTTCAATATCAAATCTTTGAAGATGAACAATGATTACTAATAGAAATTGATGGAGATGAATGTGTCCTAAAATGCATGTGACCTAATGTACCCTGCACAAAGCATATTTATAAAGGACACCAGAATGGAGAATGCATAGTATTGCAAGCATTTACACTAGCTGAGATGGCAGCATTAATGTCTGTGAAATAGAGTCATTGCCTTTCAATCATAACAAAGTCTCCTTTCCAAGTCATTTCTAATTCTCGTAGATGAGTGGCTGTTAATGGAATGTATTGGGTGCTTACATTTTAATAACTTATATATTGTGGTGTGACTATAGAGTGGGGGTACTTAACTGGCAGACCGCCATGTGAATCAGAACTGGGAACGGCAGCAGTATGTCCTCTATGATGGCAGGTCACAACCAGCACCAATAAGGACCTATGTCTCATGCTAGTGTCAGGATGTTGTATATGCTGGTGTCTGCAAGTGATAAGAACCCTGGAATGCTCAGTATACATTTCTCTCTTTTATTTTTTTAGGGGTCAGATTAATTTTAGGTGCCTGGTTTGAGCCATTTTAGGGTATGGTCTTGGATATGCATCATGACATACAGTAACTGGATATCTGTAGGAAGATCTCATCTTTAATTGTAACTGTATAAAAAAAAAAAAAGAAAACTTGGAATTTTTTTTCACTGGTGACGCGTCTGCAATGTTACAGCTGTTACAGCTGACCTTCTTTTGGATAGCTAACCAAAAAGTGGCACAGTTCTCTCTATTCCATACTTGTTTTGAGCTCTATGACCAGCACAGAGAAGGAAGAGGAAGCAAAATGCAGAAAGCATTAAAGGGATTTTTTGGCACTGTTGTGAATTTCTTGAAAAAAAAGGCCCAAATACTTTTTTCATCATTTTGTTGCATCTTCAGGGCTCCTGATGTGATTTTCATACTGGGTTGCATGTTGGGCAGTCAATAGCGGCACTAAGCATGTACACAGGATTCACACCATATGCTACAGAGGATCTAAAGGAGCCCAGTGGAGGAGACCAGGAGGTTGTGATTAGTAGTCCCTGTAGTCACAGTTCCAAGGATTTTCGACCATATACTTTAGCTGTCTTTCAAGAATGATGCAGAGCTGAGGGGGCCTGCAGGGCATCTGCTGATGATAATAGTATTTTCTCAGGGCATGTCCTAGCTGTAATAAGCTTCCGTGAGCCCAATGGTGGTTGGAGTGCCCATGATGCTAAGTGCAGGGTTTGCAAACAAGGTAGCTCACAGTCTTTATTGAGGTAGAACAGGTTATTCAACAGCTTCCAGATTCTAGAGATACAGTTCTTAAAGAGCATCCAAATCAAATAGATGGTACTTACGATCTAAGTCTCCCTTGGAGGGACAGTCTTCCTCTTTAAAAGTGTGCTATAATCTTCAAACCCACAAATCTCTGCTATGCTCTGGCTGCAGGGTGCAGATCCAATAAAAGGCTGCCCCTGGTGTATCTGAGCCTAACTAGGGGCTTGGTTTAGTCTCCATGCTTCTCACTCTCCAGGCTGGGAGAGCTGACTCTGCTACGTCCTCTTCCCAAATGAGGAAGGGAGAGACTCTACCACTGTCTGTCTCCTCTGAAAGGGAGAAAGATAATAACTACCTCCTCCCCTTCCCTGCAGAGAGTTCTCTATGTCAGGGCTGTAGCATCAACTCAGCACCTAGTCTTCAATGGTTCGCTCTGTTAAAGGCACGGATACAAATTGCATACACTATAATACTGTTGTTCTTCACAGGCAAATATATGTACAAACTTTTTGTAGTATTCCCTGTGGGACACTACAGATCCAGTTACCCACGTCTGTAATGTCACTAATGACATTGTGCAGGCCAGAAGGAAAGGCATCTGGGAATCAACAGAATGTCACCGGAAATTCTTATTTTTAGGCAGAATCATGTGATCGGCATGGAGATCAGTGTATTGCCATAGTGAATAGATTGCACAATATTTTGTTTAAGGATATATAAGGGAATGAGGGTGAGAGGATGGAGAGATGAACAATTCAGTGGATAGTATATATGAAAGATTAACCCCATCTCTGCAGTAAAACAACAGGATGCAGACCTTAACCCGTTCTCTGACCTAGACAACCACTGATGCTGACATTATGTTCTTCACTAATGTAGATCACAAAAAATATTTCTACTTTTCCTTTTAATACCTTAGACCACCAGGGATATCGGCATTAACCCTTTAACACCCTATTCTAGCCATAGATGTAACATATTTAACCCTCAGCAGCATTAGTAAGACAGAAAACACCTCCGGTTAGTCTTGACGCTTTGTTTGTATCCTTCTCTTTTCCAATTATATTTAGCAGAAATTGAATTATAGATATTTAAATTTCCTTTTTCTACTGAGTAGAATAATATTAGGGGAATTATTTCCATTTGTGCTGCAGAAATATGCCTCACTTTGAAGCACCTGCTTTCCACGGTTTAATAATGTCGGCCTCCCCTTCCGCCTTCTCATGTTTACTCGTCTGTGCATTATTTTTGTCCTACGTTGACAAAGATAAATGATGGGATTAAAACATATTGGCAAAGCCCATGTGAACACTCAGAAATCACAGAAAAAGGATTGCAATTATTTCCCATAGGTAACACAGCACAGACAAACCAGATTAGAGGTAATTTGCTGTGAGGATTACGTAGATCCTCATCCATTAGCAGAACATCATTTATGAAAAATAATTTTTACTTATATTATAATTATGATAAATTTTGTTGCTCACTGATATTTAATGGAGAGAACAAATTCATTACATTAAAATAAAATGTAGATTTATGAAGACAGGGATTTAGAGGAATATGCAGATTCATGCCTGCTCCCTCACTTCAAAGACAGATAAAGTGGACTAATATGTTCTAATGCTGAGGCCCCATTGTGGAAATCCAGGGGTTTTGGCAGTTGCAGAAACAACGTTATGCTTTACAGTCCCAGCAAAGTGAATGAAATTTTATTTAATCTCATCCATGCATTGTGTAAAAATGATCTAGAAAACATAGCATGCAAATCTTACATGCTAAACGCTGCATATTCCCCTTTTACTTATATGGGGGAGGCAAAAATGTAGCGAAAAAACTGAGAAAAATACAAGCATTTTTGGGATTTTGCTATGTGAGCCATAGGCTACATTCACACAACCAAGGTGCAAAATGGCTGGGAGAAACATCCATTTTTCACGGCCATCTTGCAACCAAGGGGAGTACGTTTTCACATATCTGCCATACATTTGAGTGTATGGAGGGGTCTATGAAAATGGACACGACCTATATTTTGACAGTCTGTTACAATGGTCCTGTGAATAGCTCCCATTCACTTGAATTGAAGTGTTCCCTAATCCATGTCCTAGTCTCCAGCTACTATGAAAAGGAATATTTAAAAATATTAAGCCCACAATGTAATGATCTCAGCGTGCACACATATCATATGGAATGTGGCAGAAAAAATGGCATAATGTACAATAATTGTGATGTGTAAGGTAGTGTGGACTCTTCAACAGGGAAAGGTTAAACCCATGTCCAGACTGCGCCTGTTAGTGTAGTATGGTCACAGTGTATTTTGATGTCTATGTTATTTGGTGCAGGTCATCGCGGTCAGTGTCCTGAAACTGTCGGGAACTGGATTGTGGAATGATTCCTTATAGGATCTATAGGATGGGAGAAGTTGTGTGTTACTCTCCTGTAGTGGTACTTCAACATATACAGTAAGGAAGCATCCATGGAGTGAACTAGGGCCTACGCCGCTTCGCTTTGGCATGGCTTACCACTGCTATAGTGCATATTTGTAGCCTAGCCATGTCGCTCTATGTAAGCTGGACGCTTGGCAGGCTTCTATCCACTGGCTTGAATAGACTGCTGGTATAACTCTGATCTGTCAGTCGCCAAAAAATCTCCAGATGAATCCTGGAAAATACTGGAATAAATGCGTTGGCTCAGCTAAGGAAAACTAGGTCTGCTTTAGGGCAAGTTTAGTGGAACTGCCCTTGTTAGGGTGGGAGTTTTGTGGAATTGAGGGTCACTTTTAGGGTGAACTAGAGTGTGAAATTTCCCAACATTTCTGGCTTGACAGAAGGCTCTGCTGGATAAGATGTGGTATACTCCTATCCCCCTTCATCTAATCCTCAGTATGAGATGCCCATCTACACATTGGTAAGATCGTACCTTTTGTGTGATATGAGATGCAAATTTAAATTTTAGGTAGGTTATTTTGGCTGGTATTCTTTTGAGGCCTTTGTTAAAGGAGAAATATTACAGGTTATGTTTTTAGCTGTTTATCCCTGATTAGTATCACTCACAGCATCTAAAGAGTTACTTGGCCCGAGCTAGAGTTATCTCTGAGTCCAACAGTGAGTAGCACGTATCAGCTGTATAGCAATATCACAGGCACAAATTCTGCTCAGTACAACATAGTATGGCACAGAGCAGGAAGGAGTTAAATAGAACTTGTCACCATGAAAATGCAGTTCAATCTGCAGGCATCATGTTAGAGAGCGTATATATATATATATATATATATATATAGAGAGAGAGAGAGAGAGAGAGAGAGAGAGAGAGAGAGAGAGAGGGTATATACAGGGCCGGTTTTAGACAAAGCGTGGCCCTGGGCAAAATTAAAAGCGGGGCCCCAAATGCTGATATACAAATAACACCATTGTCTTCCGGCGGCAACCCCTATAATAACGCCTCTTTTCTGCCCTCAAAACAGTAATAACAACCCCCATTTTCCCACACACAATGCAAATAACCACCTTTGTACTGCCTAATAGATTTTTGCACCCAGTCATCAGTTATTATAGCACCTCCTTATAAATAATAGTCCCTGTTTATAAATAATATCACACCTTTATCAGTAATAGATCCCTTATAAATGTTAAATAGTGTCCTGTATCAGTAATATTCCCCTTTATCAGTAAGTCACCCCGTAAAAATAATACTGCTCCCTTATAAATGGTTCCCCCTTATTAATATAAGCCGTCTTATAAATAATAGTTACCCTTATAAATAACAGTCCCCATTATCACCCTATTAATACGCCCCCGTATATATAATTTCCCTTTATAATAGCCCCCTTATATGGCTAGTGGCCCCACACAGTATAACATGCTCCACAATGTCCTCCACACAGTAGAATACACTCTCCACAGGAGTTCCACCAGTATAATGCTCTACAGTGGCCCCACAGAAGCCCCACACAATATAATACATTCCACAGTGGCCCCACACAGTATTACAAGCTCCCCACACTGCCCCTTCCCCCCAGTATAAAGCTCCACAGTGGCCCACAGTATAATTTGCTCCCCAGAAGCCCCCCCCCAGTATAATGTTCCACAGTGCACCCCAGTATATTGCTCCACAGTGGCCCCACACAATATAATATGCTCCCCAGAGCATCCTCCCCCTGTATAATGCTCCACAGTGGCCTCACACAGTATAACATGCTCCACAATGGCCTCCACACAGTATAATATACTCCCCAAGGGGTTCCTGCAGTATAATGCTCCACAGTGGCCCAAAACAGTATAATATGCTCTCCACAGTGCCCTCCCCAGTATAATGCTCTACACTGGCCCCACAGAGTATAATATGCTCCCGAGAAGCCCCACACATATATAATACACTGCACAGTGGCCCCACACAATATAATAGGCTCCCTACACTGCCCCCCAGTATAATATTCTCTCCAGAGGGCCCCCCAGTATAATGCTCCACTGTGGCCCCACAGAATATAAAATGCTCTCCAGAGGGCCCCCCCAGTATAATGCTCCACAGTGGCCCCACAGAATATAATATGCTCTCCAGAAGGGTCCCCCAAGTATAATGCTCCACAGTGGCCCCACAGACTCCCTCAGTGCTATTATTTTATTATACCCCAGACCCCAGAGTATAATAATTGGAGGCCCAGGGGAAGTAAGGGAAAATAACAGTTATACTCACCTTGCCTTACCTCTCCTGGGCTTCCTCACACTACTCCGCTGTCACCACCACCACCACCGCTGCCGGCTTCCTCTTCTCTGCGGCTGATGTCACGCGTTCTGGACGTCGCTGCTGAAATCTGTGATTGGGCCTGGCCTCAGCGGCGACGTTCAGAACATGTGACGTCACCTGAAGTTCAGAAGATGACGCTGGACGCCTAGGACAGGTAAATAAAAATGTTTGTTATTTTTACTCACCTCTGAAAGGGGCCCTGCGGTACATGACGCTGGGTCCCTTTCTGTTATTGATATGGCCAGGCCCTTTGGGGATGGGGGCCCTGGGCAATTGCCCAGTGTGCCCTCCTTAACGCCGACCCTGTGTATATATATTCATCTACTCAGCTTCTGCTGCTCTTTAACATGTTGCTTGCAAATATGACACCATGTTCATGGTACAGGTTCACGTAAGAAGTAAATCCTCAACTTCACCTGTCTCTTCTGCTACTGCCCCTTCTAGTCATAAACTTAAAAGTTGTCTTCTGAACCCACCATTCAACTTGAAATGTCACCATCAGTCTGTGAATTGCAAAAACCTACAAAACTGCTCTGTACTTTCCTTTCAGACCTGTTCTCCAACTTCAACCCAATCAACCATTTTGGTATCACAGACATGATCGCCATTTGGATCTCCCTCCACCTTTAATGTCTCCCACTTGCATGCCAGCGCCTCCTCTAACTTGTTTGGTGTCCCTCAAGACTCTATTCTGGGCTTCCCCTTCTCTATTTCCTTGATATAAGACACATTGTAATTCCTATAATCTTTACAATGCCACTTTTGGGGATCCACCTGCTGATGACATTGATACATTTTAATTCTCTGACCATGATATTCCCTATCCAAAGTTCCAATGTCTGTCTGCTAGCTACTCCTTCTCTAGGCTCCTGAAACTCAATTGTCATCACTCACTGTCCCCAGTAGGGACAGCCTAAATCCCATATCGGTTTGCCGCCACCTGGAGATGAATCTGAAACTACATCGAAATCTTTCTAAGAACGTTAAAGGGTGAAAATCTGGGTATTTCTCATATTCTGCTACTCAGTCTAGCCAGCATGAAAATGCTTGAAGCCATAAAGATCCATACTCATGCCTTGCAACAATACTTGACCATTTGCTTGATGAATGCATATATTGTCCTATAAATGGGTAACACTTTTGCTGGCTACCCATTGACCATTTAGTGCACTTCAAATACATTGACATTCTCTACTTGGCCACTTCAAATGTTGATGTTGTCAGAAGGGTCAATGCCCTGTCTTTACCTGTTAACTACAGGTACGCTCCATACCTTTGATGTCTCTGCCCTAACAAATGGCTGTCTTGTATTGAAACCATTAAATGCAACATGAAAAACTTTTGCTAGAAAAGCTTATAACCTGCAATAACCTGGATTCCCCTCCAGAACTGTATAAGCAGATTCTAACCTCACGTTCTTCTAGCTCTTTTCTCTTATAGACTGTAAGTCCTCAGGACAGGGCCCTCTCACCCTCTGTACCAGCCTGGCGTTTAGTAAGCCCATGGTTAATGTATCTGCTTGTTTGTTTCTAGCATATGCTACATATCGCTTGGTGACATTTGCCGTAATATGGCACAAATTCAGAAGTAGAAGGGGTGTCATAACCACCAGGTCTTCACTCTATTATATAGCAGAGGCTCGGCGCTAATGCCTGTAGTCAGAATTTCAAGCACTGACCCTTGGTAAACTGCCATATCCCTGTGAAAAGTCCCCCATTTTTGCCACACTGTGAGGCTGCAGTCACATTAGTGTTCGGGGATTCCGTCCCCGTTTCTGCTTAAAATACTTAAAAATACTTCTTGGCTTTAAGAAATTTGGCATATTCTACATCTTCTTCTATCCCCCACAGTCTAGTGTATCTGTATCTAATGTAGGGCTGATTTTAGACAAAGTGTGACCCTGGTCAAAATTAAAAGCGGGGCCCCAAATGGTGACATAACAATAAAACTATCGTCTTCCAGCGGCAACCCCTATAATAACGACTCCTTTGTATCCCCAAAACAGTAATAACAAGCCCCATTTTTCCCACACACAATTCAAATAACCAACTTTGTACCGCCTAATAGATTTTTGCAGCCAGTCATCAGTTATTATAGCGCCTCCTTATAAATAATAGTCCCTGCTTATAAATAATATCACACCTTTATCAGTAATAGCTCCCTTATAAATGATAAATAGTGCCCTGTATCAGTAATATTCCCCCTTATCAGTAACAGTCATCCCATAAAAATAATACTGCTCCCTTATAAATACTTCCCCCTTATTAATAATAGCCCTCTCATAAATAATAGTCCCCATTATCACTAATAGCCCCCTTTATAAATAAGCCCACTTAACAATTATACCCCCTTACAAATAGTTCCCATCTTACATATAATAGTTTCCCCCTTTTTATAGGCGTCTTATAAATAATTCTAATAAATAAATTCAAATTATAATAGCCCCTTATATTTAAGTTTCCTCCTTATATATATTAGCCCACCCTTTTATATAATAGTTCCTCCCTTATAAATAAGAGCCCCTTAATATATATAATAGCCCCCTTATATATAATTGTTCCGCCTTATACAGTGTTGGACTGAAGGGTTTAGGGCTCTCCAGAGGAACTTGTTCTGGGGCCCCACCCAACAGCTTTTTGCTAATAGCCTACACCGCGGCTCCTTCACTGAAGTCTTACATATGTGCTGACTATCTGTTGTTACTGAGTATGTTCCCAGTATAGTCAGTCCCTATAGTACTGTGCAGGCCCCTATAGTACTGTGCAGGCCCCAATAACTCCATGGCCAGTTCATGCACAGTTACTGTATGAGGAATGACATGGCCATGGAGCACTACACGTATGTGCAAGATTATAGTGAGGGAGCTGGGGGCCCTGGGCAAATGCCCAGTCTGCCCCAACCCCCTTCCTCCTAACGCCGACCCCGTGTAGATATTATGTAGATAATGTTCTGGTGTAAATCATACGAAACAAATGAATACATTTAGCAAGCAATTTCTTGTTTCTGCCCTGGAATCTGCTGTTATCTGTGATTAGAAAACATGCTGTCTATTATGTCATTTAATCTGAGGCCTGGATCGGTAAAAACCTAGAAATAAGAGCGATTTATTGAGCTTATTCCCTTTACCATGAGGAACTATGTCCATGAAAAAATAGCAGCACAGCATCTGCTGAAATGTGTATGTTGACCACTAGATGGCACTGTTACACTGCTATATATTAGTAAAGTATTTTTTCTGTACTTTCCATATAAATTGTGCTATTATAGCCTATAATTTAAGCGTCCACCTCCATGATCTGTAAAAGCAAATAAAATATTAACTTGCACAGTGAAACTGAACATACAATAATTCAGAATCATAATCTTCGACTTGTTTCCATAAATAGGATCTATATAGATGAACAACAAATCATGATGTTTTAGTTTCTTTAGGCAGTTATTGGAGGTAAAATGACGGAGTACAGAAAACTGGCAAGACTAGACAGTACCGACACAGGCCAAGTTGCAAAAATATAGATATAGATAAGATAAAGATCTCATGCATATGGTTATATTATGGATCTGTGTTGTACATAACTTTAATGGGGTTTTCTGGGGGTTTAATATTCAGTATCATCTTATGAGATCAGAAAGGGTTCCCAGAAACTCCAATGATGTGTTGATTAAAATGGCTGCTGCGTCCTGGAACAGGGAAAAGTCACCTATTAGCCATGAATGTAGTGGCCGTGAATGGTACTGCAGCTCTGCGTCCTTAGGGGCAACACTCTGCAGATAAGCTGTTTCCTACAGCATGCAGCGCCCTTTATTGTTTACATGCTGGATGCTGAGCTGCTCACTTGCAGTATTTTTAGTAGTGACAGTTATGGGTACTGCAGCCATGTCCCATTCAAGTCTATGGGACACAGCTGCAATACCCATAACCACCACTACTGAAAGTACTGCGAATAAGCAGTACAGGGCCCAGCATGTAAACAAGGACATGAACTGCATGCTGTGGAAAACAGCTGATCTTTCAGAGCTGTAGAAGCATCTTAAAGGAAAATAATGGCCGGATAGATGATGGCACCAGGGGGGCATTGGTAACCATAGCCATACCATTACAGAGGATGTCAGCAATGGGTTAATAGAAAATTCTGTTCTCAGCGGTTCTGCTATCTAGAGACATGGACACCTCTGGTGTACTGAACTGTCCTATGCAGGGAGTAAAATATTGGGCAGTAAGAATGTCAGATCAGGACAGTCAAAAGTAACAATCATATAATGAATAAAATAAAATGGTTACTTGCAGCTGCTTCCTAATTGTTTGGCTTGATACGAGCTGCGGCCATCATTGAATAGCACTGAAATTAATTTTGCAGTGGAAAGCTTAGGTCACTGTGCTCTCAATCCATCATATGCTCCATAGAAAAGATGCTGGGGCGGTAACTGGAATATTTCCAGATTCGCCAAACAATTGACCTTCATTGTTAAGTATCTCACTAGCAGTCAATGCTACAACAATCGCACTAAACTGGAGTAACAGGCAAGTCCGCCCGAATGTCCCCTGCTACAAACATGTGGCACTGGCTTTATGGTCACTGACCTACGGCAATAGATGGCAAAAAGTTGTTATACCCTGTGGCATGTCCTTTAAAGGAGCCTTCTTACTACTACGCCTACCACTATAGTCTCAGTTTATGGTTTCCCATAATGCGTTTTGGTGACATTTTTAAAGGGGTTTTCAGGGCTTTATATATTGATGACCTATGTCATGAACATGTGATCCTTGGGGTCAGACACCTTGGACCCCCGCCGATCAATTGTTTGAAATAAATCCCGCACTTATGAGTGCAGCGGCCTCTCTCCTGTGCTGTTCATTTTCATAGAATTTTTATATTATTATTACTTTTGTCAGATTCAAGTTATTTCTGTGACCATTGTGGGTTTTTCTTTCATTAAGCGAAGGGTACCAACAATTTTGTCCACATGTCTATATGTCTTGGAAACCTCCTTTAATTTTTAACATGTTTTTTTTTTTCCGTACATTTTTCCTATAGAGAAGCCTGGGGGAGAAAAAGGCCTAACCAGAGATGACACCAAAGCATCAAAAACAAACATAAAAAATGTGCATGGGGACATTCCAATAATTTGCTATAGACTTTAACCCCTTAAGGACACAGCCTAATTTGGACCATAAGGTTCAGTCCCTAATCTTCAAATCTGTCATGTTTAACTTTATGCCAGAATAATAAGCATTTACTCATTAAGGATTTTTTTTATAAAATTATTTTTCCTGAAGACTGTTTTGGCATAATTTTTGCCAAATTTATCAAATTTTTGCATGGTGTTTGATAAATTTGGCTGCATCTATAAGGAAGAGCCAATAAAATGACTATATCATGTCGCTAAAAGAGGGAGGGGGAGCATTCATGTCAGGAGATTTTTTTTTCTTTTCTAAGATGTTTTTGCACTTTATTTTTTTTTTAATTTGGTGCATGTTATATGTTATATGGTATGGAACAGAATGGATGATGAAGAACCTTTAATTTTGTTTGTTTAACTTTGTAAATAAATCAAAGTCCAGCCCACACCTCACCCACCATAGCTGCAGTTTTTCTGCATTATCATTTAAAAAAAAAAAAAAAAAAAAAAAATATAATATATATATATATATATATATATAATAATAATAATAATAATAATAATAATAATATATATATATATATATATATATATATATATATATATAGAGATAGAGAGAGATAGATAGATAGATAGATAGATAGATAGATAAATCTAGACTAAAATATAAACTACTGGTATACGTGTGTAGAAAACTTGCATTACACCTTCTTTCCACAAGAGGGAGCCTTTTACTTACAATTTCCAACACTGTTTTCTTATAAACCAAAATTAAATTAATAAATATATAAATAAAACAAACATAAATTGCCTTATCCTAAAGCATGGGAAAGTATATTCTTTTTGTTTTGTACTACAATATACAATAATGCTTGTACTATATACGTGTTGCAGAGTTTGTACATTGGCCTAACTTGATGGATGACAAACTCATATTTCTCTCCATACAAAGACAGAGTTACTAAAAAAAGACAAAAAAAAAAACAGAATACATTACATTAATTAAATCAATTACATGAAAATTTTCTGCAAATTCTGCTCTACATATAACCTTGTAATGAAGTCAGAAGAGCAGCTGAAACAATAATTTTATGGGGGATCAGATTTCTAGTTCCAAAAATCTAACAATATCACAATTAATGTTTTATATTATTTTTAGGTGTTTTTTTCATTAGAGACAAACTCAGCTGATTTTTCTTAGTAAAGCCCCTACTAGCCAGGCATTTGCGATTGTGGGGATATGTAATGTAGTGTTACATGGCGACCATTCCGATACAAGGACGGATCTCTTTTCTGGCTTATAGACAAGGTCCTGAGCACGGAGACCTCCTCAATGACCATCCATAAAGCCTAATAGGACATATGAACAGGGGTTGTCTTCATGAGACAAACCCTTTAATCTAGTACTGATCACTGTGGGTATTGCCTTAAAGGAAAACCAGGCTCTACTTATATAACACAAAAGCAATACAAGATTTAATATTGTGGAATTTTTTTAGTACGGCAAGGACTTAAATAAAATTGCAAAAAAAAAAATGCTTCATATTATAATGTTGAAAATTCATCCTATTGCTTTAGAATCTCAAGTCTGCCCTCTTCTGGAATAACAGCAGAACTGTTGTCTCGCTCCCACCCATTCTGAGTGTCAGTCAGGGCAGAATGGCTCTTGACATATATACTGCATTGCATATGTCCTAGTATATAATATTCTGGTACCAGACAGTACTGAATACATTGCAGCTACATTTACCAAGTACAGTCCATGTCACTCCTATCTATCCTGTTGTTTTAAATGACAAATTCCAAAATACTTAAATTTCCATCGCTCAGTCAGTGGGACAGATTTATTAAGACTGGCGTTTCATTCCGGTCTCTTAGTAGATCAAACACACACACATGCAGCAGAATGGAAAGTTACGCCGGATAGGAACTGGCATAGATTTCTTGTATACAAAATAGAAAAAAGCGAAGCGGCACTCACGATTCTCTAAAACCTTCTCTTGCTTTATTAGTAGCTCATCACAGGATAAACGATATATAGCAGCATGCCTTAGACACAAACTGTTTGGGCAATGGCCGTTTCGTGCTACCGCGCTTCCTCCGGCCCTCAGTTTTTGTATAACTCACAACAGAAAACTGGCTTGAGTAATAGTAAATATGTTGGGCTGTGGCGCCCCTGCTCCGACCCTCTCTCCATCCCACATTCGCAGAAAGTAGTGAGTGAGCCATAGAATGGGGAATATTTGAGACTCTTGGTTCAAGGAAGGGCCTTGTTCCAAATGTGCACCACATTATCACCCATCTACATCAAAAAAACTGGCATGAATGGGATCATAAATTTCCCCCAGTGTCTTTGGACTTTTTAGAGATAAGTTACATAAAAATCAGTGTCTTCACTATTCATTGCAATGGGATCAATTGTGGTGTTTTTTTTTTTTTTTAACAAAAAAAAAAGTATACGACAATAATGCTGAATATTATTAAAAGTCATCAGGTCTACCTGAATGGATACTGCATGTTGTATTCCTTCATGAAGCCAGCCACACACATGAGCTATATTGCCTGACTCCCCTGTACACATGCACACTTGGCTTGGCGTATTAGCGCATGTATATGGAATAGGAAAGGGTAGAAAACTGTTTGCCAATGACTTATCTCCATGTCAGACCAATGTTAGACAAAGTGTGAGCCTGGGAAATTTTTAAAACTGGGCCAAAAATACTAAAATAACTTATCAACAATAAAATCACATTCATTCAGTTCAGAGAGTAGAGAGCTGCAGTGCTGATTAAGGCTAAGGCCCTATGCAGCGAATCGTAGAGGTTGTTTGGACCAAATAAGTCCGAACGGAAACTGCTATTATTATACTCGGGTATCTCTTCAGACTCCAGAGTATAGTGATCGGAGGCAGAGGTGATCAAACATAAAAAACAATGTTACTCACCTCTCCTAAGCTCCGGCGTGACTCCCTGCTGTCCTCAGGCCTCTTCAATATCACAGACGTCAGGTGGGTCAGGCTGGCATCACGACACATAGTGACACCGGTGTAACCTACGTCTGTGACGTCATTGAAGAGGGCCAAAGACAGCAGAGAGTCGCGTCAGAGCCCAGGAGTGGTAAGTAACACTTTTACCTTTTTTTTAATGTTTGGTCACCTCCTCTTGGCCTCCTATTATTATACTCTGTGGTCCAAACAATCAATGAATTGATGATTCATTTATTAATTATTACTCTGCAATGTCCAATTTTGCCTGTATATAAAACCCTCTAATTTGTAAATTGCTGCGGCATACATTGTCACTATATAAGTAAAAATTATTGATATTATTATCAAGACGTTTCTTCCCAATATAAGAAGACCTGCACTTTAAATGATACATTAAAGTTGGGGGTCCTGGTACAGAATTTGCATTTGGGGCCCAGGAGCTTCATGCTATGCTTCTGGGCAGTGGGTTCACAGTAACAAATGTATTGAAGTGGTGCTCCTGGCTCTAGCACAGTCATTCTCCTCTTACTGTACATTTTTAGCTCTTGCACTGCCCGCCTATTCTCTTCCAGGGACAAGTAGTTATACACAATGGAGGTATGCCTGCAGGGAACCCCTTTAATGATGAGGCCCTCGGCCCTGTTAACAGAGAGCAAAAGGATAAGTCAATTGAAATCTAACTGCCTGATCCTTACCTCCTCTATCAACTGCTTTTAGGGGAAGGTCTGAAGTGTCTGGAGGACCCAATACAAGCTGTTTTAAGTTAACATCTTGTTAGATAAAAATGTTTTGCCCCACCTTGTAATCAAGTACACGGAGTAGTGCCTGTCCTACATACCTTTATGATCCATACCTGGTTTTTGGCTTAAAAAATTGTATGCAAAAACCTAAATGTCGAAACACACCCTTAAAGTGCATCAATATATATATCTATAGTGGTTGGAGCTCAGGTCAGGTTTTCCGATGCAGAGCTTCATATTTGCTGCATGCTGTAAACAAAATTTAGGCTGCCTCCAGGTGCCACTAGAGGGAGCTTAGGAGATTACTGAATTGTGATTGATCAATCAAAAAAGATTTTTTTGAAACTGTTAAGATTTAAATAGATATATATCACAAATACACACATTTATACAGTCTCTCTCTCTCTTTCTCAGTTTTTCCTCCAATATCAGATCAGTAGGAGTCTAACTTCCAGAATCGAAAACAGATAGTGCAGCAGGCACGGCTTCATACATTGTGTAGTAGTACTTGAATGGTAGGGAGCAGCAGTACCATTCATGGCCACTATATATGGAGCTGTGCCTGTTCTGGGGTCTATTCTGGTGCCTGGCCCAGAGTGCCTTGTACCATTAATCAGCTGATTGACAGAGTTGTCAGGAGTATCCACCAAACCTTCCTCAATCTAATCCTGATCCTAAGGATAAGTCATCAATATTAAAAAAATTCTGTATTTTGGTCGTCTCACCTTCCAAATAGAAATGAAAATTGATCAAAAAGTTGTTGTACATACCAGAAATTGGTACCAAGCAACACCACAACTTGCCCTGCTAAAATGAACACTCATATAGTTATGTCAACAGAACAGTAAAAAGTTATAGACATCAGAATACGGAGCCCCCAGGCAAATCACTTATTTCCGATGAATATATGTAATATATCAGTAATATATGGATATATGGTATTACCATAATCATAATGTCCCACCAGACAAAGCTGCCATGTTATTTTTATGCAGAGTGAATGCCATGAAATCAAAATGCAAAAAATAATGTTATAATTGTAGGTCAGTTTCACATGGACCTCCCAAAAATAAAAACATTACACGTACCCCAGAATGATGCCAACTGAAAGTACAACTTTTCACACAGAGAATAAACCCTCACATGGCTATGGCGACTGAAAAATAAAGTTGTGTATTTTGAAAGGAAGAGATGGAAAATGTGTAAAAAAGTTGCCGAGCATTAATGGTTAAGCTATCCTAGATCCTTAAAGGGTTAAAGTACTGGAAAACCCCTTTAAATTCATTTGAGATGTACCAATGTAATTTCTTAAATGTAGGTTTACCTATCAAATATAAGTATCTACATTACTAAATTCTTATAGCTCAAAAAAATGAAGACTTAGAGTCAATAGGGTGCAGACAGAACCCAAGAACTCAATGCCAATGCTCAGGTACATGATGTACCACTTTTGGGCATCAATAACAGAAGTTCTCTTCGTTTGCTGATTACTGATTACATTACTGTGATTGCCTTTCAATAACTCTTTGTACATTCTGTGTACTATCGGGATTGTCCTTAGAGCTGCTACCTGTAGCGACAATTTTCTTAGATTTTGTATCTGTGTTTTATACTTTCTGCTTTAGACCTGAGTTTTGTACTTTGAGTCTGATATACCGTACACTGATATATTGTTGCAAAGGAATTACTGTTCACAGTAAATTTGGGTGTAATCTTTAGTGCACTTCATAGAATTAGGCCAGATCGACCCGATCATTATCACCTTTACCGATCACAACTAGTGTCCCTTCATATAGTTTGTGGAAATTGATAATTCTGTTTTATGGGAGTTCTGCAAATAGTCAGGCAAACAAACTCTTATAGAAATGAATGGAGATAACCTTCTTACTAAGTGAATTTCAGGTCTCTACAGGTTTTTTAATAACTATACAGTAATCCATACCGAAAAATCAGAGTCTTATTTGATCCAATATGAATCCTGAGAATGAAGGCCATTGTCCCCATCTTGATTGAGCGGCAGGCAGAGCATGTGCCCTCCCTCTCCATTCTTTATCCATATGAGTGCCGGAGATAGCCGAGTGCTGTATTTGGTTATCTTTGGAGCTCCTATAGAAAATTAAGGGACTGGCAGAGTGTTTGCTCGATTGGCCATTCCATCAGGAAAGGGGAACTTGTTCTTGGTATCAGCGAGGGTCTGATGGCTGTTGGACCCAACCGATCCTGAACTAATCCCCAACACTCCTACCCTAATGATAACTTCAAAAGTTGGAACAACCCTTTAATAAAGGGGTTATATGTTAGGACATATAGTATAAATGTCATAGAGATGCCTGGATGCCTTTGTTGAAAGTCAAAAATGTCACAAGTTATGGTAATTAGATTTGTGTGATGGGGTACTGATCCAGAAATGTATTCTGATCACCACATGTGGAGTCTGGAAGGAAATTGACATCTGCATCACCAGTTTTGTGTCTTCATCTGAATCAACATGGTAGGATTATAGACTGAACCTGATAGACCCGTTTTCAACTTTATAAACTACAGTGGAACCTCTCCAGAAGACCACCCCTTTAAGAAGACCCCTCCCTCTTAAAGATCCATTTTTTCAGTGACCAATTTTTCTACCATTATACTCAATGGAAGCTACCTCTCTTTAAGCAAACCACTCTGTTATCCAACCAAAGACCACTTTTTTGAGCAAATTTTTTAGTGGGAACCCCTTTGAGAAGACAACACATTGAACTTACAGACATTGTGAGACTAATCTGGAGGCTGCTCTGTGCTGCACCACATCATTGGACTGCAAAAGCAAGAGACTTAAAAGGGACATCATGGAAGACAAGTCACCAGCATGGAGCAAAAAGTCAACATCATGGTCAATGCACTCGGCCATTGAGATACCAAGCATACATGCCAACAGCCCCAATTTTGCCAGGACAAGCTAGGGAACTGTGCCACAAAAGCTGATATACTATGACTTCCTGATCAGTGGGGGTCTCACTACAGGTTATCAACAATAATTAGTACGAAGCAATGCTCTTGGTCACCGTCTGCACAGGTAACTGCAAAAAAGCCTCATTCCCATAAATAAAATTGTGCTGGAATACCCTCAACTGGGGGCATACATAGAAACCATAAGGCTCCATAGCATAAGTCATAATTGGGCCCGTCTTCCAAAAAATATTTTGGATATTTGATTGATATTTTTAAGTACTTTTTCATTAAGGGTTAATTATCTCTTGACAGGGTAGGCAGCATGTCTGACAGACTGTATCATAAATCTCAGGAAACAGAGCAGCAAGGAAGGATTTATGATACGTGGACTACCAGACATCAATAGAGATCAAGGAGTTGTTTGAGCCATATAGTGTCTAAGTAGGCTTTACAATTGATTAGGATGGACCATCAATATTTCTAGCTGCAAGTCCCCTTCATTGTTTTCCAGCTTCTGGACTTTCAGTATTGGTGATGCCTGGTGCCACAAACCATTGGAAGGACCAAAGGATGGGGGTAGTAGTTGTAGTTGTCAACGGTGGCCAGGAGCACTAAGCTAACTTCTCCAGCCCACCTCCCGAGTTTGGGCAGTGTTGAGGGATGTACCTAATGGTAGTGGTAGTTTGCCCGGGGCACATTCAGTTGTAGTATTCCTCCACTTTCCGCCTTTGATGGTGCAGAAATGACACAGGTGACAGCAGTTGCAGTTGAGCAAAATGATGTAACTGTGAGGTAATGGCGACATATGGAGCTTCCAGATGGGTTTAGAAGTGCAATGGGAGTTCCATTGTAGAAGGAGGTAATGAGCCTGGTAATGGATTTCACAGCAAAGGGCTGCCCGGCAATAGATGCTAAATCCTAGTGCCTAGCGTCTCCACTCCAATATAATGAAAGGGGGGCTGTAAATGAGTAAGTTGCAAGGGTAAGTGTCTACCTGAGGGTTTTGTAGGGTCCTAACGTTCTCTCCTCTTTGTAGACTGACAGTGGCAGTCCCCTGAACACCATTTTCCTCATCACAGGCTGTAACAGACTCCCTCTCTCTGTTCATTGCTTTGTTTAGCTGCTCACAGAAGACTCCACTGACGTCCAGATTCAGAGTCTCCTCCCCTTACCCCAGCCAACTGCTGGTTGGGCTATCCAGGACTGGCATCAGCACCCAGCAAACCTGGGCAGATGCCGGGATCCACTACTTGACTGAGAACTGAAAACATCAGTTTTATTACAAAAACAGTCTCCTGTTCAGTTTCCCCCCTTGCTGTTGTACGCCCACAAGCTCTGTTTGACCTCTGACACATCTGTTGGTGCAGTCTTATGACTGACACACACACTGGATAGCTGGTAGCTGTGGAAGGCCATCAGGTAAGTGGTAGATTTAGTCTTGTAGTACCTCAGCCTTATGTTAGTGAGTGTGTGTATCTGTATCATAAGGAATCATTATTTACAACAAATGTCCAGTGTAAAAGCATAAAATGATTAAACTCAACAGACTCCATTATAAGGCAATGGGATATGTTGGGTAAAGGTGGTTCTTATCTAAACCTACTCTATGTCGTGGTTTGCATTTATAACAGAAGCCACAATGCAGATTTGATCAGAGCCTTTATTGTGTTTTTTTTGCATTAAAGGTTTGTTAAAAAGTACATTTACAATTAAAGTTTTATGTATATGGTAATTGCATTGATGTTGACATCCAACCAGAGCTTACAGAACTGTACGGGTATGGCTAGGTTCACACCTCTATGTTGTTGTTCCGACAGACTGACAGATACAGACAGAGCATCCTCCATTTGCAACCACCACCATTCACTGCAATGTTAAAAACAAGATGGAAGCTTTCTTCTGTCTTTATTGTTACCGTTTTAAACAGAACATAAAGTCCAAGCAGAAAAAGCAGATATGATGTTCTTTGTGAGTCACAGCAATCACTGAATTTAATGGATTGTGTCTCTTACCATGACTGATAGAAGGTCCACTGAGAGTCTGTTTCCCAAGGCCCCTCCTAGACCTGCAGCCAGCCCTGAGGTTGGACCAGACTTTCCCAAAGAGAGGGGTGTACCATCTACAGTGGAATGCTCCTCAAATGGGGGACACATATAGGAAGCTGCAGAACCGCAGAACCATGTACAGGTAGTATACACACAGTGGCACAATCACAATAGAATAAACAAAGCAGTGTCCACTGTGATGGTGCACTGGTATTACAGCTCATTACCATTCAGGTCAATGGGACATGTGTAGTGAGCTATAATAGCAGGTTACTACTAAAAGTACAGAGCCTGGTAAACAATGAAGGGGACTCCGTGCCCACCAGTGGGCTGCCTCCCCTTCATACAGCTGACTGGCAGAGGCAATAAGACTGACACTAATTTAATATTGATAACTCCTTCATAGCTTATTCTGTCTGCATCTTTTCTTCCTCTCATTTACATATTGTTATCGTCAATCTTCCCCATTGCTACTTCCCTCTGTCTTGATAACTTCACTATTTTGGTAAACTGATATCCCATCTGTTAATATAGTAAACTTATTCTTGACTCCTCTCATTCAGCTCTTTATTTACCTATTGCTTTGTTCCTCAACTTCTGCTTACAAGGGGGAAATTTCACTAGACTTATTGTCACTCCCCTCTGATCTCTATGACGCTTCTCTGCTCTTTATCTCATTGACCTTAATTTACTAATTCACTGACTCTAGCATAACAAAGATCTAATACTGTCTATAGCCACCTTGTGGAAACTCAGCTTTTTTGTTGTAGTGGAAACTCAGCTTTTTTTGTTGCAGATTTTGCTGCAGTTTTTTTGAGCTAAAGCCAGGAGTGGATTGAGCAGAAGGTAGAAGTATAAGATCTTCCTATATATTTCCCATTCCTTTTGTAGACATTCTTGGCTTCGGCTAAAATAAACGCAGACAAATTTGCAACAAAAAAAGCTGCATTTCCGCATTGTGGGGTCTCAACCTAAAAGTTAAACAGTTAAAAATTAGACTTAAAATGAGTCAGATTTCTCATAGTACCTGATACTGGATGATAAATATGTTGTATTTAGACTGTCTTGTCTAACTTAACATTGGATGGCTTAGTTTATGCCAGAAAAATGCAACAAAATTTTAGACACTTGGGGGGAAGTCATCAAATGTGTCTAAAATTCAATTAAAAGGGCTGTACATGAAGCAGAAAAGGTCATCAATTTCAGAAAAGTCAGGATATGACACCCAGACCACGAGCCGATCAACTGTTTTGGCTACCAGAAGCCATAAACAAGATATATGGCCATATGCAGCTTTCTACTCCTATTCAAGTGAATGGGAGAAGAATTGCAGTTCCTTGAGCAATTTATCCAGTCATTTGCAGTGTGCATAGCTCCATAAAATCTCTCACCCTGCTTCATCTCTGTCATTTGTCATTGGGAACAAATTCTGTGGAATTTTTTTAGGTGCAATGTTTGTTTATTATGCATTTTAAGAGGGCATTTACACTTGGGCACAAATTCTTTGGTGGTGTGATTTTTTTATGCACAGTTTGTTTATGTTGCGGCCTTTGAAGAGGTTTACACCAGGGTTGGAGTGTCAAGTAGTTTTATATAGTGCTTCACATAGTGCAAATTTTCCTACGAAACATGACAGAATCGGCATCAGATGTCAACAGAGCCCTACAGGTAGTGGAAGTGACCTACATTACTACAAACAGTAAGTAACAATATAGGGATTATTTTATTGCCCTATGTATATGACTTTATAGTTAGAAATGAAGTATAACATTTCAATGAGAACTTGTAGAGGGAAGTAGTGAGCTATAGTTAATGTATTGTAAGCCTAAGGCCTTAACCACACAAAAGTGAAAATTTTTTACGAACCTAACATCCCTGAAAATGACCTTTTCTGTCCTTTGAAGCCCTTTGAAGGGGCTTGGTCACATGACAATGAAAAACGGCCGAGTGTTGGACATTTTTTGTACTAAATTATACCAGATTACCATATATATACCAGATACATTTTATGCCAAGAATTGCAGTATTAAATCTGACCCATTGTGGTCTACTACCAATAAACGTGTTGATATCACTTTCATATATATGCTCTGACTCTCTAAAAAAATTGGGAAGAAAAAAATAATACCTATTTATACTTAAATTTTAACCCACTCTCTATTTGAAATGGTATCATCAGAAATCTTTGAATATACCCCAAAAATTAGGCACATATAGTATGCACAAAGGTATACACATTTTATCATTGTGGCCAATGGCTTATTCATACCACTGCATGACTACAGGAGATATATATGGGGGATTACCTATAAAGTACATACCCAAAAATATAACCTCCACATTATCTGGTATCTCCATAAACATAAGTGGAGAAAAAAACTGAATTTTTTTTTTTTGCTTGCTCCATTGACAAAAATAAATTAATACAAATTAAACGGTCACATCCAGTATATGAATATTAGTTCAGGAATGCTCCTCTGAAAAATCTAAAAATGTTGTTGTGTTCCTAAAGGGCAAAAGTCACCAATTCATTAAAGGGTTAATGAGATTTTTTGAAAAATAAAATTATATGGAGAGCCTAATACTTCAGCACAAACTATCTTAGGCATTGGTTACGAGAAATAATATAATGTTAAACATATCTTTATATTTAACTGAGCTCATAAGCCAAGCTGTTTTACACATGATTCTTCAGACAAAAATATATGATAATGATGGTGCAACAAAATAATAATTTTATATCAATGTTTAAGAAAGAAAAGAAAATTATTATATACAGATGCCTTATATGATGCTTCAAATAGACTTCCACCCTGTGTGTAAAAAAAACAAACAAAAAAAAAAACATGCTAAATATCACCTTTAAGCAAAAAATCAACCACCAAAACATGTAAAGAGTAAGGATATACAGGAGAATTGTAAACAATGAATCCATATCCCTGTTCCTGAGACACACTTTAAATGGGAAGCTTAGTCATTAATGAAGCGTACTAACATTTACTCACAATAGACACAATACGGATATGATTTTTAAGCAAAAAATCCTCTACCAGAGACATGCATGTTTGATTCTCAATGTGATACCATCTGCTCTGAATTAATTGAAGGACTACTTTAAGAATAGTTCATTAGTGTGGTTTTGCACCACCCATAAGACATGGGTAGAGGATGACTCTTTAGTCACGGAAGTTGGGATACCTTTTATATATAAATGTTTATATTTTAAAACTTAGATGTACAGAATAGAGTAAAATAGTATAAATACAAACCTCATGGTATCTTAAGGAACCATGGATACGAGCAAAAATAAACCTGAAAATAGAAACATCCACAGTGACTATACCATATAAAAAGATATTTATATCTATATATGTATGTGTATATGATAAAATTATGGGTATACAAGGTAGGCTTTCTAAACCAGATATACATATTAAAATATACTGCTGAAAATCTAATTTTGATATTAAATAAAGCCTCAAAATCAAAAAAAAAATTCCATATATATTCAATTGAAAATTTCAAAGTTTAATGTATAATTTTTATTTTTATTTAGAAAGTATTTTTTCAATATTTTTTATAGGCCATGATGGAAACTGGTAATGAATGAACATTAAAGAGCAAAATTGAATTTATATTATAATATTGTATAGAACAATAAATGTTAAATTAGCTGTCGTAATAATTCTGCACATTCGCTTCCCATTACATGTGGTTTGTTGTTTTTCCACGTAATTTACCCTTTATTGTTACTTTGTTCCCTGCCTGCAATCACAGCCAATTGTCCTCCTTTTTCCATTTTTCAGAAAGACCACATTTACCAAGCAATTATAAGATTTACAAATACACATTAGTAAAAGTGGGTGGCCAATTTTAATGCCTATTTTCCTATGCTCTAAATATAGTCAGAATTCACGTGGGGCTTCTATTCTGTTGAAAGACAACATTTACATTTGCTTTAACGTATTATTTGGAATAATCTTTAGAAGAATTAATACGTTAACCGAATTTTTAAATGTCGTTGGTCATTTGACTACTGATTTGATTGCAGGGTTGTTTCAATGTTTTCTCGATGACAATTGGGACTATTCAGTTGGTTGTACAGTGTCACATCCTATTGACTCAAGCCACCAAACACATTATTATCCAGGCCATGTGATGAGTGTTGTTTAGGAGCTAAATATCACTGATTTTCTAAGCAAATCACAGTTTATTCTAAACTCATTTTAGTTGTTATGTTGATAAGCCAAACTAACATTGTCAACTGATTATATTCAGGTAAATGGGAAACTGGTTTTATGTCTAGGTTACGACACTACACATATTGGATACATATATATGTCTAACAAAGGTTACCTTTAACATGATGTATCAGATGTAGACTGTACATTACGACTTTATTGTTTCATTTAGTTTTATAATGTTATATGAAGTTCTAATGAGTAAGATAAAAATTATTTGTTGCCTATTCTGACTTGGTTTGTGTCTAAAATCTCAATTTCCCTTTAAAATATATCATTCAGTTACTTGAGTAAAAGCCTGTTCATATTATAGACTAAGATGTTTACCTTACTGGCACAATATTTTATTTGAAAAGAATCAAAATATTTCCAATAAATACTTAAATAATTACAATCCTTCCTAACAAATTATGTGGTTACCAACATTATGTGATAGTTTATCCTTAATATTTGTAAATTGGTGTTTCAGATTAGGCTGTGGTGACAGAACAGAATTGGGTCAGAGAACCTAGGAACGCTATGTTGTGTTGATTCAGTGTGGTTTTTCGCAATACTATAGCTATATTTGCTTAGACAGAAAGGTGACCTACACAATTAGACTTTACCACCAGAAAGATGAACTCCACCACACCAACAGAGACATTGACTGCACCACCAGAGCGATGGGCTCCACCACCAAAGAGTTAGAAAATATATCTTGTTTATCACTATTAAGGTGATTTTTAGAAAATGTATTGGTAGGAAATGACTTTTTTTTAGAAATGATTGGACGCGTACCAAGAGTAAAGGGGTCACATTTCTGGTTTAGAAGTGCAACCCCTTGTTTGGAGAATTGCAACATAGCTCAATAGCATCAATAAGGAGTTGTTTGATGGTAACTTATAGTTTCCAATGTGTTTTCAAATTACATCAGCCATTTTATTTAATCTGGCGAATAAACACCCCTTGAATGTCAAAGGGTTAATCTCAATTTCACAGATTAATGTCATAAATACAGAATGTTTTTATACAGTGAGAGGGTTCTCTGACTGCAAGGAGAGAGTTGGGGGAAAATCTGGGTGACCAACAAAGTTAAAATCATGGAGACAGCAACAGACTTGACTCAAGTATGGATGTAAATATATATGTATGGAAGTATATAGGAGTGGGATTGTCAAAATGTCCTAAAAGAAAACATGTTGCAACAATAAACTTTAATTATCCCTTCTTTTATTGAGGCAAAAAGTTATATGCAAGTTATACACCCCAAGTGTGTGGCTGGTGCTCTGTTTTGGTCTGTGTATTTCTTGCCTAATTAAATCTTGTTTGTTATTTACTCTTTAATACACTTTTTTGATGTTTATACTGCAAATTCCTACTTTTTTAATGAGAAGAGAATATACCACACTATTTTGCAGTAGACATTCACTGCTATTTTAATATAATATGTGCAATGATATTATATAGACCTATCATCACATTATTTTGTATTGGTTCTCTATCTCCGTATTTGTCAGTGATTTTATTCATTTTTCATGTTTATGATCAATAAAGATGTATGTGATTATTCTATATATTTTTTTTTCTGTGTTTGCTTTAGGTTTTCAAGCTATATTGACTTATGCACAGTATAAATGGATTTTATTTAATTATCTTATTCAATTTATTTATTTTATTATAAAGTTTTTCATTTTTTCGCCGTTTTTTGATTCTATATGTGACTAGCCATACAAAAAAAAATAAAAAATCCAGCTTTCATACTGTTCACAATTGGCTAAACTTTGGCCAACAGACTTTGGAACACGGTGGTGCCAATCAATGAGAAACATGTTACTCAGCATTCCTTTGTATGATCCTAATAAATTGGCATAAATGATCATAAATCTGGTGGGGTGGTGCTCTCACCCACACCACTTTCCCAAGCACACCACCTTTCAGAAAAGTGTCAAGGGCAATATAAAAAACAATACTTTCGACAAATGCAGTTGACTTGCAACTTTTTACACCACAAACTTGGTGTAAATTAATAGTAAATGTGCCCTACTGACCTAAATCCAATTAATCAATCTAAAATAAAACACATGAGACAGGTATAACTGGAGTTATATTTTGATAAGTTACAGATATAAGGGGAGATTTATCAGCCCCAAACTCCACATTTGTGGCAGCAAAAGTTGACATCATTGTGCAAAAATCTTGTGCCAATAGATTTTTTTACGCCATTTTCTGAAATGTAGTATGGGCAGGAGAGAGCGGCTACACCAGATTTATATATTTATACATATATTTACATCAGTTTTCTGGCATAAATGATGACTGAAATCTACATGAATTACAAGTAGGCATAGAGGTGGCATGTACCTTATAAATGAGGCACAGTCTCTGTTGGAGCAGGGACAGGTGTAAAAAATGGCGTTCTTGGAAAATGTGCCCATTAGTGTTTATTGTATGGGTGATATTTGTTATGTGGAAGCTGACTTTTTATGTAGCTCTTATTTGTTTGAAAAATACAACTTTATTCATCTTACATTCTTAGCACTCCCTGAATGAGTGTCTAACACTTTGTAATATAAAGTAAGGTATAAATTGTATATCATTCCATCAGGGGCAGGTTTATTATTGAAAATGCTCAAAAAACTCCCATATATGCCTTATACCACATTTATGATCTGTTTTAGGCACTTTCTGCACCTTTCCTGAATGAGGGGTGAGGCTTATCTGACACTGTCTAGTCTTAATCTTAGACAGTATTAGTAAATCTGCCCCATAGTGTTTAAGAAGCAAAAAGAAGAAAAAATTAGTTAAAAACTTTCCTTCCTTTGAATAACTAAGTGATTTTATTTGAAAATGATAAATTCTCTTCATAAAATTCTGTTCTTCATTAAAATGTAAAGGAGCATAAAGTGCATGTCAGAAGTCTGAGACCCCTATGATCACTAAAACAAAGCAGAATAAGCCTCTTTTTTTCCGCTTGTCTGTTTTTGGAAAGTGAAGTGTATGGTGTAGGGATTCATGAAAGCATATGGGCATTCTATGAAGGTTTATATCTCATATTCAGCAAAAATATTACTCAGCTGAGCTTCTGCCCATTTGTTTTAGCAATCAGTGTGGGTCTCAGGACCCGGACCACCGCAAACCGAAACTTTTGACAGATCTTATAAAAATGATAGGAACAACCTTTAAACTACTGAATCATTAGTTCTATTTTTGATAAAATTGTTGGTTTAGATTAGATATTGGTTGATTTATATGATATACAACTCCTGCCATGCCCTGCAAAGCCTCATTTAAGATAAAGTAGAATGTTGTACCCTTGATGCTTCTGTCATACCTCCAAGTGGAGAGAGGCAGAGACAGCAGTCCCTACATAACTGTCCACAGCTCTAACTGACTGTCAATGTCTGTAAAGCGCTGTGGAATATGATGGCGCTATATAAGTAAGCAAATAAATAAATAAAATAAAGTTTCTGAGCCATTGTAACTGCAACTTGAGACAAAAGACACGGTAACAGCTAATGCATTGCCACCAATTGCTGAGCTGTATCTGAACATGCTATTGTCTCAAGTTGCAAGTAAGGGTGCAATGTGGCAACTAGTTGGTAAACAGCGGGCAGTTATTGCAGCTTGACCGCAAATATGCCCTTAGATAGTATGTCCCATCTGAATCCATGATGTGTTAATTGCCGGGACACACTTGTACTTTCCTATTTGAAGTAATATCAAGTATAGGTGCAACTTTACAATTAGTGGGTATTCCATGCATTTAGAAAGCTGATTTTGATACAGTCTCTAAAAATCCGCTCAAAAAATCTACCATTCAGTTTAATGGTAGTTTCAGGTAGAATCCACGAGAAGAACAAGCAGGACAAAAAAAAAAATCAGCTAGCATGAAAAATCCGCCCCCCACTGAAAAAAGAATGTGAGGCAGATGTCTAGAAGAATTTGTCGCTAAGTATGAGGTAGAATCTGCCTCAAAATCATCTCCAAATTCCTCTATGTGAACAGCTCCATACAAGCTCTAAGTTGTACAGAGGTATAACAGGATTATACTGTACCTTTGACTTCATATGGAGAAATATGGGTTCATGGATTCATACAGAAAACAGAACAAACAACAGAATAACAGAAAAAAAGTGGAACATTTCAAAAAGATACCTGCTCCTTCACCTCAACCTCACCTTTACTTGACCTTACCCCCTTTTTTTAAGTGCACTTTTCCTACATCTACTCATCTCCAATCTGGCAGTCATCTACCAACAACGAGGACCTACCACTGCCTTCATCAAGCAGTTTACCACCTGGCTCATGCACTTTCTTTCAACTGATATCCCTACTATCATCATGTGAGATTTCAACATCCCCATTGCTACAAACCATCCATCTGCCTCCAAATCTCTCACCATCTCATTTGACCTCTCACAATTCTCCTCCACTGCCATTCACAAAGGGGATACACATTTGACCTGATCTTCACCTGCCTTTGTTCACTACCTATCCTAAAGCTTCCAACACACTTTCTGACCCCGACTTACTTAAATTCTCTTCGCTTTTCTCTTCAACGGCCCCCCAGTCCTGAAACTAACACTCCCCGGCATGAACCTCAATTGCCTTGACATTCACACCCTCTAACTCTCTTCTAGCACTTTCTGCCATATCATCACTGCCACTGCTTTCTATATCACCACTATTACTTCAGCCCTCAATCCCTTCTCACATACGCCAGAGCTTGACTAATCAATAGGCAACCCTACCATATGGTTCTGAAAAAAGAGTCATGCTTCAAGGGTTGCAGAACATCACTGGAAGAAAGGCCACTCCAAGGAAGACTTCATCAGTTACAAGCAAGTACTTTTCAACTTCAAGAATATACTCTCCTTTACAAAACAGGTCTACCTCATATCTTCGTTATCCCCAAACCCCAGTTATTTAATACCTTTAACTCCCTTCTATATCCCCCAGTGCCCCATCTGACTACACTTATCTCAGCTGAAGACTTTGCCTCTTATGTCAAAAACAAAATTAACAACCTCAGAGAATGTATTAACCTACACCCCACAACCAGTCTGCTCAACTGTGTGGTGCACTTCCTCCAATGAAAAGATCACTGCCCTAATTTCATAATTGCACTTCACCAGCTATGCTCTTGACCTAATCCAGTTACACCTTATCCCAAACCTCACTGAAGTCTTTCACCAGTGGCATCTTCCTTTCTGCCTTTAAACGCACTAACATCACACCCATTCTTCAGAGACCACCCCTCAACCCATCCTCTCTGACCAGTTATTGCCCCATCTCACTACTCCTGTTTACTTCGAAACTCCTTAAACAACTTGTTCACCTTAAATTTTCCTCATTAAACTTATCTTATCCTACTCACTCTTTAATTGACTAAAATGTAGCTTCCGACTCCATCATTCTTCGTAAACATCTCTAACCAAAGTCGCAAATGGCCTACTAACTGCCAAATCCAAACAGCTCTACCCTGTTTTCCTCCTTCTAGACCTTTCCTTTGCCTTTGAACACTTCTTCTTGTTATAAACTCTCTTATCTCTTGGCATCACAGACTTGGCTCTCATGGATCTCTTTATACCTCACCAACCACACATTTAGCATTTCTCACTCATATACCAGCTCTTTGCTGTATTCTCCATCTGTAGTTGTCTCTCAAGGTTCTGTCCTGAAACACCTCCTGTTCTCCATATATACCCTTGGTTTAGGCCAGCTCATACAATCCCAAGGTTCTTAATACCACTTTAATGCTGAGGACACTTAAATATATCTCTCTAGCCCAGGCATTATCACTCTGCTATGCAGAGTTCTAGAGTGTCTAGCAGCTATAGCCTTTTTCTTCTCCTCCCATTTTCCCAAACTTCATATGAAGAAAATGGAGTTCATCATCTTCACCCAGCTCACGCAGTTCCCTTACCTGACCTATTTATCAAAGTTAATGGCACCATATTTACCCCAGTCTCACAAACCTGTTGCCTTGGGGTAACCTTTGATTTTGCCCTGTCCTTAAAGGGAATCTGTCATGGGGGAATGCCCCATACCTCCAGCACTTGCGTAGTGAAGCCCAGGTGTACATCCTCAACTTCACTGAAGAAACTGTACTGAATCATCGGACTCACCTTTTTTAAATGCAAGCAAGGATGGATTTAGACCAGGATGATTTGGGACACTAATCCCACCCCCAGTCTATAAGGACCTGTGGGTGGTTTAGTGTCCCAAATTGACCTGACAGGTCCCCTTTAAAGCAACACATTCAAGCACTCAACTCCTTCTACTGTCTCCAGCACAAAAATATTTATTGAATCTGCTCTTTCCTTAACCCTGAGACTACAAAAATGCTTTTCCATACCCTGAAGACTCATCTCTGCAGGAAAGCCTACAACCTTTAATAACTCTGCTGCCACTCCACCATCTGGACATCTTCTACACCCACCTACTGTCTCTATATGCATTTCTTCATAGATAGTAAGCCCTTGTGGGCAGGTTCCTCTATCCCACTGCCCTAAGTTATTCTACTGCACTTGTTTTTGTATTTGTGTATTCTGTATTTTGTATATAAACCCTCTTCCCATGTAACGCACCATTGAGTCAATGGTGCAATAAAAATTAATAAATAATAATAGAAGTATCGACCTATGTAGCACTGTAAACACTTGTGCCATGAAAACTCTTTGCATTGTGGTTTCCTACTAATGATAAATGTGTCCTTTTGTGACACAACAAAGAATTTTTGATTCTGACTCAATTTTTTTTCTGAGCTGAGCAAAAATATAGTTTCTGTGAAGAGAACATGCCATGTACTTACAGGATTATGAATGTTTTTTTTGCACCCATGTTAAAAGAATGGAAGACCCCACCAGGGTTCTATCTGCTTGGATGTAGCACAGTTTAGATGTGGCTTTTGGTTCACAAGCTGTGGGATGCTACGGCTCTGAAGTGGACTGTGAAGAACACAGCTGCTCCTTACTTGTGAAATACACGGAAACAAAGGTTACTTTTTGGCTCACCAGCTTTACCTCCTTTCAGCTAAAACAATGCACTAAGACAATAAAAGTAACATGCAAGCAAGGATCATTTTTTCACAGCTGTTCTAAAACAACAAATAAAGAAAACATACCGTGTGCGAATATGAAGTTTCTCCAGTACACTGTAAAAGTACTCTGAGGTATTTTGGTTGCCAGCCAAACACCTGCACCTTAGGGGTAGGGTAAATGAGGTTGATCTGAACATAAAGTTCACCAAAGATTAAGATTTCTCTGCAAGACCAACAGTCTCATAACCAAGCGTCACATTATAAAAATACAATCACAATGATAAATTGAGACTTGAGATGCCCTGAATTAAAACCAAGATGTAAGCAGAGTAAATAATGTATTACTCATATATATCGTATATACTGTACATGTTGTATTTCATGGAATTGATAATCAAAGTGAATATACAATTTATAAAAAAAAAATGTAAAATCAGCTGTAAATGCTGAAAATAAATTAAAATCCGTATTTATCTCTCCATTCCCCTGGTGATCCAACTCTGGTTCTCCGACAGTTCTCCCGGTCTCTGATTACATGCAGATAGCTTGTGACTGCTGCAGCCAATCAATGGCAACAATGGTCACATGCCATACTACTCGCATTGTGGCTCAGTGATGGGACCAATGATGTCAGTAGTATGGCAAGTGACCGAAGCAACCATTGATTGGCTACATGCTGGCTGCATGTAAATAGAGAGTCAGAGTATTGTACAGCCAGTGAAATGCAAAACTGAGTACTGATGTGGACCTTTAGTTTATGACATGCTATAAAATATTAACATGCGCAAACAAATGATTTTTAAAGCGGGGACCCACGTTACGATGCATTGTACATTACCTACAAGGTAGATGGGATTCTGGCTAACCACATCCACACATTGCAGAAAAAATTCCACAGCGGGTATGCTACCATTTCAAATGCTGCTTGTAGGTATAATAGAGGCAGAAAGTCTGCAAAGGAAAACTGGCTGCAGTGATTCACTACGTGGGGACCTAAAGTGGCATCTACAAGCATGATGGTTCCAACTGTAGCTAAATATTCCATTACTATACTCACTAGACAAGTTTCTATAAGCGTTAAATCAAAATTGATTTACATAAAGTGGCGAAGACATTAGTAATAGTATTCTTATAGTGTCTCTTGGCTTTCTGGTGAATGACTATAAGTGCACTCATGTTTGGTGGAATCTCATTGATTGGAACCCTTGTTGATCTTAATATTTCCATTAGGCCATGGACATTGCTAATCCACTGTGAAGTATAGCAGCAGTATAGTGGATGGGATTTGTTAAAGGCATAAAAGCCGTGGAAAAAAACGCAGTGTTTAACAGTCCCCAAAATGGGTTAGGATTCTAGCGAATCCCATCCATACATTGCGGAACAATACTTGCAGCAGACACACTATGATTTCCAAAACCGTTACAGTTTTGTAATTTGCAACATGTCAATTATACCTACAGAAATGCCAGGGTTTTCCTATAGGTATAATTAAAGCAGAAAGTCTGCAGAGGAAAACTCTGTGGACTTTCTGTGTAAAGCTGTGCGGGAAAAACCGCAATGCGTTTCCGCTGTGGTTTTTCCTGCAGCACTTTTTGGCTCCGGCTCACTACATGGGGCCTTAGCCTAATAGTGGTTCAGAAGGTGAAGTTTCTCTATAAATATTTAAGTGGATTAAGTTTATGTTAAATTATCAAAATTTTGTACTCACTGATCATATACTGTAGTAATACAGTATTAATAAAGTCAACAATGTGGTGAGTCTCAAATAATTTTTGGTTTTAGTTATTATTGGTCTTCAGCTTAAAATAAATCCATTTGTTCATCCATGTGTTCTATTGTATAAAATCAGTCTGTACAGAATGTGATATAATCCTCATATAACTCATACAGACTTAGGCTAGATTCACTCGACTGAGACAATGTGTTCGCCAGATTTGCTTGGAGTCCCTGCCTTGCAGCAGCATACTGTCCTATACCGATTACAGTATGGGACAGTATGTTGTTGCTGGGATGCATGGATTCATAAGTAGACACACGGACCGAGTACCCAAGGGCAAAACTCGGTCGTGTGAATCTAGCCTAAGCCTAAGGTCATGCAGCAGCATTAATTTCACTGTCAGTGAATGGGGACTATTGTCATGACCATTGTGTTTTCCAAGGTCATGTCCTATTTTCTGCCATTTTCACGGATCCCTCCATACACTGAAATTTAAGGGGAATCCGTGAAAACGGGTGCAAGATGGACGTGAAAAATGGATGTTTTGCTCACAATTTGAAATTCTAATATTTCAGCTGAAGTCATGAAATTCCGACCTAATAACAACATATTCTATAGATACTTCACATCTACAGCTTAAGATTCTTCTGTACCCAGAGACCCACAGCTGTCCTTGTTGTTATGGGTAAAAACCAAAATAGTATGGATGGAGAACTGAAAGTGTAATGTAAAAGAAAAACTATCTTAAAAATAAAAAATACCACAGAATCCTAAGTCAACAGCACTGACCTAGTTGTGAACTCACATGCACACTTTCCAAAAGGAAGACAAAAAAGAAAACAGGTGTGGCTTGCGAAGTGATTGAGTTGCTGGTGAGTGACATAGAAAATGCACCTTGACAGCAATAATTGATTGTGACCTTTTGTGTGTGTTGCACAGGTGGTCCTTGTCCCACGATAGGGCAGCCCATCAATCTTTTTTATGAAATTTCTTTCCTACAAATGAGTTCCTCTATTTTTATAATATCGTTATTAAGGGATTAGAAATTTTCCCTATTTATGTGTGATATAGAAAGGGCCAGAAGGGCATGTCTAGTCAAAAATTAGGTATTTCCAACTGGAATGTCACAGTCTGCCAGCAGTCGCTCTCAGCTCCCGTTGTACTGCCCGGTATAGTTACTGTCCTGCCCTATGTTTCCTTCCAGTTGCAGCATGTGCCATCTGCCATCATTGTATAGTGTCTGTGCATGGTATTGCAGCTCAGCCATATTCGTTTGAATGGGACAGTGTTGCAGTATGGTCATGTTACCAGTGGATGTGATGTCAGTGCCTGAGAAGAGAAAAGGGAGCTCAATATGACCCCTTTTGATCATGTGCTTCATCCTGGTGTCACCTTCAGATGTCATATCAGCTGCTATCGGAAACTACTTCTGTATCAGAGACCTGGGAATGGGAAGGGGGGGGGTCCCATTTCAAAAAAATATTGAGAGAAAAAAATATTATTGTTAGTATAATGAAAAGTTGTACAATTTTCCATGACACTTTCTGTATTACTGTCACACTGTTTTCTAGATCTCTCATTGCTGTCATCCATTCTGCTTACTTACTGATACAAATCAGTCCATAGTCATGTGATATACAGTCCATGGTCATGTGATAGACACACAGGTGTACAGCTTGTTGCAGTCACAGCACAGTAGTCAGACATCTGTCTTGTAACGAACTGTGCACCTGTGTGACCAGGGACTGATTTTTTTTTAAACATACAATGTACTGTCATGGAGATATATCTCTATGTAGCAATACATTATGCATGTAAAGAAAAATACTATTGAAGCTTTTGGTCAGCGAAATTCTCTCATCGAGGGTAGATGAGTGTGTGGCTGAACTCTTAGGGTCCCTGCCTCTCATACACAAGTTCTTGGGTTTGAAACCTGGGGCAAACTTACTGAAGAATTGAATGGCATAAATCTTTCAATTGATGAGAGACCCCCGGCAATATCTTCTTTAGCATTCACAGCACTGAGGCTGATGTCACAGGTCAACGAGTTCTAATGAATCGGCTGGGGGAATGTCAATATTGACCAGTTACGGGGGCCAGAAACTGAGTGAGTTGACTTATCTGCTATTGGTGCTACTAGTATCAATACATGGTATTATACATAGCATACTGTATTTTACCATTATGACAACTGTAAAATAGTCAAAGCCATTCCTACAGAAAACGTCTAACAGATAGAGCATGCTCCAGAATTTTATATTTTGCAGGGTTTCCTAAAATCCTTACTAGTCTCCCCACTAAAACAGAATAGGGTTTAGTGAAGGTCCAGTCACTTGCATTATACCATACTTTGTAGTACTATACACACACCAAAAATCTGTAGCTTGATTTTTTATGTGTGAATGAATACTTACTAAAATCATTCTTGACATGTTTAAAATCAACTTACTAAATGAAGGTATGATTATTAGGTTTGTATAGCTAGTAGTGACATTACATTTTTTTAATCGAACCCTAACATATGGCAATTCTCTAAACTCAACTTATTAACCGGGCTCATTGTATATGACTTTCTGCTTATCTAAAGGGAGGAAAATCAGTATGAAACTAATGATATTACCTTGTAGGACGTCTTCTACACTTTCCAAGGGTGACTTTTGTTATTCTGCATTGCAGCTCCATTCTCATGAAAATCAGTGTTTTATTCTTATGCAAATTATCTGAAAAGGGGCTTTAGGGGCATTTCTTTTCCTGTGAGAGCTTAACTCTGCACTCTAGATAACCGCCCCTAACTGCAGACAAAGGGTGATAAAGTGAAAGACGTCACTCAAGCAATGGGGGATGGAGCTGGGCAGCAGTTAGGGGCAGTTATTTAGAGCAGAGAGTGAAGCCTTAAAAGCCCTTTTCAACTCATTTGCATAATAATAAAATGTTGATTTTCTTGAAAATGGACAATACAAAATAAGAAAGGCATCTTTAGAAGCCGCCCTACAAGGTTCAATGATTAGTTTGATACCAATTTTCCTGCTGGCAGATTGAAAAATGACTGTAATTCTGTAGTTGTCTAAAATGTATTCCTTTTGTCTAATTTCTTCTAAGGGATATTATAAAAAAAACAAATGCTTGAATAGACAAAAAAAAATGGAAATCATCTTTTTGAAATATAACATATCCAGTGAGACATTTATGACCACTTGTCATGAAAGGGTTACCAAGAATATCCATCAAATATACTTTTTTTCAACATTATATCTTTATTAGATTTTTACATATCATAGGTAGAACATAAAACCAATGAAAATAGTTACAACTGTAAGTCAAGACAGTCCTGGCGCAGCAGGAACAGTTGATTCTGAGGAATCTATGACAATAATTGGACTGTGTAAACATAGATACAAAGTCTAGTAAATCAGGTTAGGGGAGGGGTATAATGGGATGGGGGTGAGTTGATACGAGGGGTATGGGAGAGTGTATTCACCTGCTACGGGTATTTGTTACTTGGGGAGGGTGAGGTTAGGGAGGTGTTTGAGATATTGCAGGTTCTTAAAGAAAAGCATTAAAGGAGTATTGGAATATGTTCCTTAGCTGCCAGATCTCCTGTGAACATGTGGAGTCTGGTTTAAGCTTGGACATCATGAGTTTCATGCGTCGAATACTGAGGATTTCTTGGATCTAGTTATGTAATATGGAAGCAGAGATGCTTTTCCACAGTCTGGGAATAACAGTGCGGGCTGTGATTAGCAGGAAACCAATGAGGGATTGGAGTCATTTGTTGAGCTTATTGGGAAAGATGGAGAGCAATAAGACTGCAGGGGTGTCGTCCAGCTGCACTCCGGTGATTTCGTGGATAATCTCTATGATCCTATGTTATGTCTCTGCCTGTTCAGGTCTCTGCGCCACCCTTTGCTCGCACGCTGCGGTGTAGGAGGCGTCCTCAGTTTGATTCTTTGCTTAGGATTCTGGATGCTTAGTCTGAACACGGTCCTAGTTTCCTTGCTGTATAAATGATTCCCAGCCACACCCGTGTTCTGAGCATTGTTTCTCTCTGGACCGCATAGAGTTAATCTTTACCTTGCCTGTGTGATTGACAGCCTGTGTACCTATCAGGTCTGGGGCTGGGCCCAGACTTTCTATATACAGGATGTCACTTTCACAGCAAGTTGCCAGTTATTGCACTGACTTTGCCTGCTTTCTTTGTACCTTTGATTTTTACCTTGCTTGCCTTGTGACTACTCTCTTGTATTTTGATTTGGTACCACTTTTGCTTCTCTGGTTGTGACCCCTGGCTTGTTTACCATTCTTCTGTGTTGTTTGTCTTGTTCTGTGTGTCACTTTACTCAGTATAGGGCTCATCTTCGAGTTGTCCTTTTACCGTTTAGGGTAAACTGAGGCAATAGGAAGGGACAGTGGCTGGGGTGAGATTAGGGATCACTTGTCTCTGTCCTTCCTCCCTGACCCTTGCAGTAGTGTGAGGGTATTCCTACTGTACGTCTGGCAAGACCCTAACAGAATAACCGGCCCATAACCTTCTGCCATTGCTTCCCCCAGGGTCAGCATGGATCCTATTCAGGGCCTTGCGGCCAAGTTGAAAGGTTTGGCAGGCCTGGTAGCTGAGCTTGCTAAACAGGTGCAGACCCTTACTGATGCTGCTGCAGCATCCCCAGTTGTTTCTGCCCCTTTTAGGGTTAAGATGCTACTCCCCGACTTTTTCTCGGGGGGACCAAGAAAAATTTTAAACTTTCCGGGAGTCTTGTCGCCTGTATTTCCGGATTAATCCACACTCATCCCAGGCCCAAATGGTGGGAGTAGTTATATTCCTCCTATAGGGGGATTCACAAGCTTGGGCCCTTAAACTCCCTCCTGGGGATGAGGAGTGGATTGACTTTGAAAATTTTTTTTTTGTCCCTGGGGTCTATCTATGCTGATCCAGACCACATTGGGCTTGCAGAATCGCAACTCCTCTCGATGCAGCAAGGCAAACACTCTGCCAAGGAATATTGTGCAAAATTCCGCAAGTGCAGTGTGACTGCAGGTTGGTGTGAGTCGGCTCTGAAGGCTCACTTTAAACAAGGCCTGTGTGACTGTGTTAAGGAGGTCTGGATTGGTCACCCAGATTCTCCCACTCTTGAGCAGGCCATGACTGTCTGTATTGACCGTAGGATCCGGGAAAATGTTAAAGAGAGAATAGGGTTTGCTTCTTCCAAGTTTTCTGTGTCTCCCTCTCTCTCTCTCCTGAAAAACCTGTTATTTCTCCCATGACTCCTGGTGAGGAACCCATGCAACTGGGAGTTATGGACGCCAAGACACGACGAGAGCATTGTCTCAGGAACAACCTCTGCCTGTACTGTACTGTGGTGCTTCCGGTCATTTCATACGTGACTGCTCGATCAGACCCCACACACCAGCAAAAAAGCTTCAGTGCCTGAGTGGTAATCAGAAGAACCACTCAGGCAACCAGGTATTTGCTGATATGACTGCTCTGCAATCTTTAAATTGTGTTACTGAGGAGACTGCTAAAAGTGGGAAACACCAGGTGAATAAAAAATGTCTGCCTGGTCCACCAGTGTCTGTGGTTGTGCATAAAGATCCTGAATTTAAGGCAGAGAAAATATTGAAGCCCTCTAAAACCAGTTTCTCTGGTGAGGGTCCAGTGGCCCCTCATAAAAGGGGAGGTACTGTTATGTCTCTGCCTGTTCAGGTCCCTGCGCCACCCTTTGCTCACACGCTGCGGCATAGGAGGCGTCCTCAGTTTGATTCTTTGCTTAGGATTCTGGATGCTTAGTCTGAACACGGTCCTACTTTCCTTGCTGTGTAAATGATTCCCAGCCACACCCGTGTTCTGAGCATTGTTTCTCTCCTGACCACATAGAGTTAATATTTACCTTACCTGTGTGTTGGACAGCCTTTGTACCTATCAGGTCTGGGGCTGGGCCCAGACTTTCTATATAGGGGATGTCACTTTCACACTTTCAAGTTCTTTGTACCTTTGATTTTTACCTTGCTATTATCTCTGACCTTTGGCTTGCCTTGTGACTACTCTCTTGGATTTCGATTTGGTACCACTTTTGCTTCTCTGGTTGTGACCCCTGGCTTGTTTACCATTCTTCTCTGTTGTTTGTCTTGTTCTGTGTGTCACTTTACTCAGTATAGGGCTCGTCTTCGAGTTGTTCTTTTACCGTTTAGGGTAAACTGAGGCAATAGGAAGGGACAGTGGCTGGGGTGAGATTAGGGCTCACTTGTCTCTGTCCTTCCTCCCTGACCCCTGCAGTAGTGTGAGGGTAGTGCTACGTCTGGCAAGACCCTAACACCCTAGACCAGAAAGGACCGAGAACCAAGCAACCCCACAAGATATGGGACATTGTGCCCCAAAGTAAGCCACTGTGCCAGTATAGGTCAGAGGTGTTAGTAAACATAGTATGGAGGATCACTGGGACTCTGTACAATCTAGAAAAAACTTTGTGAGTTATGTCTGAGTGAGGACGCGGTAGAATTTCAGTGGCGTCTGGTTTGTGCTTTTGAAAGAAAAAATGGAATTTGGGCGGGGGAGGGAAGTCTGGGTGGTATGAACACATATGCTTTTATGCAAGGGCACACTCTCCATGTATGTAAAAATTAGAATAAGGTGTAGTTTTGTTTTAGTTTAAAATTGGCTACAACTGTTAAGTTGCATATTTAACTGCCAACTCTAGGGGAAGGCCTTCAGCCCTGAGAGCAACGTTCCTGCTGATCAAGTTGGATAGGTGATGTCATAGCAATAGGACGGTCATCTCTATCTGGCGCAGACAGGAGATAGTAGGGCTCTCTGTGACAAGATCAATGCTTCAGGTAGCTGAAAGCCTTCCCAGAGTGCACCAAATGCTTCATTTGCATAAGAATTCAATATTGTTTTTCTCCTAATCTACAAAAATGACATTTATAACATAGTTTTATTGCTTATCACTGTAATGTGCCCTATAAGGTGGTGGTGACATTTGAATATGCTAGAGGGTAATGGTGGACTCCCTTTAAACTTTGCTGATCTGTACAACCATCATGCAATATGGTGGAGCAGAACATTCATACCATATATTTCCTAAGAGAAGAAATTCATCTTCCTTAGCTATAAGAACTCTGTTCCCACTCAATGTAAAGTAAGAAAAGAGAAGTGAAAAGAGCTCTGTGCAAATTTTCTTATCACTTTTATGGAACCTCTTTCAACCATCAGATATTAAAATGAATGAATGATACTGTGAAATAAAAACAACCGACATATAAGTGCCTCCAATAAATCCAAACTGCATTGTTAAACAATATACCCCAAAATAATTTCCACTCCACCCGGAAATGTTGCAAAATTATTTAGAAATAACTTGTTAGAGTTGGCAGAAGGACATATCAAGTATGAAAAACATGTAAAGGACATTAAGATCTTAGAATGACTTCTGAAATGTACGCTAGACGTTATCTTAAGGAGACAATTACCATGTAATTTGTAAATGGTTGTACAAACACATTAAAATGTTTGTTTTGCTACTCTGAATATTTATGGTGACTTGAAAATTGCAGAACATACAGTATCATTCATTCTAGCTGTATGTAAATTGATACGCCACTGTGTTGGCACACCACCTAGCGCACCTGTGTGTTTTTTAGATTCTACTGATGCTTTTTATTAATACAAGCATACCTTATAAGAATGTGTTTATGATAATTGCATTGTGCAAAAAGGACGACTGTATTCATATTTCAAGTGTGAATGTTCGTATCCAAACCACTTCTTACCTACACACCTGCATGCGTGAGTCATTCTGGCACAGGCTACTTTTTCAAGATATTCAGCTTGCAAAACCTTTCCAAACAGGTTCCTTTATTTCATGTATTTTGTCCCTATAAAAATAATCCTCTTGACTTTTGTAATGTACTGTTCAGTACCCACAAATTTCTTCACACAGGCTCTAATCTATATGTCATGTATTCTCCTTAATAGAATATACATGGTATATGAGATAATAATAATAATTTTATTTATATAACGCCAACATATTCCGCAGCACTTTACAAATCAGAGGACACATGAACAGAAAATATGAGACATTGCAATGTGACAAAGAAATAAACATATCAAACAATGGGAGTGAGGTCCTTGTTCGCAAGAGCTTACATTCTATGAGGAGATAGGGGGACATAAGAGGTCAGAGGGCTTGTTTGCTACTATGGTCTAGTCTTTATCAGAAGGGAACTGCTAAGAGAAAAATATAAAAGTTGAAAAACAGGTGTGTAACTTTTTTGTTATTATCAGTGCATAACATAGACCATGTCACTGCTAGAGCAGCCCTTGGTGAGAGAAGGGGACTTAATTTCTCCCACCATCTTGGTTGTTTGGTGATAAGAATTGATGCAGGCCTCTCCTCTCTAGAGTTAGAAAACAAAGGGCTATGAAATTAGTCTAGGATTAATGAAAAAGATGTGGAGGGGAAAGCCTTTTGTCCTTGATGGCATAACCATGTCCATTTAAAAGGAGTCTACCTCCTCCCTCCAAACATATTCAACTGTCTCCATTGTGTTACAGAGCACATTACAGTGATAAATAACATACCTTTGTTAGGTATGTCACTTTTGTAGATTTGGAGAAAACAACTTTAAAGTGTTTTGCAAATGATACAGTTGGTGCTCTGGGACGGGACTTCAACCTTTAGAGCACTGCTCTTGCCACTTAGATCCCTACCATCGCGTTCCTGCACCAACCCCTGCAGTGAGAGTTGATCCTTCCACTGCTATGGCAACACACCCAACTTGAGCAACAACAGTAGTGTTCCCAGTGCTGAAAACCAACTGCTCCTATTTGTTATCAGGCCTTCTGTATCTTAATTATTTTTGTCTACTTATATAGCACCATCTTACATAGCACTTTACAGATATTTTCAACACTGTCCCAAGTAGGGCTCACAATCTAAGTTCCCTATCAGTATGTCTTTAGAGTGTGGGAGAAAAGCAGAGTACTTGGAAGAATCCCACACAAACATGGAAAGAACATACAAACTGAATGCAGATGCTTCCATGGCTGGAAACAGGACTCCAGCACTACAAGGCAACAGTGCTAACCACAGAGCCACCAAGCTGCCCATGGTGAATGCTAAAACCTGCAGGCCCTTTACTCTGTTATTCTAGCGACAAGGGTCTTACTCCAGGCAGAAAGCAGCATGAGAGGAGGTTTGGTCTATTCCTACTCTCTGCAAAGAAAAAAAAACTTAGATACACACACATGGCAAAGCTTCTTGTCATGTTTTTTTGGTATTTAAGTTTTAACATAAAAAATTGAGGAAAATCATTGTCCACAACCACCTTGCTTCAATGGTCAAATTACACTGATATTGTGGGTGGTGATAAGGAGCTACACAACCCTGTTATGTTCTGTTAGCTAAGTAAGCTGTGGAAAGTGGAATTCCCACTTGTGATTCCAAAAGAAGTCACCAATAGGCAGCAGGCACAGCAGCAGTGGAGTCACAGGAGCATAGTTATATGGAGCCATGAACTAGAAGATCAAAGAGAAACATCAATTCCAGAGAAGGTCAGGGAGGCCGGCTGACAAATATTAACAGCTAGAGGCAGTAAACTAGAGAATAGCAACTGAAATGCAGGCAGAGAACAGTAAACCTATTCCTAGTTTATATAGGCCAATAGGAGTGACTGATATCCAACTGAATATCAGTCACTCCTATTGGCCTATATAGGAGTGACTGATATCCAACTGAATATTGTGGCTCATGACAATACCAATGACCCACCAGTGGAACACTGGAGAATGGTACTGGAGCAAGGAGAGGTATTAAACACGTTTTTTTCAACTTGACCCTTGTTAGCTTTTCATCAAAGTTCACTTCTTGAGCTGCATCTGTATTTAAAGATAGTAATATTATAATAGTAATAGTAATATTTGCTCCAACAACACAGGATAGTGATACTGAAACATTTTTTAACACTCCTGTATAAAATTGGAAGTTTACCTACAGTTTTTCAAATGGGTCATTTTTCTATATACTTTCATTAGCCTAAATTGATGCTATACAATTGCACAGGCTGTTTGTTGCTCTGCAGAAGGGCCTGAGGAAGAGAACATTCTGCTTCTGAAATGCTTTGACAAGATACAGTCTTTGCTACATTTGTTTCCACCTGGAATCTCTTCGACTCCTTGTTCTGACTATATAAATCCAACCAGGGGCATAACTAGCAAAGACTGGGTTCCATAGCAAACTTTTGACTTGGAGACTTCCCCCATGGCATAGAGCCCCCTTTCCTGGCCACTCCATTTACACACACTATAATGGCCTGAAGTGGCCTTCACACACTATAATGTTCCATAGCAGCTCCTGCACACAGTATATTGTCCTATAGCGGCACCTGCACACAGTATTATGCCCCATAGTGGCCCCTGCACAAAGTGTAATGTTCCATAGCTGCCTCCATGCAGTATAAAGTCCCACAGTGGCCCCTCCACACAGTATTATGTCCCATAGTGGCCCCATTGATGTTCGTTGCAAATATTACAAAAATTTCAAGGTGCACCAGCCACGAGCCATTATTATACTCTGGTGTCTTTCCCAACACAGCATGGAGTGGAGCTAGAGAGGTGAGTAACAGTGGTTTTTATGTTTGCTCACCTCCCCTGGGCCTCTGATTATGGCTGCCTCTACTTCCCCTTCTTTCTTCCAGGGGGCCCCATCGATGTGATATGAGATGCACAGGGCCCCCTAGAGGGCAGAAGGGGAAGCAGAGGCTGCCGTGAGCAGGAACGGGGATTGGTAAGTAAATAGGGCCTGTTACCTGCTGGAATTACTCCAGCAGGTAACAGCCTATTAAAAAAAAAAGGCAAGCAATAGGGGCCCACCAGGCTTCCTATGGTCACTGGTCCTGTGGCAGCCACTACGGCTACTACAGCGGTACTTATGCCACTGCATCCACCTTGACCAATTGCACTTTCATTCAACTCTTTAGTAGAAGAGCATCCTGCTCTGTGTTCTAGGCTTATGTCTCAAACACACTTGGACCATATTACATGCTACAGTGCTAATTCCTGTACTGGAGATTGAAGCCTAGTGTACAATTGTCTTCTGGTTCACTGTTATAAGACAATTTCAGCTGCCATGAAGCACTTACACTCTGCTTTGCTATGTGTACAGACAATACGGTAAAAAAAAAATAAAAAAAAATTGCTGTAATATTAAAAAATGAGCACAATTTTTCATCTGCATAGTTAATTTTTTCTAATTAAAGAGAACCTTTCACCACCTCGACCAGTTCCAAATCTTTGCCTCCTTCAATAGCTGCTACTCTACTGATTCTACAGTTGGAATTTTTTCTCTAGCCCCCACTGTTCCTGATCAATTGGTGCTGTTTCAGGACCCAATATGCAATGAGGTTTTCGACTGTCAGAGGAGGGTGGGCCTTGGCTGGGGTAGACAGTCTGGGACCACCCACCTGACAGTAGAAAGCATAATTGTGATGAAACTAACAGAAAAAAACTGCTTTGGACTGGTGGAGGCTAGAGAAAAAAAAATGCCAACTGTGCTGGAATCAGCAATGAGTTGGATGCAATGAGTTGGAGTTGTTGGAGGTGATGAAAGGCCCTCTTTAACAAAACTAAAATGAATGAAATAAGACATTTCTTTCAAGAGAGATTTTCCAAAAGAAGCTGCAAAGTCTTGATAGTTGTTTGGCACATAAGCCAAGTCCTAAGCCAAGTTTTCCTCTGTGGACTTTCTGCTTTAATTATACATATACAGTGGGTACGGAAAGTATTCAGACCCCTTTACATTTTTCACTCTTTGTTTCATTGGAGCCATTTGCTAAAAGCAAAAAAGTTCATTTTATTTCACATTACTGTACACTCAGCTCCTCATCTTGACAGAAAAAAAAACAGAAATGTAGATATTTTTGAAAATTTATTAAAAAAGAAAAACTGAAATATCACATGGTCATAAGTATTCAGACCCTTTGCTGTGACACTCATATTTAACTCACAAGCTGTCCGTTTCCTTCTGATCCTCCTTGAGATGATTCTACTCCTTCACTGGAGTCCAGCTGTGTTTAATTAAACTGATTGGACTTGATTAAGAAAGGCACACACCTGTCTATATAAGACCTCACAGCTCACAGTGCATGTCAGAGCTAATGAGAATCATGAGGTCAAAGGAACTGCCCAAGGAGCTCAGAGACAGAATTGTGGCAAGGCACAGATCTGGCCAAGGTTACAAAAGAATTTCTGCAGCACTCAAGGTTCCTAAGAGCACAGTGGCCTCTATAATCCTTAAATGGAAGAAGTTTGGGACGACCAGAACTCTTCCTAGACCTGGCCGTCCAGCCAAACTGAGCAATCGTGGGAGAAGAGCCTTGGTGAGAGAGGTAAAGAAGAACCCAAAGATCACTGTGGCTGAGCTTCAGAGATGCAGTAGGGAGATGGGAGAAAGTTCCACAAAGTCAAGTATCACTGCATCCCTCCACCAGTCGGTGTTTTATGGCAGAGTGGCCCGAAGGAAGCCTCTCCTCAGTGCAAGACATATGAAAACCTGCATAGAGTTTGCCAAAAAACACATGAAGGACTCCCAGACTATGAGAAATAAGATTCTCTGGTCTGATGAGATGAAGATTGAACTTTTTGGCGTTAATTCTAAGTGGTATGTGTGGACAAAAACCAGGCACTGCTCATCACCTACCCAATACAATCCCAACAGTGAAACATGGTGGTGGCAGCATCATGCTATGGGGGTGTTTTTCAGCTGCAGGGACAGGACGACTAGTTGCAATTGAAGGAAAGATGAATGCGGATAAGTACTGAGATATCCTGGAAGAAAACCTCTTCCAGAGTGCTCTGGACCTCAGACTGGGCAGAAGGTTTACCTTCCAATAAGACAATGACCCTAAGCACACAGCTAAAATAACAAAGGCGTAGCTTCTGAACAACTCTGTGACCATTCTTGACTGGCCCAGCCAGAGCCCTGACCTCAACCCAATTGAGCATCTCTGGAGAGACCTGAAAATGGCTGTCCACCAACGTTCACCATCCAACCTGACTGAACTGGAGAGGATCTGCAAGGAAGAATGGCAGAGAATCCCCAAATCCAGATGTGAAAAACTTGTTGCATCATTCCCAAAAAGACTCATGGCTGTACTAGCTCGAAAGGAAGGGGCTTCTACTCAATACTGAGCAAAGGGTCTGAATACTTATGACCATGTGATATTTCAATTTTTCTTTCTTAATAAATTTGCAAAAATTTCTACATTTCTGTTTTTTTTTCTGTCAAGATGGGGTGCTGAGTGTACATTAATGAGAAATAAAATGAACATTTTTGCTTTTAGCAAATGGCTGCAATGAAACAAAGACTGAAAATTTTAAAGGGGTCTGAATACCCACTGTAGGGAAACCACCAGCGTTTCCATAGGTATAATTGACATGCTGCGATTTCCAAAAACACAACTGTTTTGGAAATCGGAGCATTTCCACTGCGGGTATTTTTCTGCAATTCCCCTTTTTGCAGGGACTGTAAAACACAGCGGTTTTTGCCACGGCATTTCTGATGTGGCCAGACCATGACGTTTACTCGATGTGGGGCCCTGGCCCTAAACAGGTTTTTCACACTGTGGAACGTGGATTCGTTTAACCCCTTCCAGCTGAAGTCATTTTTCAGTTATGCACTTTTTTTTTACTTTCCACCATTCAAAAGCCATAACTTTTTTTTTATTTTCGAGTTCATAGAGTTATGTGAGGTCTTTTCTGTGGATAAGTAAGTTAGTAATTGGAAAAAAACCGAAATTGCACTATTTTCTTATGGGATTTTCTTTTACGGTATTCACTGGGTGGTAAAAATCCTGAAGGTCAGCACAATCATGGGGATACCAAATTTATATTGTTTTTGTTATGTTTTAATATCTTTACAAAAGTCAAGAACTTTGAACAATGCAAAAAAATGGCACAATAACCTAACACCTGTAAGTTTTTTTTAGGTTTCCATGTACAGAGCTACAGTTGTGCTAAAAAGATTACATACCCCAGCAGATTTTTTGTTTTTTTCTCCACTCATGGTTAGTGGTTAGATGAAGCCATTTATTGTCACACTTCTGTGTTTTCTCTTTTTAAATCATAATGACAACCAAAAACATCAAAACGACCCTGTTCAAAAGTTCACATACCCTAGTTCTTAATATCGTATATTGCCCCCTCTAACATCAATGACAGCTTGAAGTCTTTTGTGGTAGTTGTGGATGAGGCTCTTTATTTTATCAGATGGTAAAACTGCCCATTCTTCTTAGCAAAAAGTCTCCAGTTCCTGTAAATTCCTGGGCTGTCTTGCATGTACTGCGTGCTTGAGACTGAGGAGACTGAGACTGAGATGGTCACTCCAGAACCTTCACTTTCTTCTGCTGTAGCCAATGACAGGTCGACTTGGCCTTGTGTTTTGGATCGTTGTCATGTTGGAACGTCCAAGTAAGTCCCATGTGCAGCTTCCTGACTGATGAGTGCAAATTTGCCTCCAGTATTTGCTGATAACGTGCTGCATTCATCTTTCCTTCTGACCAAGTTTCCTGTGCCTGTGAAGCTCACACATCCCCACATCATCAGTGATCCACCTCCATGCTTTACAGTAGGAATGGTGTTCCTTTCATCATAGGCCTTGTTGACACCTCTCCAAATGTAACGTTTATGGTTGTGGCCAAAATGTTCGATTTTTGTCTCATCACTCCAAATTACCTTGTTCCTGAAGTTTTGAGGCTTGTCTCTGTGCTGTTTGGCGTATTGAAGGCGAGATTCTTTGTGGCATTTGCGCAGTAATGGCTTTCTTCTGGCAACTCCACCATGCAGCCTATTTTATTTCAAGTGCCTCCTTATTGTGCATCTTGAAAATAGCCACACCGATAGTTTTCAGAGAGTCCTGTATTTCAGCTGATGTTATGTGTGGGTTTTTCTTTGCATCCCAAACAATTTTCCGGGCTGTTGTGGCTGAAATTTTGGTTGGTCTACCTGACCGTGGTTTGGTTTCTGGGCATGTTATCAGGCCAAAATCACCAGGGTATGTGAACTTTTGAACAGGGTCATTTTGATGTTTTTGGTTGTCATTATGACTTAAAAAGAGAAAACACAGAAGTTTGACAATAAATGGCTTCAACCAACCACTAACCATGAGTGGAGAAAAAGTTTTTGTGTTATCATTCATATTCTCTGAAAAGAGGCCAAAAAAAAACAAAAAATCTGCCGGGGTATGTAAACTTTTTAGCACAACTGTATGTAAGAAATTTTTGTATTTGTACCATTTGGGGAAATGTCAAACATCCTCAAAATGGTCCCCAGAAGTTGGGTATAATCGGCCGTGTGACTGCTTCATCTCTGAAGTTGAGCTAGTGGGCAGATCCCAGTCTCTTATATGGACAGGCCATGACAGCAGTGCCCTTTTTACTCTATGTAGTTATTAACAAGTTAAAATTTGTTTAAGAGACTTCCAGTCTGAGAGCTGCAGGACTGTGACATGCTTGTCCTCACATGAACACCCATTTATCAGGTTCTTTCAGCTACAGCAACTTCTATGTATCGAACGTCCATAGAGACTGCATATAAAAACACGCATGACAAGATCTTACAGCAGGAGTCACAGAACAATTCTGAATGGAAGTATATTATAGTGTCTTGACTTTTTAACACTAAGAGATTGAACCCCTGATCCCAGTAGTCTAGAACCCCTTTAAGCAAATCCTATTTCCATATTGTTTTAACATTTTGGTTCTTCTTTTCTATAAGTGAAGATACATTGTATGAAATTCTGCTGAAAGATCACACTGGTGAGACTTTGAAGTGACTTCAGTAGTATTTTCTGGGATTCCATCTTTGATCTCCATGTCACTCATAGGCAATTGATGTTTTTATAGACGTTCGGCTGGGTTGTTTTTATTGAATTTAATGGATCAGTATGGATATCAAGATAACAGAGTTATCAAAAGAAAACATGGTTTTTTACCATCATCTGCTGAACCTTTTAGACTTTGGCAGACTAAAGCTACTGCTTTCAACATGGATTATTTGATTTCTTTTCAATCAATTGCTGTTAAGCCATCTCTGAATAGTGATTAAAATGCACACATAAACCTGAGGGCATACTATTAAATTATACAAAGAGAAAGTATGTACTTTGCAGTCAGCCATAAGTCAAAAGCCCTACCTATCTGGATCGACAAGGCTGACGTTATCCGCAGGAACAGAACATTGCACGGCGGTAACATTATCTCGTTTGAAAGGATCCACATTAAAATATGTCTCAGTAACTATAATCCTTCAAGATTAAGTTTCTGTTTATTGGTGGAATCAATTCATCAGCATGTAAAATGCTTTGCTCATCTTGAAGATTTGTGCCAGGATTAACCAGACCAACTGGAAGCTTAATTGACTTATGTAACCCAGGTAAAGATCAGTGCATGTTTCCCAGGGCACTCGATGTGAGACGCAGATTGCACTAATTGTAATGAAGATCACACGAGGATTTTTACCTGTTTTAAAGGGTGGTTATTAGAAGGGAACCTGTCACATTGAAAATGTAGTCAGATCTTTGGTCAGTATGTTAGAGAGCAGGAGGAGCTGAACAAAGGGGTACACACATTTTATAAAAAATATTCATTATAGCTTGCATTTCTTTTATTCAAAGAGGACTTGTCCCCAGGTCTGAAAAGCTCTATGATATACCCCATGTGATAGGTGCCGCTAGGCTGTATCCACACCAACGATGGTGAAAATGGCCTTGAAATATGGACATTTTTCACGGCTATTTTACACCCAATGCGGCCCATTTTCACAGATCCTTCATACATCGCAGTGTATGGTGAGATCCATGAAAACAGGTAAAAATAAAAAATGACCTATATTTTGACAATCTGTTAAAATATCGGTCATGTGAATAGTCCCCATTCAAAAACAGTGAGATTTATAAGGCTTTGTGACACACAGCCGATATTCACTGTCATGTGCATATAGGGTTACCCTGACCATTTTGGTGCTTTTGTATATAATATATAAGCACTTTTAGTATTGATGCAAATTACGGTAAACTAGCCAAGTGGGCGGTAACACATAAGGACACAGAGATCCCTCCCCCAGAGAAAAGTGTTACAGCCCACATTGCTAGTATATCCTAATTAGCATCAACAATGAAAGGGCTTATATCTTTGGAATGATAAGTCTTCTTTAAATCCCTGTTCCTTCCTAGGAGTCCAGTGGGTGGACCTACTCACTGATTGACAGTCAACTTTGTATCTATACTCATACAGTGAAGGTTGTCAATCAATATTAAGACCACCCACATGACTATGAAGCTTAGAGTGAGCAGAATTTAAATGAATAAATCACTGTATATATATCTCTTATATATATAAAAATGAGTTTCTGTCTGTCTGTCTGTCTGTCTGTCTTTTCTTTATGCGCGACCAAATGACTGGACCGATATTCACCAAATTTGGCACACATGTACATCAGGTGTCCGGGAATATTATAGACTGGGTCTCAGCTCTCTTGGATGTACCGTTCCTGAGATACAGTATACCCAAAAAATGACCAACATTAGCTAATACAAGCCTGTAAGTCTTTCACTCATATTCCAACTGCCATACACACGGTTACATGTCCCTTATCAGCCAATAGAAGCTCGCAGGCGCTTACTCTCCTCAGGCACACAGGTTTCCATAGCAACCAAGCTATTTATGACCTGTATCAGTCAATAGCAGTTCGCAGGTCCTTAAATATTCAGTCATATCACGTGTATCAGCCAATATAAGTTCACATTTAATTTACAAGATTTCCATAACAACACAGCCATAAATAGACTGTACCTGTACTGGACTCAGTGGCGTAACTAGGAATGGCTGGGCCCCAAGGCGAACATTTGACATGGGACCACCCTCGGCAACCTCCTCCCCCCCCCCCGCACAAACTGCATTCTTGCACAGTATTCTGACCCATAGTGGCCCCTTCATATAGTATTATGCGCACTCCCCACTACCTCTTCAATGTTGGACCAGATGTCACATGAGCCAGGCATGCATCGCAATGCATAATGACGTCGGACTGGCCCACCGACGTCTGGGACGTCACCAAGGAGGCCCGAAGCCTGCTGAAAAGACCCCAGAGTATAATGATAGCAGTGTTTGTAGGGTTCACGGGCCGCAGGCCTTACTTACTGATCCCCGCTCCTGCTCAAAGCCACCTATGTAGAAGGTGAAGCGCAGGCGGCCATCAGCAGGAGCGGGGATCGGTAAGTAAATAGGGCCCGTTACCTGCTGATGTTAAAAAAACCAAAAACATCAAGGGCCCGCCGGGACCACTGCTACCCCAGTAATTTACGCCACTGACTGGACTGCCATACTGAATTTCAGCATTCTTATATTTTGAAACGTTTTTAAACTACTCATGCCCCCTGCAGCAAAACGCATGGCTGCTGCTCGAGCTAATGAAAACTCTCAGCAGACTCAAGCCTGTCTCTAATCTGACAAGATATGTCACAGACAACAGCGAGCTGCTGAATCAACCCAGCAGACCCAAGCCCGTCTCTAATCTGGCAAGGTATTGTCAGCCACATGCACACAGCTGCACTCCATGTTTCCATAACAACCCAGCCATTTTTCTTCACTGCTGTAGGTCAGCTTTAAAGGGGCAGGGCGCTGTGGATGACACTGTTACACAAGGTCACATACACACAGCTTTCCTCCAGGTTTTCCATAACAACCGATTGCAGGTCTTTCACTGATATCCAAACTGAGATACACATGATCACATGACGCTTATGGACCAATGGAAAATCACAGGTTCTTCAGTCTTGACATACACACAGCTTTACACCAGGTTTCCATAGCAACCAAGCTATTTATGACCTGTATGAGTCAATAGCAGTTCACAGGTCTTTAAATATTCAGTCATATGATGTGTATCAGCCAATATAAGTTCACATTTCATTTACCAGGTTTCCATAACAACACAGCCATAAATAGACTGTACCTATACTGAACTGCCATACTGGATGTGAAGTGCAAAACTGGCCAATTCTTATGGGGTCACAACACAAACAAAAAATTAAATATACCCGTGCGAAGCTGGGTCCTTCTGCTAGTATATATATATATATATATACTATATATATATATTATATATCAATCTGTTTATCACCTCTTGATCTATATCCTGCTGCCCACAAACCAAATGGCATGTTTAATGTGACAGGTTCCATCTAATGACTACTTATTGTATTTCAGTTTTATCAATTTGATGGACAGTCCTCGACCATCAATGTGAGATCAATGGTGGTCCATCCCCTATTACCCCATTTAAAGAGCCCCAAAAACTCTGTCACTGCATTATCAGATGCATTGCTGTCTATAAGGGAGCAACTGTCCCTAGTATTGCAGCTCAGACCAGTGAATGAGGCATAACTATAGTACCACACACACACAACACACACACACACACACACACACACACACACACACCGAGAGTAACTCATTTTCCACTATTGTAAAGAAGCTGCCATACTACCATCCAACAATATCACTCATTCTAACGCTAATCCGTGGCTAAGGACAGTATATTGTTGGTTAGTTGTAATTTGTCGACTAGTTTACATTTTGAAAATGGATCCAAAAATATTGTTAGAAATATATGTCTTTCGGCTAATAAGGAGTTGTACAGACATAGTCAAGAAGAATAAGGCCTTATGGACACGACCAAGGCCTGAGGTAGTACACCCACTACTCTGTCCTGCTCCTTGCCGTAGTGGCTTGCTCCAATAAGCACTGACTTCTTCATTTCACCTGATGAAGGGCAAAAATAGCAGAAAACATTGCATGTCTAACAGTCAAAAAAACGTTATTGTGCAATTATTATGCGGCTCTTGATCTTTTGTGAACTATGATAATAAAGTAAGCTACCTCATATGGAAACCATTTGGAGTGCTGCCCATCTTTTCCTACATATCTGAGGTAATTGAAGGAGTCTGGCCAGTCCTCCCTGGAAATGTACACCCAACATTATCTAATTATAGAGTGCTGCCTATCCCCCCCCCCCCCGCCCCTCTTTATATAACAGAGATATACCTGTTACTACCTCTGCTTTTATTCAAGTGAAAGGGAGCAGAGATGTAGTTTCTGGCGCCGCTGATACATAGTACAGGCAGGAAGCTGTATGCAGCATATGGTGCTCCATACACTATAATGGTGAAACTCAGAACTGCACCTATGCTCCCATTTGCTTGAACAGGAGTGGAACTGGTTCTGGCTGTATACGTGGTATGCGAGTTCCTGGTGCCACTGATATATTGTACAGACAGGAAGCTGTATGCAGCATATGGAGCGCCATACATTATAATGGTGAAACTGAGAACTGCACCTATGCTCCCATTTGCTTGGAAATTTTCACAGATCCCCCATACATTTCAGGCTATTTAGGGATCTGGGAAAATGGCCAAAAATAAGACATGACCTATTTTTTCATGGTCTGTGACAAGGAACTGTCAAAATAATGATCATGTGAATAGCCCCATTCATTATTTGTGAAATTAATGCTGCCATGTGACGTCCATTAAAAAACGGATGTCACGCGGCCATTATTCACGTCGCGTGAATGTAGCCTAAGGTCTCATGTTGTTGAAAAGCTGCTTTTTTGTTGCAGATTTTGCTGCAGTTTTTTGAGCCAAAGTCAAGGAGTGGCTTGAAAAGAAAAGAGATATATATAGGAAGTACTTATACTTTTGTTAAATCCAATCCTGGCTTTGGCTCAATAAAATGCAGCAAAATCTGCAACAAAAGGAGCAGCTTTTCCGCAACGTAGGGCCTCAGCCTAATGGAGTGCTTTTACAATGCTGAGGCTTAATAATGGGACACTGCTACTAGGTGAGGGCATTAAAGATACATTTATTTTGTTTATGCTCCAAATCCCTTGCATAGACATAAATAAATGAAAAATTCTGACCAAAGGGAATATAGTCAGAAGGTCCTGGAGTCCTTTAATGGCCCCTACACTGTTGGCCCATACAAGATTTGGGCCCTAAATACATCACATGGATTTTCCATTTTAAATCAGGAGAGATCCGAGATTATTCTAAGAAAAAAAAATGAAAAAATATATGGCTCTATACATTAAGACTTTCCTGGTCACTGCTGCAGTTAGCCACAATTTTATTATTGAATCCTATATCTATACAGGGGACTGAAAACTGAAACTCTGCATGCTATAAAGCTATATAAAGAAATAAAGCGGCAGAGAATGCTGAACCTAAATTTGCCACAAAACGGACATTCAGTTTACGATGTTCGCCAATGTAAATAAGCATCTGGTATAAACTATTAGTATTTCCTGACATATAACTACTAACCGTCAGTAAAGACAGTTTTTTAAGCTGAATTTGCAAAGAATTTTCTCCACCTCTCAGACAAAAGCTGCACAAATACACAGTAGGATTAGTGTGTGTTAGGGCGAAAGTTATGTCAATCTTCTTCACAATAAACCATGTTGGCTTCTCTGAAAAAGTTTTTAAAAGACTTGTGAACTTTTGTTCTGTTCATAAAGCTAGCCACAAAGAAAATGTTAATAGTTATGAATACGGCTCATAAAGATGCTTTACATTATCTTTTCCCATATTGACTCAATATGTTTACCAAGAGACACATTTGACTTTTTGGGTTTAAAAGGGATTTTGCTAGATACAGTAGATAGATATTATACACTGTAGTATTGCTATAGAGAGAGGGGCATTAAATTAAGTGAAAATCAGTAAGTAATATATGGTAATACACTTAGAAATGTGGCTCTCTTGTGCCCTGGCTGCATAGAATTACATGGTATGTATAGCATGCTATATTATTTCCCAAATCATAACATGTTTTGTGTGGTTGTATTGGAGAAAAGAGAAAACTACATGTAAAAACATATTGCATTGCTTTCCATACTGAAAGATATTGGTTCACCACACAGATCAGGTGGTACTAAAAAAATCCCACTAAATTCTATCTTGTCTTGTAGAGCTTTCTGTCTCTGCTTCACTACCAGGGTAGAACTGGACATCTGGCAAATGCCAGATGGGCTAGTGTCTGCAGTGGGATACTCACACACATGCGCAGTTCACTCCTTGCACTATATAGCTTACTACTTATTTATATTGCGTCATTATATTCTGCTGCACTTTACTGATATTGTCAGGCACTGTCCCTTATAGGGCTCACAATCTACATTCTCTATCAGTATGTCTTTGGAGTGTGGGAGGAAAACCACATAAACATGGGCAGAACACACAAACTCTTTGGTCAGATTCGACCCAAGGACTCCAGAACTGCAAGGTAACAGTGCTAACCACTGAGCCACCATGCCGCTCTACTACAGCCACTGACTGCAGTAAGATGATATTGCACAGAAGAAGGAGTCGTTTTATTCACTCATATAGATTAGGCTCTAGGGGCGTTTGACCTTTGCAGAGAAACAAGCTGCAATACTCTTGCACATTTAAGGGGAAGGTGCTTTCACAGTAGCTGACGCCATTTTCCATTCTTCCTCCATTCCCCTCCTTCCTTTCCTAGATGAGATACAGTAAAGATGGCCATACAAAACTCACAACAGCTGTGCAAATAGGCACAAAACTTATGGTCCATAACATTTCACCATGCAGATATGCTCAAGATTAATATTCATTACACAATCAATACATGTGTTCTCCCGAGTTGCACCACTTCTCTGGAATGCTCTATCCCGGGCTATCAAAATAACCCCCAATTTCTACAGCTTCAAGTGCAACCTAAAGACATATATTTTCAGACAGGCCTATCACAACTCCTAATGTAAACCCTTCCGTAGTTAGAATCTCTAAAACATACCCTCCTCTATTCACGCTCTAACATTACCCCACAGGATATGATGCTGTTATAGTCTAACTTTATATGTCCTGACACCATCTGCACATTAAAGGACACGACTGGTGACGGCTCATACAGCTTTATATATGTGTAATGACAGTAACCTCTATTACAGAATTGTCTGACCATTGTACAAACAATGCTACCTCCAATGCCGCCCCTGCTACCTCTTGTGTCTCCCCCTCTACCTCATAGACTGTAAGCTCTTGCGAGCAGGGCCCTCAGTCCCATTGTGTGAACTGACTATTTCTTTGTAATGTGTCTTTTTTGTCAGTACTTGAACTCTACAAATTGTACAGTGCTGCGGAATATGTTGGCGCTATATAAATAAAATGTATTATTATTATTATTTCATGATGAATCTATTTTTTCACGCAAGTTTTGTGCTTGATCAACCCACTTTTTCAACCCTCTATTATATGATTTGGGATTAGTAGAGGGAGGTGGTGTCCTTCTTTAGGAACCTCATCAATTAGTCAGGCTGGAGAAACAATTTTCTCTCTGTAATACCCAACTTGTCCATATATTATAAGGGCTGCCTATTGATTTCAATAGGTGCAATGTAATGCCTTATATTCCATGTGGTGGCGCTGCATAAAAATGTATCGCTTGCTGTCAAGTTCCACAGCAGATGACTGTTGGCAGTCTCAACAACAAGACACCATGGTCATCTTACTTTTGGGAAATGGCCATCATGAAAAAGAGATATTTCAAAGCAGAGGACCTCTTTAAACTTGTAAAGTAGTATTACAATGCTATAGAGTTAAAGCTGTGAACAGACAGTAGACAATACATCATTCCATAAAAGTCAACTTTGTTTAATTATTAGCAGTTTAAGTCGGTAAAAATACATTGTGTAATCACATTGCACTTAATACTCACATAATAGAAGAATGAACGGAGGATGGGAGAATTATGTAAATTTAAACTGTATGCACTTATTTATCTTTTATGTTAATTGTTTGAACTTTGTACTAATGTAAACTACTGTAATTTTAAATAAATATAATAGGAAACTTTCACTAGTGTCAAAAATCCAGTGTAAATTTACTTTGCAAATAGGCTTTGTAGGTATGGCTTGTGCTGCAAATCTTGAAATGTCCACTGAAATACGCAATGAATAATTTCAGCATGCTTAGTCTACATCAAAGGCAAATTAAAACTAATTTGATTGTGTTTCTATATAAACGACACGATATTTATGTGCAATATTTTACTTAAATTTTACCTTCAACTTTTACTTTAATATCATGACTTTAATATCATGAGTTTTTTTCTTTTTTTCTTTTAAAGTGCTATGCGAAGTTCTTCATATTATAAGGGTATCCCCATCTTGGACATATATATCACATTCACAGCATAAATGTACTATAGCCGCGGCTTCTAGCTCAAAAACTGGGGTCTGTAGATCACATCTTGAGGCACCTGTGACATGTGGCCAGGCATTGGCGGCTCTCCAAATTCAATTCTATGGGAGTTCCAAAAGTAGCCGAGTTGGAGTGCTAAAAGTAGGGGCAGATTTCAGAGATGGGACATTCATATATCAGACATTTATGCAATATCAAATGTTTGAGATGGGAATGCCCCTTTTTGAGATCATCCCAACTGGACAATAACTTCCAATAAAATAAGTTGCCCTAAGGATCAGGGTCCTTCTACTCAAACCCTTGGTATAGGGAAGGAAGAAGCTGAAGAGGGTTTGTCACCAAGTTAATAATACTAAATGCCATACATCATTTGATTCTTGCTGTGCTCCTATCACTTTGTCATTTTTATATTTCAAAGTCCATCCACCCATTCAAAACTTATGGTCCCCGGAAGATTATATGTAAACTAGTTCTAATTCACCAAGTGGGTAGCAACCTTTTGTTTTTCTCATAGAAATGCTAAATTGATCAGAGGCACAGCGACAATCAGATTATGTATGACATATAGTATTTTATACTCTTAAGGGAGTCCAAATGCTATTTGGAAAGCATTGTATTACATAGGGCGGATTTAAGCGATAGGGGCAATCCTGTACTGCAGGGTCTCAATGGGTAGACACTTGGTTTTAGATTTCTTAAAAGAGTGCTCAAAGGAGAATACCAACATTTTTAGATCAGATGTTAAAGTCAATTATAACTAAGTTGTGGCATTATTAAATAGTTTAACCCCTCATTGCTATGCACCGCACTATTATGTCGTGCTGAGCATATAGTTAACCCTCAGCATTGTAATAGCACTGCACATACTGTAGCTGTAGCTGTGCCTGCTACAAGACTTCCAAATTCCAGCTGTGTTATACATATAGGACCCGGGACTTATTCCAGGAGTCGGGATATGCTCTGACTCCTGCAGATTAACTTCTCAAATGTTCCGACCAAAAGCGAGTTCTTGGGCTTCTGAGAGATTTTCAAGGAAGGAAGGAGGTCCAAAATGCCCCCAAGCCAATAATAATGAAGTATAGGGGACTGTAATAGAAGCTGAAACATTCTTTTGTGAGCACAAAGCAATGATGCAATGCAGAGATAATCATCTTTTTTATGGATATGCAAATCAGCCTGCAAGTGCACTTGGGATGGGCCTGACATGCCTGATTTGCTTACAGACAGCCTTACGTGCTCTGGCTGTCCTCTGAAATGACTGCACAACATTACATTTTAACAGTGATTGAAATTTTCCTTCATATCTGTCTATAGGCAAATCAGGCTCCACCCCCAGTGCACTTGTACCAAACAACAATTATCTCTGCGTTACTTTATTGGCTTATGGTTCCAAATATATGTTTATGTTCCTATTAGAGACCCCTACAGGGCACTATTATTGCTTTGGAAGGCATTTTGGCACTGCCAGGCGCTTTTTAAAATAATTTATGCAAGCAGACAAAGAATAAAAGATATGTTTATACTGTATAATATTGTATTCTACTTACCTGAGCACAGGTAAGGTGGGTTATTCCAGCAACCTGGTCAAATACAACAATTTACACTCACAAATCCTTTGTCATTAAATCACGTTTCTTGCTGTTTACCATATTGTAAGATGTTCCTTAAAACCTTGAAAAGATTGACAAAAAGCTAAGAGAGAAGATAAAGGGCTTGTGGGAAAGAAAAGTGACTCAGTGGCACCTGTATTTAGGGCTGAGCTCTGCAAACACACTTTGTAGATCTATTGTCTAAGGATATAACAAGAATGTTACATTTAGCCCATAAAATATGCATGTAAAAAGATATAGAAAATGTGGTTAGAACCTGAACTAATGTTAAAACTGACACAATGGGGGAGATTTCTGAAAAGCGGCATTTTCAATGCTGCTTTTCATATCTTCTGTGCTCCCCGAGGACTTGGTTGTCATACATCAGGCACATCCTCCGCTGTGCCATGACCCTACACTAAAACCTATAGCACCTCACTAATGTCAGAATAACTGATGATGATTCTGGTGGGGCTGAAGTGACCTGTGCCTGGTATTTTCATTAGGCACTGGGTCTTGCCACAAGAAGGTGAAAAAGTGCTTCTCTCCTACCACAACACACAAAAAGGCTACTTTTGGGTAGTGTACCTTTTGGTGAGAGATCATTGACGGCTAGACATGTCTCTATGATTGAGACGGGGTGCATCAAAGCACAAGCAGCAACCATAGCTTCCTTGTGCACCATCCAGACACAGGTGGCACCTTTATTACACCTCCTGTCTCTGCAACAACCATTTCCAGATGCTTAGCTGAAGGAAATTTGGTGCCATGGCGCCCATTATGTGTCTTGCCATTGACATCGAGGCACTATCTCCCATGTTTGCATGGTGTCGTGAACTAAAAACCTTGACTGCTATGGCCCGGAACCATATTGCCTTTAATGACAAATCCAGGTTCTATTTGAATAAACAATAAAAAAAAATCTTGACCAATCCCTGTAAGTACTTTCATCACACTCTCTAAAACATTTCTGGCCAGTGGCATAACTAGGAATGGCTGGGCCACCAGCGCGAACATTTGACATGGGGGCCCCCCCGGCAACCGCTCCCCCCCACACAAACTGCATTCCTGCACACTCTATTTTGCCCCATAGCGGCCCCTGCACACAGTATTATGCCCCATAGTGGCCCCTACACACACTATTATGCGCCATAGTGGCCCCTGAACACACTATTATGTCCCATAGTGGCCCCTGCACACAGTATTATGCCCCACAGTGGCCTCTGCACACACTATTATGCCCCATAGTGGCCCCTGCACACACTATTATATGTCCCATTGTGAACCACCCATGAACAATTATTATACTCTGGGGTCTTTTCAGACCTCAGTGTATAATGATCGGAGACCAGGGGAGGATGAAAACATAAAAAACTGTGTCACTTACCTCTCCCTGGCTCCAGCGCACTCCCCGCTTCTTCAATGTTGGACCAGACATCACGTGAGCCAGTCCGGCGTCCCAACGCATAATGACATTGGCCTGGCCCATGGTGATGACTGGAACGTCTCCAAGGAAGCCTGCTGGAGTGCAGGAGAGGTAAGTAACAGTGTTTTTAATGTTCCCTCACCTCCCCTGGGCCTCCGATCATTATACTCTGGGGTCTGAGAAGATCGGTAAATAAATAGGGTGTTAAACCAGCAGGTAATGGCCTATTAAAAAAAAAAACATCAGGGGCCCACTGGGCCCCCTAATGTCCCTGTGGCAGCCGCTCCCTCTGCTACGTCACTGTTTCTAGCTATATCCTTAAGACGATACAGACAATGCTAATCGTAGTTTGTATAGTTCATGACACATAGTAAAACACCATAGGACAAAGTGCTTGCCCCTTTTTCATGAAAAATTTGGGGTATGAGGCATATTTTTTTAATGCAAAAAAGGTGTATTCTACAAAGAAGGATGCAATTGTTTATGTTGACAAAGGGGCGTGTTTATTAAATGGAGTCTACCACCTTCATCAAGCATATTCAACTGTCCCCACCATGTTACAAAGCACATTACAATGATAAGCAGCAGCTGTCCCTGTAATTATCCAGCCTGACCACACTACAACTCTATCAAGACCCCCAGAGGCGCTGTATGTTTTTTTATCCATTTAATTACAGTAATAAACCACATATATGTCACTTTTGACAATATGAAAGTCTTATGCAAATGAGACAGTTGGTGCACTGGGGGCGGGCCATTCAGACTCTATCTCCCCTACTGTGATCTTTTCACTACTATGACAGTACCCATACTACTTAAGCAGCAAGAAAAGTGCTCCCAGGACTGAAGGCCCTGGGCATGTGACTCTACTGTCTGCAATGTCAAACTAGACTTTGATGCAGCACAATATCATGCCATTTGATATATTTCATTAATATGTCTATTTGGATTATTCATTTGTTCTTATTCATTTGTTCTTATCAGTTACTTATACGCTGTCACAACATCTACTAGTTAGTCTATTTTGGTTCCAACTTTATGGACTATGTCATACTGCTTAATGTGGCTTAACCCCTTCCTATTATCTTTGAATGTGGCTTTCCCGTCATAAGAAGGATTAACTCTTATGCATAGGGACCCCCTGTGAGCTTTAGAAGCTTGATGGTATTACTGGCCACTGGAGGTCACTGCGGATCTATTAGTTGCCACCAGTCATCATTTTGCATTACACACCTGCACAGATTTTATTAAATGATAAAATACTTGGTCTAGTGACCATTTAATACAGACTTTGTGTAAAAGCATTTTCCAAATGAAATCATGAATAATATTAAACTGTCACTTAAAATAAATTCTCTTGCACAGAAAAGCAGCAGAGATCCAACATGAATTGTTAAATCTTTTTCTACATATTGGAAACTGTCACTATCTCATATATTGTCACCTGACCTAAAGCATAATGGGGAATATTTTATCTATAAAACTATTTATAAAACTTGAGCTTTATCTCAATTTTTTTAAAGTCACAAAAAAATACACAGTAAATTTCTTGACTTCAGCATTGATGCATCTTCTGGGTTATTGGATTGTCATATAAAACTATATAAAGATCTTTTTTGAGCACTATTTCTTTTATAGAAATATAATTAAAACAAATTTTACAAAATACTTACAGAAAACCTGTCACCTCTTCTGTCATGTATCATATACTATAAAAAAGTGTCTTCCCCATGAAAACAAGTCTGGAACATATTTTCTATCCAGGATGTTATTTTTATTATATTTTGGAGATATTTACTGTTTATTTTATTTTATTATTATGCAAGTTATGTAATTATACTCCAAACAAATAAGGGAAGCAATAAAAACCGAAACCAACAAAACAAAAATAAACAGGTAAAATTCAGACTTTATTCCCTGGGTACTCTTGCAAAGGATTCATATCTAGTGGAAATAAAAGGACAGTTATGTTTAATGATTTTATGAAAGACTATTTTTCATAGCTCATAGCTGTGCCTTCTCTGTGTTATTCCTCCTAGAAATGTATGAATAAATTAAAAACCAGGTTTTACCAGTTGGGGGTGTGTTCTCTTACAGTCTGATAGTGTCCAATCAGTGCTGCCAGTGTCAGACTGTGTAGGGACACGCCCCTTTGACAAGAGGAATGGTAACACCCAGTTGTAGTTTTATTCATACATTTCAATGATAACTAGCAGAGGAACAGCATTACAAGGAGGTCTTTAAAAAATGAGATTTTTCTTGTTTTATGAGAAATTAAAGGATTCAGGAGGGATGACCACTTATCTTTAACCCTTTGAGGACATGATGATTTTCCTTTTTTTATGGTTTCGTTTCTTTCTTCTCACCCCTTCAAAAATCTGCAACCTTTTCATTTTTACATTCACTTTCCATTCCATTCAGTCATATAATGCCTTATTTTTTGCAGGATGAATTGCACTTCATAGTGCCACCATCTAATATTCTGCATAATGTACTTGGAAGCCATAAAAAAATCTGAATGGGGAAGAATTGGAAACAAAATACAATTGTCCCATTTTTTTACAGATTTGACCATATTGTGATACCCACAACTTTTTTATATTTCCATGTATGAAGCTGGATCCTTTTTTTGTGAGACAAGATATAGCTTTTATTGATACCATTTTGGAGAATTTTTTATGTTTTGAAAATTTTTTTATTTCATTTTTTGGGGAGGTGAAATGGTAAAAAAAAAATTGCCATTCACCCATTTAGGTTTTCTTTTTCACTATAGCGTTCACTATATTTTTATAGCTTACTAGCTTGGCCATTTTCAGATGTGGGGGATATCTTTTGTGTTTATGCCTATTTTTGTTTCTTTACTTTTATATGCATTGCAGGAAAAATAGGGTAGTTGCAATTTTGTTTACTCATTTCTTTTCATCTACGCTCATTAGATTGTTTATACCATAGACTGTAATAATTCTCCATTGCAGTCTATGGTAAAATTGCTTTTCTATTATTGAGCTCTGCCACAAGCAAAATTCAATAATAATCTAGCACTGGCACGCCTGGGAGCTGTCAGAGGAGAAGAGCGGTTTTACTATTGTCAAACTAAAATTGACAATGAAAGTAACCAATGAGATGCCATGTTCACATCTGACCATGGCATCTCAGGGATTAGACATATGTATTGCGCCAATTCTCTGCTGTGTAAAACAGTATAGACCCAGCAGCTATGGAGCCTACTGAGCTCTGAGCTCCTTAGTGTGGCTTAAATGTGCCATATTGTGCCAACATTTTGAAGTAAAAGCTCAGACTAGTCAGTCTAGAAATGCACTACATATATCTCTAGCATGAGCCACTGTAATACATCTGGAGTATCACATTAGACTGCCTGACTAATTTAACTTTCTAAGGGGAATATCTAAAGTACATGGAGTTTATATGTTCTCCTTGTGTTTTCTCCTAGAGATGGGTGAACCTCTCAGGATTAATTTCAGGTTCAGGTTTGTTTCAGATCGAACAAGGTCGGTACAAGCCACACATTAAAATGGCTTAGTGTAACGAACAATCTTAGGGCTACTAGAAACATATCTATCCAATTTCTAGTTCTCTAAGGCAAACACAGCCTTACACAGAGCTACTCTTCAGAACTCAGAGTCAAATAAGAGGAGGCCCAGGGAAGGTGTAAACAATAAAACAACACTAATACTCACCTTCCGTTACCTCTTTTGGGCCTCCTTGTGGCGTCCGGGACTCTGTCTCTGTCTGGTGCTCTCCTGTGACGTCATGCATCAAGGAACAGGCGTGCAATGAATAGCTGTAGAGTTTTACAACTCCCCTACTGCAAGTTATTTGAGATACACAGGGGAAGCAGGTGAGGGTAAAATTTACCCAGCAAGTTATCTATTATTTTAACATTGTTTCCAATATTCTATTTCTTTTTGTGTTGCTGCTCATAGTTTGTTTGAAAAGAATATATTTTTCAATGACAACAGGATCAAGAATTGATGCTGACAGTCTTGGTTACTGGCACATTGCGGCTAATACTCTTTGGAATAGTGAAGAAATCAGGCGATACCTTTTAGAGGCTGAGTATATTTATAAGTAAGCTTTCAGAAGACTTGCTTCCTTCATCAGACATGGTGTTATACCACCATGTCTGATGAAGGAAGCTAGTCTTCTGAAAGCTTACTTATAAATATACTCAGTTAGCCTCTAAAAGGTATCTAAATATACTCAGTTATCCTCTAAAAGGTATCGCCTGATTTCTTCACTCTTCCACTACTTTCAATGGCTAACACGGTACAACATTATACTGCTAATACTCTTTGAAATTGATGTGTGACCATGCCATTTACTCTCTACTTTTTTTTTGTACTGGAAAAACTGTTCAGTTATGTGTATACAGTCTGATTTGCTATGCATGCCAACCTTATCTTTCAATGCTGAACAAATAAAAATTATTAAAAAAAAAAAAAACTTCCCTGACTTACACAATCTGCCTCTATCTCTGTATTCTGTGTGCAGAATCTTCAGAGTGTTTCTTTGAGATATAGATTCACACTTACTGTAACCTCTCCTGCCTCTTGCTGGTAAGAGCTGATAGGGGGAAACCCAACAAAAGCAGGAGGCAGAAGAGACAGGCTGAAGTTACATCACCTAGAAATACACTGAGACTCCACAGTATGAATATAAAGACAAAAGTTCTGTGTCACCAATATATTGTTTTCTGCCCTTTGATAGGACTCAGAGCAAAACAAGTGTAGTGTGATAGCAAGCTAGAGGTATAAATGGAGATGCAGCCTCCAATAGGGGAATTACATCAGAGGGAAATTTGTACTCAAGATGACAGACAGGCCATAAATGGCACTGCAAACAAAACATGTTCACAAAAGGCATACACAAGAGCCTCTAAATTATTATATCTATGGTGCACTCTGGCCTATCCGATACTATATAGGCACTATATTCTGAACTACTGTATGTAGACTGCTGCCAAGTATTGATATTTACCAAGAGCACATGAGAAAGGAAAATGGCTGCTGGTCCGCAGATCTTATTATTGGCCCACACAGTTGAAATGTGTTAATAAGATTGCCTTTTTACAAGCTTTCTAGTCTCTCATCATAAGATAAAAGTCCCATCCTACTTATTAGTCTAGTTATCGGCCTTTGGACGCTTTGTAGCTCACCCATATCCTCATTGCAATGCAGAGCCCAAAACTGAATCCCACATTTGAGATGTAGCCTTACAAGGTGTTTATAAAGTGACAATAATACATTTTAATTCTGGGTTGTTATACACCCCCTAAAACATATTTGCTTTTGCAACCGCAACTTGACATTGACTATTCTTTCTTAGTTAAATTGTGACATCCTTGAACACTCAAGCCTTAGTCTTGCTGTTATTATCACTTGTCTTTCATTTTGTGTGCTTGCAGCAATACTAATACTTGCTCCTGGGTGAATTACTCAACATTTACCAACATTACATTTAATTTGGCCATTCTGCCAGTTTTGTCAACTATGAAGAGCGCTATAAAACATGATTCCTGCAATACCTCAAGAAGAACATATACTGTAGAGCGGTGGAATGGGCTACCTTTATCAGGGTGATCCACCTATATGTGATCCTACAAGATACTACTGAGAGTGAAGTTAAGGATAGGTGGCAAGATTTAGCCCATTGAATAGAGTTCAAACTACTAACGCTGACATAAAAAGCCATCCACAACCTGTCCCCTCCATATATCTCTGACCTAATCTCCTGCTACTTGCCCACACGTAACCTCCGATCCTCCAAAGATCTCCTACTCTGCTCTGCTCTTATCTGCTCTTCACACAAACGTCTCCAAGACTTCTCCCATGCATCCCTCATACTCTGGAACTCATTACCAAGACATGTAAGACGGACCCCCACAGTCACAAGCTTCAAGAAGGCCCTGAAGACTCACCTATTCAGGAAGGCCTACAACCTCCAATAACACTACTGTCACCACACCACCATCTGTACAGCCTCTATCCCCACCTTCTGTCTCTATCCCTCTTCCCTCATAGACTGTAAGCCCTTGCGGGCAGGGCCCTCTATCCCACTGTGCCAGTTGGTCACTGTTAGTATTATCTGTTTTGTATATCTTGTGTACCGTATGTAAACCCTCAAATGTAAAGCATCATGGAATTAATAAATAAACAATAATAATAATTTAACCAGAGAAAAAAAAACCTTGCTAAATCAGACATCAGAAATATAGTAAAACTTTTCAACCGGAGACATGTGAAATCTATATGTCACTTACTGGAGCTGCAATTGCGATTTACAATTATTCATCATATATTTCTCAGGCTCCATTGACTTGTCTTATTAGAAATTAATATGGCTATATTCTCCATAACAGTCAATGGCTTCATTGACTTTTATGACCCAACATTTACTTACCCACCATTTGCTATAAATAATATGGGCCTGATTTATTGTTTCTTCTACACCAGTTTCCTTACATACAGGGTATGAAAAAAGTTGCAATTTATGGCACACATGACTTTTTCTTGCTAATTTGCAACTTTTATAAAATTTGAATAAAAAGGTGCAGCAGAGATCAAGAAGGGTTCAGCTGGGGATGCCTTAGCTTGACATATTTACTATAACTTGAATAACTGTCCAGTGTGGATTTCATATCTGGAGCACAGGATCTCCTGAATTTAGAATTATCATCAGAATTATTAAGATCCCAGAGCCTCATAATTGGGGCCGATAGAGCACCAGTGCACAAAGGTAATAAATCGACCCCAATGTATTGCACTTCCACTTACAGCCAAATATATCCCATGTTGCAATCCAAGTTATGCTGGGCCATATTGGCCAATTTAATATCCTTACAACTAGTACATCTGTAGCCATATTTCTGTGAGGCCCATAAAATTTCAAGATTTTCTACTTTATTTTTATATTCACTTGATATACATGCTAATTCTGCCAGCAGTTTTGCTGCTGAGATAGATAGATAGATAGATAGATAGATAGATAGATAGAGCGCAGACATGTCTTAAAAATAAAATAATTGAGTATTATGGAGTAATCCAAAGTATATGATATTTTAACCCAGCTATTATTTATAAAATTTATTTTGCTAAATTTAACTTAACTTTTTAATAAATTACAAAAAATTCTCAACACAATATTTTTATTATTTAGTTCACCGTTATTAAGGAGCAAAAAATTTAAGGCTACACATACCAGTACAAGCTTGTGATATATTTGGGAGCGGTTACAAATAGAAATGATTGCAATTCATCTTTGCATTGCTCCGTCCAATTTCTGTTTGTTGCTGTGAATAATTTTAGCATTTGCACGCTTTAACCTTGTTTGCAGACTGCTCAGGTTTGCTGACAAGTTCTACTTCAGTAAATTGTATTTAGACAACAGCATATTTCATTCATGTCTTTAGCAATGACTAGGCCAAGGTCAGTTTTATATTCTGCTCAAATCATAAAGTGACACTTGAGATAAACAGAATGTTTACTCTCTCCGTGTGAGCTGAAGCTGATATGTAAATTTCTCCTTATTCTTTCATCAAATTTGCATTTACCCTCTTAGTCAAACACTACACTGCTCCAAACCAAACAGCTTTAATGATGGTCAACCCTTTATGACCGATTGCCATATCAGAGAAAAAGAAACAGCAATTTAGATTAAAATGAAAAGAGTAGCAAAACGCTGCTAGCGTCATTCACTTAGCAATAATTGGATCAACTTTTTGTCGGGGTGAATGAGTTTTTTAATGCTTGACTGGGTGAGGATCCACCGCTCGATACCCCTTTTTTTATTATTATTATACCCTCTTTATCTAGGAAGAACAGACTATACTCACCTGTCATTATATCCTTCTGTTCAAACACAAGCAAGAAAGTATTCTATATGGCCAATCTACATGTAAAAAGGGTTCTTTTCTCAATGCTCAACTGAATTACATCCACCCACGGGAACACTTTTTGTTATATAGTTTAATATTGTTATTTCTTTAGGTATTTAAGCATTGCATCTACAATGGCTTAAAGTCAAGTTTTTTTATTTTATTTGTAGGTAGTTTTATGTGACAAGATTATCATATCTCTGCATGCAGTTTAAGAATAACATTGCTGGTGTCCATGAAAAGGGGGCTTTAGTTTGTTTTCTTGTGGTGCATTCTCTTTTTTCAAAGGGTAAAATTAATAGGTATAGAAGCGATTATTTTCATACTGCCTATGGCAATGTAAAATGCAGGCACGGACACATCCATATATTCCTCTCCGAACAATGACAAGCATGTACAAAAGTGAGAGGATAATTAGTATCTCTGTTTACTTTCCATTTGTTTGTGGACATGAGCTCTATTTTCTGTATAAGTTATCACAGAAAAGAGAATAAGGCAGGGATTAAGCCAAGACCACACAAATGCTTTACATAAATGTTTAACTATGTCTAAATTGTGAGCTCTTTTGGACTTGGCTATTATTTTATACAATAAAGTGCAATACTAACCGTAATTTATTTTATTATTATTTTAAGCATTTATTTTATATAATTTTTTTTTTTTTTTTTTAGAATTTTTATAATTTTATTATTTTTTTTATTTTATTAACTTTAGATGTATTTTATAAGATCAATTTAAATTGATCTTATTTTATTTATTTATTTTATGTCATTTATTACTTTCTTTACGATATTTTCTTTGTGTATTCTTTTACATATTTTACTTTAGTTTAGCTTTTCATATAAAAAAAAAAACACAAGTTTAGGTTTCATCCTACTCCGAAGTAACTTTGACAAGTTCAAAGTAAAGCAAATGAGGGGGGCTTTATCAACAACGTAAACGTGGCAACCGGTCAGAGGCTCCATTGTGTTGTTTGCTATACAGAATAAGAAAAATGAAGAATGTTGTCTGCTGTATTCACTTGGTTACTGAAAGTTGGTAAATTGGAATGTCAGACACATTAGTGTTCAGCTCAACACAAGTAACATAATTCAGGTCAACGGTACAAAAAGCCAATGTCTATTCCGAACTTTTAGTGCTTGTCTCAGAAGAAAGAAAAAAACATAAGAAAAAGAAAAGGAGAAGGGAGCAAAAAAAAGGGAGCAAAATTGCTTTTCAGTGAGACTGTCAAATGGCTATCTAATAGGGGCATGGATGGGGAAGAACAGATATCAGGCTTTCTCTGGAGCCTGCAAGTATTTCTGCCATTCACGAATCCAAAGGATGCCACACACATTCTGTTTGTTCAACAAAAGCAAACAGATTGTAAACTGGCTGATAATTTTTGTACTGACAATGTCATTTACAGCTGTCAGCCTTTTGTCTGTCATGTTTGCTTTATTCAAATATGAACCAAGTGGACCTCCCTTCCACCGCTTTCTTCTGCATTAAAATCACATCAATTCCCTTCCATTCTGTCTTATCTAAAATTCATTGGAGGCCAATCACTTGGATGAATGCTTTGGTGTTTCCATGGAGGCAAGAAGTCTAGTGTGGACTTTAGGGGATTAGGAAGTTTCAGCTTTAAGGTCTTGAAGTGCACATTTTTCTTTCGTTGCCTTTTCACAGGAAATCATAACTTTCTCTAGCATTTTACTTGCACCTGAAAGAAATTCTGCAAAGAATAGGTGTGATCCTAAATGATAGACATATTGTACAATATATATTGTGGCTTTATGGAAATCGAGGGTGGTAAATAAGATATGTGTACAGCGTCTTGTCTTCTTTCTTTAGCATCTTCGTCATGACTTGTATAATAAATTCTAACACTTTCAATTAGTTTGATTTTGATCTAGCTGCTTCCCATGGAGTTGTTCTACAGATCTTGAAGCATCTCCCATTGTTGGCGAAGGTCATGGCACTTTCTGTTAAATAATTCACATCAAACTGTCTTTCCCTGAAAGCAGCTGCAGATGTTGCCAGTTTGTTAGGGCAATTCAAGTTTAAGGATAAATCAGATATAAAGGAATTTCATGTCCGGTGCTAAAATGTATATGCAGAACTATGGGTATTTTGTTTTAGTAGAATTTTTGCTTGCTCTAGTTGTACAGTGCTATGTGTTGTCCAGATACATAGCTACGGTCAGTGCAGTGCAGTAATCTAACGCCTTGCAATGTGGTAGGTAATAAAATATTTATATATTAGATGAATTCTGGAGCAGAAAACCTATCAAGAAAAATATAATTTATTGTATGGAGGAAGACCTTTCTAGAAAAGCCCCTTGAAGATTAAAAAAAATATATTGTATAATCCAACCAAAAATAGCAGATGGTAGCAATAACCTTTATGTATAAGTTGGTAGTTTTATGGGTGGAGATGGGGCTTTTACAGTAACCATTGTCAATATAATCTTTGCATGGTAAGACTGTAACCCATTTGATGTATTCAGAAGACCCATAGATAATGGATGGATGGATGGATGGATAGATAGATAGATAGATATGTAGATATACATTTTGATAGAGTAGATAGACACATGCATAGATAGATAGATAGATAGATAGATAGATAGATAGATAGATAAAAGATTAATAGGTAAACATTCATATAGATAGACATGTAGATGGAAAGGCATATAAACAGACATTAACACATTGAAATAAATAACGGTACCATGCATTTTTGCTACTGAAGCTGTTTCTTTCTGGGTTTGTATTATTCTTTATGCACTTTATGATTCAGGCAATCCCAACCACTTGAAAAAAGTCAACTATTTCTGAATCCAGGTAAAACAGAAAAAGTCAAATACTGAACTTCTCTAAACTCCTCAAGTTAATAAGAAATAAAACATCTATCTTCTATCTAATATCTATCTATCTATCTATCTATCTATCTATCTATCTATCTACAGTATCTATCTATCTATCTATTTATCTGTCTACAGTATCTATCTATCTATCTTCACCTATCTATCTACAGTATCTATCTATCTATCTATCTATCTATCCACCTATCTATCTACAGTATCTATCTATCTATCTATCTATCTATCTATCACCTATCTATCTACAGTATCTATCTATCTATCTATCTATCTATCTATCACCTATCTATCTATCTATCTATCTATCTATCTATCTATCTATCTATCACCTATCTAGCTATCTATCTATCTACAGTATCTATCTATCTATCTATCTATCTATCTATCTATCTATCTATCTATCGTCATAGCATATTAAAATATAAATATCATGTAGAATTACTAATATATATATATATATATATATATATATATATATAATTATTATTATTATTAATTATATATAATTCTTTTTCATCATTCTACAATGTATGGATTCCTTACTCTTTTTAACCCTGATTCTTGCAAAAAGTGAGTAAAAAATTAAATATTGCTGCAGTGATAATGTATGTATATACTGCTTAAAATGGGGTAAACTTATACAAAGTCTTGTATGTCAGATGTAGAAGCAGGTTTTTAGCTCTATACGTGTCATGGCAACTATGGTTTATGCCATACAATTCTTTCTTGATGCATATGAATGACTTGTTTACTTAGGACAAAGTGCATTCTGTGACATGTGGCCTGCAGACAGCTTGTCCTCACAGCTTTGTGGGATTCTTGAGATGGCACCTCTTAAAACACATTTAGATAGAAACTATTCAATAGATTGTTGGTTCTAGCGCAAAATGAGCTTTTCTAGTTTCAGCTGTTTATCATAGCCTTCAAGAGAAGCTGAAAGCTTGTACTCTAAAAATAACATTTTAATAGAATATATCCCTGCAAAGATTAAAATGTGTAAGTAAAAGCAAATTCCTATGTGTTTCTATGTTAAATAAGAAAACTGGGGACTCAAATGTTAAAAGATGAGATATTTAATAGACTTATGACTTGTTTTTCTTTCTCATAGTAGGCCTTTCTTTGCTAGCTCGATGGCATTTATATGATGAGATTCTACCATTCAAAGTATGATATTTTTCTTGTAGCCAGAAGATATTTTTTTTTACGATTGTAGGTATGAACTAATATGATTTGTTTGCTCTTTTATTTTGCTATTATCTACAACACCAAGTTGGAAGTCACAATAAGCAGATTATGGTCATAAAATAAGACCTATAACCTCCAAACACACAAAATGCTATATAAATCTATTTGCAGTATATAGTTTGTTGAAAAAGTTGTTTTCTGTTGATAGATAGATAGATAGATAGATAGATAGATAGATAGAAAAATCTCTCAACATAGACTCTAAACTCATAGCTCCACACATATACTACTATATGACATGCAATTGCATACATCTCCCATTGGCTCCTATTTCAAAATAAAATATTTAAAGGGGGTTTCCAAAAATAAATAAAAGGATGAAATGTGAAAAATAAACAATATTCACCAGCTAACCCCTCCACCACTGTAGTGTTAGCACTCTGGTGTTCATTGGCCTCAGCAGTCTAATGCCTTACATATCTGCATAACCACTGTAGTATACAAAGATCTGTGTGGACAATTGGCGCAGAGGTGTTGGAGCAATGGAGGATTTGCATATTTTTTTCATTTTGGGAAACGCAAGTTCATTTCTTCTCTGGATAAATATGCTTTTCAGTATAGTTAAGTAAGGTTAATTCTTTGGGCATAAGTTGGGCTTCTGATATCCTATGAACATGTTTATGTATACATTCACAAAGATTTCTTAGTGCAACAGTTGAACTTTCTCTAGCATCACCTTTTGGAAGGTAGCTCCCTATAGATCAATGCCTGCTTTTCTTGAAACCTAGTGGCATAAACTGGGGATAAAGCCAGAATCCAGACTAACTCTTCCAAAAGGAAAAGGAACCCATTTCCAGACAGCTGTTTCGAAGCTATTACTTCTCATAAGTGGGAAGCAAGGTACTGGCTGGCTTAATAAGGGATCCTAGACATAGGAGAGAAGGGGTACTATGTCTCATTAATCAGAAGTTTCCTCAAAGGAAACTCTCATTGCAAAGTACAGAGATTCCTAAGAATGAATGCTATCTTCCAAAAGGTGGCACTATAGCAAATTCCCCTTTCCCACCAAAGAAGACTTATTTCCATATTCCTTTCCCAGAATTCTTAGCAGGGCATGCATGGCCTAAGAAGTTCCTATTTGCTGCAAAGCAGCTTCTTTTGATCCACGTCTCCTTATTGAAGCATAGTACTCCTTCTGACCCATGTGCATTGTCAGTGAGCTAGTTGTGTCTTTCATTTTGTGGCCCTGGCTTACTGAAGTAAATGGATGGATCAATTGAAGCACAGGTAGCACACATATATTATACTGAATATATCTATTCAACTACGGACCCGGCACAGCCTAAATGCAAATGCCAAAGATGGAATATAATAATAATATATATTATGTATAATATAATAAACTCTAATTGTCATATTGTAATGTGTACTGGCATTCCTGTTTCATATGCGAAAATGTTTTGGGGACTCTGTGAGTCCAGAACTGTACTAATATCTGGTTATATAGAGGTAACAAATACTTTTACCTGATTTCATTGGTTTTTGCTATTGATATTCTCTGGCAAAACATTGTAAGGGCCATTAAATTATATGGCAAATACTTAACACATAGACAGGATATTTCAAGCATCAGAAAATATGGGATGAACTAAAGTGGTTATTTCTTAGTACACCTTTATAGTTCAAAAAAGATGGTTGTAGGATCCAGCAATGCAAGAAGAGGTCCAATGTGGTAAAAGATAAAACTTAAAGGGGTATTCCCACAAACATAACCATTTTTAAGTTTGTAGATAATTAAAAGTTGAACATTTTTGCAAGTATAAGTAATTAAACATTTTGCAGAGTTTTAAAGATTTTCTCTAAATATCTTGTGGTCACAGTCTTGTTGTCTTGATCGGTTGCCAATGGATACGGCCATGAATGCAGGATCTTTCTAAGGTCAGAAAATCAGCAATGGTTTCCTTATCGTGGCCGGGATATCTTCTTATACATGTAGTGTCCCTGCCTGATAACTCAGTTACAATAAGAAAATCATGGCTGGGTTTTCATATGGTCCCAGACCATATAAAGTTTCTGCATTTGTGGTCGTATCCATTGACAACCGATCAAGACAACAGACTCTCACCACTAAGATAGTTAGAGGAAATCTTTAAAACTCTGCAGAATTTTTAACTACTTATATTTGCAAAAATGTTTAACTTTTAATTATCTACAAATATAGATATGGTTATGATCATGGGAATACCCCTTTAACTTTTAATTATTCCATGGGAAACATATACATAAAAACAAAACGAAAATCTTCAGTAAAAATGATTAATAACCGCCATTTTTACTGAAGATTTTCATTTTACTTTTATTTTTATGTATATGTTTCCCATAACCAAGGAGACTGGTGTCCGTGCATCGCAAGTAGGAGACTGGTGTCCGTACATCGCAAGTAGGACACAAGAAGTTTGACCAGGACTATGTGAGTTGGGATGTGTGCATACACAATTTTTTTTTTTCTGGACACCTTTTATAGTGTTTGAAGCTCAGTTTTCTTATATGTCCCCTGTATAGACAGAATTGTCAAATTGCATTCTGAATATTTGCAGCCATCACTAGAGGGAGCCGAGGATCTCACTGTATAATGTTTATATATTAAGTTAAGTAATAAAGCTGCAGCCATCTACAATGGTATAATATAAAGGGATTGTCCAGAATTAAAAATATGACTGCTTTCTTTCAGAAACAGCATTAATAGCCATTGCTGGAGCACCTACCGCGTCATCGCTTGTCACCGCCCATTAGTCTGTTGTGGTGAATCCCATCTTGGTCTTCTCTTCTACTTCCTCTGACGCAGCACTGGATGGCAGCGACTGCGCATGGCGGGCCACCATTTTCCGGTGCTCCGTACTGCACCTCTTGTGAAAGACCACCGGAAAATGGCGGCGGTCCAGCGCTGTGTCAGAGGAAGTAGAAGAAAGAAGATACCAAGAAGACCAAGATGGGAGTCACCCCAACAGACTAATGGGCAGTGACAAGCGATGACACAATTGGTGTTCGCTGCCATGGAGGAATGCCCCAGGTGCTCCGTGAGGATCATTTCCATAATTGAAGAAACAGATTTTTACAGAAACAGCTGGGAGAACACAACAATGAAAGGTAGGAGAAGAATGGCCTTTTTAAAGGCCATTCCAACGTGCCATTAGCGTAAAAGTGTTTTTTTTAATGATAGATTCCCTTTAAACAGCACTATAAAGCTATATTCACACAACAGTGGATATCAACTGTGTGTTGGATGTTTTCTAAGAACTGCTACATGACTATGGGGACTAGTTACATGACCGATATCTTCACAGTCCGTTGTAACTGACTGTCAAAATATCAGTCATGTTCTCTTTTGATCCATTTACTCAAATGTATGAGGGATCCATGAAAACGGGTGCAAGATGGCTGTGAAAAATGAACATTTTTCACAGCCGTTTTGCACCTCAGTCATGTGAATGTAGCCTTAGACAGGCAAATTGTGGGGAACATAGAAAGTACCATAGAAAGACAATCAAGACAAAAGACTGTCATCATCAAGATGGTTAGAGAAAATCTTTAAAACTCAAAATTTGTAATTATTTATATTTGCAAAAATGTTTAAATTGTGTTTCATTGTGTACTAATTTAAATCTGGTTATGTTCATGGGAAAACCCCTTTAAAGAGGATCTTTCATCACCTCCTACCATTCCAGTGCTTTGCATCCTTCAATAGGTACCACTCCATTTTATTCCAGCAAAGTTGAATTTTTTCCTCTAGCCCTGACCATTTCTGAGCAATCAATGCAGTTAGCAGTCAATCCCTGCCTGCTTGCTGTATCCCAGGTCTGCCCACCTGACAGCAGAGAACTAAATTAGCATATTGGCTGCTGAAACTATCTGAAATGATTGCTCAAAAATGGTGAGGGGTAGAGAAAAAATTCCAACTGCATTAGAATCAATGGAGCAGCAACTATTGAAGGAAGCAAAGAGATGAGTTGGTGGAGGTGGTGAAAGGTCCTCTTTATGCTAATCCAGGACTTTTGCGGAGTAATTATATCCATAAACATACGGAGAATGCTGTAAGTCAAATAAACTTACATGCAAACTGGGAACAGAAATATAAACAACCATCCAGTCCACCGAACCCCCATGTAAGGGGACATTACAGATTCTAGGAAGATTTCATTCCAATACTTTTTTAACTCTTCAATAGATTAAATGGTCCGTTGGATGGTTTATTATTTAGTTATACCTTTAAATATAGTCTTGCATATTAACTTTATTTCAGAGCATGCTGCTTTTCTTAAATAGGTTATTCTTTGCATTAAAACTGTATAAATCAATTCAAGTAGACTAGTCAGCGACTCCGCTTCATTCTAATGTCTCCCAACGCTTGAGTGTTTTAGCGTGCAAAGGTTTCTATGCATTTTAAAATAAGTCAATATGAAATGTGCAAATGGCTCTTTGACATTCATATAGATAACATCTTTACATACAAGTATTAACCCATTGCTGAAAGCTAAAAAATAGACTATTCTGCATCATTTACAGTAAGGAACAACTGGCTGAACACTAAATAAACTGTTGATGTCTCTTCTCTTATGCACATTAAATTTGTTAGTATAATAAGTATTATATAGAAGCTACGAAACTCCAGATTATCCATATAACAAATGCTATATAAAATTGCCTACATTTTGGCGCGTTAGAGAAAATGTATGTCATAAAGGAGGATCTCCCACTCTATGACCCAGAAAGCAGAGCCAATCTATTGGGGTGTCCATATGCATTGGATTAACGCCAGCCAAACCTTCTGATGGCTAACCATCCAAGGTGTATGGGGGTCTCCTAACTCACAACTAACAAATGATGTTGCAGAAAGAAGGATTGGGCATGTTGATAAGTCATCACCAAAGTTATCCAGCAGTGTCTTATTTCCCCCTCATTGAAAACACATACAGAGTTGCCTGTGTATGGACCATTGATCGGAATGGCTGTTATGTATGGTGATATGGTGATACTATATTTACATTGTAGCGACTGCCTCCTCCTCTGTCGAAATCATGAGACAACCTCTTTAACTGTCTAAAAACCTCTTGTTGTCCTTAGCAACCAAACTCAAAACATCTTTCTTTATTCAATTGCAGAATATGATATAAAATCTGTACTATGGGCTGTCATGAGCAAGAAAGTTTTTCAGACAGTTTTTTTAAATCTGTCTATCACGGGCTGTTTCTCACTGATCTCTTAGATCATGGTCAAAAATATTCATCCCCCACAGGCTTAAGTGGTCTGTGCAACCCCTACAATTACATACCTGGTGGTTACTTCATGCCCTTAAAGGGGTTGCCTGCTTTCCGAGGACACTTAGGGCAGCATGGTGGCTCAGTGGTTAGCACTGCAGCCTTGCAGCGCTGGAGTCCTGGGTTCAAATCCTGCCAAGGACAACATCTGCAAGGAGTTTGTATATTCTCCCCATGTTTGCATGGGCTTCCTCCGGGTACTCCGATTTCCTCCCACACTCCAAAAGACATACTGATACGAAATGTAGATTGTGAGCCCTATATGGGGCAGTGACTGTCAATGTCTGTAAAGTGCTGCGGAATATGATGGCGCTTTATAAGTAAGCATAATAAATAAATAAAATTTCATAAATGCTATGCACCTACGTGTATTGACATAGCAAACTGGAATCCCCCCTAGTAACCATGAATAAAAATGTAATAAGTGTAACATGCCAGCTAGGAACCTACTTGCTGGCTGTGCACCCTCTCACAACTGGTGGTCTGTAGAAATGCCACATGATTCATCTTGCTGAATATTCATGAATTCTCCTGACTGTTTCATTTCTGTATAGTCTGAACCAGAACTGCTATTATTATACATGAATGACATCTGCAGTCTCTTATTGGGACTCAGTGATCACATGGGGTGTGCCGACATAATGGTGCTTGTGTCTAAGCGTCATGATATCAGCGTGCCTCACGTGCATGTTACCGTTGAGACCCAATCACCTGACGTCATTTGGGAAGCTGGAAGAGCAAGAAGAGGACACAAAGGAACCTGGAGCCCAGGAGAGGTAAGACTGTGTGTTATGTTTACTCATCTCATCTCCCTTGGCTCTACGCTTATGAGCAAACTTTCAAATAACCACCATTATATAGTGATACTCAGGGTTTGCTAACCCGTCTTCAGAAAGAACGCTGGTTACAGCAATCTATGGTCACCAACCTAAGGTTGTGGAACTGAAAAGACGTCCCTTCATTTCTTTACAGAAACAAAACATGGCATCTATGGGTTTTCAAGATGATGGATGATGTCTCCTCTACTTCTCCTGTGTTTAAGTTGTTTAGTACAGCCACTGTAGAAGAGGCAGTCACCTCATCTTGGGAAGCCATGGACATCCTGTTTCTGTGCTAGTGTTACACTTTTTAGCACAGATACAGTACAGTAAGCAACCACAACCACCTTGAAATCCCATGGAAGACATGAGCACTGTGGGGACTTAGTGAAGACATCTGCCTTAGAGTCTTAGTTTGAAGACTCTGTCGCATTGACCTCTGAAAATCGCAGGACAAAAAAATGCTGCACGGCTGACTTTTTCATCTGGTGATTTCAATTTAAAACAACAGACATGCGATGGATCCCATTATAGTCAATGGGGTCCATTGAGCATCGTTGGTGTCCACTGTTTCAGCAGTCCATATGTCCCTCTGACGGACCAGAACAACGGACACTGCGGCGCTGATGGGAACATAGCATAAGTTGAGAGCTGAAGCAGTTTATAGTTTGTTATGCCATTACACTTGAGTTTGGGAATTTTATTAGAAAAGCACTCAACCCCATGAAGTTTTTCAGCATAACTTTATTCTCCAAGAATAATTTTACATTTTGCCTTCTTAAAGACATGTAGAGGCTTAATGAGTGGTATTAATTATTCATCTTCCTGCCATATGTATGAAAGAGGAAAAAGACATCTGATGCTTTCTTTGTATGCACAGGCTAACACTTTTCTCTAAGGGTTACAGAAAGCCGCAAGAGCTGAGTGTGAGCTTTACAAAAACGAGATCAGAATTCTGAGGCAGAGTCTTACACCGGGATCTTTGCAGTATTTCCTATTGTGTCCAAGCCTAAGGGCACAGACCGGATCACAGACCTCATCCTGGTGATGTTTGCTCTAGAAACAATCAGTAATATATGAATAATAATGCCACCCTCTGATCATGACTAATTGAATTGCAACATGATGTGAGGGTGACTGGGAAGCTTTGCTGGATCTTATTCTGCGGTCTCCATGATTTACATGTTGATGCATGCAATGATGGATGGTCATGTGCTTTCCACCACTGAAAATCTCATACTTTACTGAAAGCAAGTACAAGTCGAGTTTCTATTCATTATCAATTTAGAAGCTATTGTACTTCATTGAATAGGTTTAAGTTATTACTTTGTTAAGAGTGAGAAAGAATGCAATATTATTCCAGGATTTTCCGTAAATTTTTACATACAGTGAAACCTCTTTGACAAGACCACCCCCATCTAGACCAGATTTTTCTGGCATGGATTTTTAATTCTCCTATCTATTGTGTACATTGGTTTCTTTGATGAGAGAATTGTCCCTGTAGAAGACCATCCAACAGCAATTTTTGGAGGTCATTTCAATGAGATTTCATTTCACTTGTAAACTAATCTGTAAAATTAAAGGTGGCTATGGGCAAGTGGAGCAGTTTCTCTTTCTTGATAAATTAGGTCCATTGAGTGCAGTACTTATAGTTTTAAAACAAAACACTCATTAAAGTGAAGCGTCCACTGTGTGGCCCCTTCCATCTTGTCCTCTCTCCTTGATTGACAGGTCTCTACCTATATGTGTGTAAAATTAAACAGTACACCCTGAGCTTCAAAGCTCCCTCGAGTGGTGGCTGCAGGGGGCTCATCGAAATCTTTGACTTTTCAGTGGACTTGGGGCTCTCTATCAGAAAAATGCAGCTCTGATCTCTATAATGACATATCAAAAAATAATTAGCACAAAATAACAATATTAATTCTATTTTACATATTCCTTGTATAGACATTTTTTGGTACTGTATACCTTACAAAATCATCCACACAAGTGGGAAACTCCTGAACCTTAATCCTGATATATAGTGGTTTCACTTGGGACTCCAAAACTTATTAAATATCATGAAGGGTATGTGCACACGAGAATTTGCTTCAAATTTTACCCTATGCATTGGAAATGGTAAAATTGGCTGCGAAAACCCACAGGAAGAATTTCCACATTGACATTTTTCTACAGCATGTGTACTACTGTAATATACTGCAGATTTTCCACCTGCAAATCTGAGCCAAAAAAATCAAACTATACATTAACACCATAAATACACCTAACTATACCCTAAGAGTTTTAGTATCCTCCACTAATGGTAAACCAATAGTTATATTATTTGATTGTTTTATGATTTTATTTTATATATTTTGCCCTTACCAAAGTCCTGATTTGACAGCTTTTACTAGAATATGGATGAAAGTATTTAGCAGTCTCATAAACATGCATTGACTAGTACATATACAATTATTAATAAGTATTTAAAGTCACTCTGGCATAGAGCTTTATCCTACTTCTTTGTAACAGTCTGTGCTCTGTTCTTTATCGTCTAATCACAGATATTTGGCTTAACCCCACCATGAAGTGCCTTTATTTTAATTCGCCATGCGGGGGTGTACAGAGTGGCATCTAAGAAAATCATAAACACGTAGAAACAAGATCACCATTGATCATTATACTTAGGAAAAGACAACATTCTCCTGGCTTCCGTAATGGACACACAATAAGAGATTCTTCTGTAGGCATGTCTTCATTTTAGGAGAAAACTAAGCACACTGCACTTGGGATTTAATTCAAAAATTTCAGCAACTGACAATGAATTCCACTCGGATGAATGAAGTTGTTTTGGTGTCAGGCATGTGGTACAGTCACAGAAATGTTTGCAACACTCTGTGCGAATACAAGTTAACTCGGTTCCTTATAGAAATCACTTAAAGATGAACAGTGAAAATAAGCAGATCTATTAATATCTATCCATCTAGTGGTGTCTTCAAGGATCTTATATGGCCAGAAAAAGTCACTCTTTCGTTGTAAAAGGCATGATCTGATGGTTTTCCATGCTAGTCAGATATTGAGCATCCAGTTAACTAATACCCCAAACTCTATTGTATCAAATGTGTTTTACTGACCAAATGCCACTGACTAATGTTCTTTAGTATCTAAGTGTAGTTTGTCCCAGATAGTACTGGGTGCCCATTGGATTATTTCCCATCTATGCTTAAGAATTACAACATTTCAGGGACTGTTTACACAGGGCTAGATATTTGGAAGGACACCCAGGTATATTACAGCGAAAACTGCAGCAAGGAGGTATGCAGAGCCCCTTATGATCAAGGTCCATGCACTTAGACATTCCTCATTGGAGGAAGGTTAGAGAAAGATTAACTATACATTGTGTGTGTGGTGTAGAGTATGCAGTATGTGGTTGTGTATAGTGTATGTTGTGTGTGGTGTGTATATAGAGTATGCAGTGTCTTAGAATAACAGCTATGGAGTGGATATCCTGCAGTCCGGGCAAATGCCACTTAAGTTAGTGCTCAGTGAGCTGTGTAGTGTTTGCCCACATCATTTTACCAGTTTTCTTCTACAATAGGGGCTGCAAGAAGGCCCATGAAATCAAAGATGTCTGTCACTGATCTATTGAAAATCAGTAAATAATGTCTACTATCACTTATTATCTATGTGAGTAGACAAACTAGATCCTTATGCCATCCAGTGGCATCAGATCTTAGTGCTATGGTGCCTGAAACTAGCGAGAACCTGGGACCAAGAAGAAGTAAGTAAATGATGGGGTCTAGTCAGGGGTCTCAATTCAAAAGGGTAAGTTTCTGTTTCGGGGCCTGGTCTGAAGTTTGCATTCATTATGGGTTTGAGGTCTGAATTCATTTTGGGGTGTGGTCTGAGGTATGAATTTTTTTGGGATTTGGTATGGGGTTTGAATTTATTTTAGAATCTGGATTTTGAATTGATTTTGGGGTCTGAATTAATTTCAGGGACAGTAATGAGATATTTGTATGCTGATGTACTGTATGATGGGGCCTCACTAGATTTTTACCTAAGGGACTCTATCAGCCTTAATCTGGCTCTCGGTTTCCATATCTATATTGCATATACTCAGTGAAAATGCACTTGGCACACACTGTGCAGTGTACACACTACAACAGTATTGCAACATTTTGACTAACATATAAAGAAAGAGAAAGAATGCCCAATGTGACTCATGTAGTTTCAGTCATCCAGTTTAAAACTATATTTTTGTATCATATCATATTTAGGTCCAAAACCTCTTACGCTATAATGGCCATAACTTTGTTTTGTTACGATGAAGAGAACCCTTTAAGAAACAGATGAACTGGTGCTGGCTTGACTGGGTCGGAAATCTCATGAACCTCCTGGTTTTTCTACCCTTAACTTTTAAAAGAATGGGCTATTCCAGCCATATCACTAGGTTTTAGTCCCCAGAATAGTCACCGGTTGTTGGTAGATGAAGTATAAAATAGTCCAGAACATAGTCGGAACCTTACAAAATACATGCAAAGGATGCTAATGTGGTAAACATAAAGCACATCTTTATTATTGTATGCAAAAGTCCATAATATAAAACATAATAAAGAGGTCCCTGAACTAGCTGTACATTAAAACCCAAAGGTAATAAGAGTGGTGCAAAATATGCATCCATGATGGTTGCTTATAGTTCACCTATACTTAAGATGCTCAGTGTTGTAAATATGCTGTTTTATATTAGAAACTTTTGTATTTGTTGATACAATTTTTGACTTTATTGGTATCCTGTACATTTGTTTTGTTCGCTATAGAAGTACAATAGTCAAATGTAAAGAGAAAAGGCCAGTTTTATATCTACACTTTGTTGTCCTCAGACACATTTGACCATATTGATTCTGGAAAATGGTTATTTAGACCAAGAAGCAAGAAATAAAACCAAAGAAATACATAGAAGATAAATAAAACATTGTGACTATTTTTGCATAATTTGTGAAGTTGCATCAATTGCCTGGTACATCGCACAAACCTCTTCCCATGGATAGTGGTTTGGTAACAATTCGGTTCACTCTGTTACCAGCACTCCTCTAAGCTTCTTTTAAGTCAGTGGAGGCATCATGTGTGGTCCCGCTGTCTTGTCTAGTTTCTATTTTGTTTCTTCTTTCAAGACTCCATAAGTGACAAGAGTTCTCTTTACATTTATATTCATTATCCTTCAATAGGAAGGCGGCTTTTTGCAATCCTCTTTGCCTAGGATAATGTAGTTGACCAGAACCTAATAAATTTTGTGACAATTGTAATCAGGGCGTTCTAGACATTCTATTTATGTGCAAAATAATGACACTTTTTAATATAGTAACCAAAACAGAAAAGTAAACCTCATGTTACAAACATATATATATATAGGCTATATATATATATATATATATATATATATATATAAACACAAAAAGTTGGCTGTTCTTCCAAATTTCTACCTTCTTTTCTTTGTCTAAATTTGCAGATCTTTCAAAAAAAATTATGTTGCAAAACATAAACTTGAAATTTAGTGCCTTGCGAAAGTATTCGGCCCCCTTGAACTTTTCAACCTTTTGCCACATTTCAGGCTTCAAACATAAGGTTATAAAATTTAAATTTTTTGGTGAAGAATCAACAACAAGTGGGACACAATCGTGAAGTGGAACAAAATTTATTGGTTATTTAAACTTTTGTAAAAAGTAAAAAACTTAAAAGTGGGGTGTGCAATATTATTCGGCCCCTTTACTTTCAGTGCAGCAAACTCACTCCTGAAGTTCAGTGAGGATCTCGGAATGATCCAATGTTTTCCTAAATGACTGATGATGATAAATATAATCCACTTGTGTGTAAGCAAGTCTCCATATAAATGCACCTGCTCTTTGATAGTCTCAGGGTTCTGTTTAAAGCGCAGAGAGCATCATGAAGACCAAGGAACACACCAGGCAGGTCCGTGATACTGTTGTGGGGAAGTTTAAAGCCGGATTTGGATACAAAAAGATTTCCTAAACTTTAAACATCCCAAGGAGCACTGTGCAAGCGATCATATTGAAATGGAAGGAGTATCAGACCACTGCAAATCTACCAAGACCCGGCCGTCCCTCTAAACTTTCATCTCAAACAAGGAGAAGACTGATCAGAGATGCAGCCAAGAGGCCCATGATCACTCTGGATGAACTGCAGAGATCTACAGCTGAGGTGGGAGAGTCTGTCCATAGGACAACAATCAGTCGTACACTGCACAAATCTGACCTTTATGGAAGAGTGGCAAGAAGAAAGCCATTTCTCAAAGATATCCATAAAAATTCTCGTTTTAAGTTTGCCACAAGCCACCTGGGAGACACACCAAACATGTGGAAGAAGGTGCTCTGGTCAGAGGAAACCAAAATCAAACTTATTGGCCACAATGCAAAACGAAATGTTTGGCGTAAAAGCAACACAGCTCATCACCCTGAACACACCATCCCTACTGTCAAACATGGTGGTGGCAGCATCATGGTTTGGGCCTGCTTTTCTTCAGCAGGGACAAGGAAGATGGTTAAAATTGATGGGAAGATGGATGGAGCCAAATACAGGACCATTCTGGAAGAAAACCTGTTGGAGTCTGCAAAAGACCTGATACTGGGACGGAGATTTATCTTCCAACAAGACAATGATCCTAAACATAAAGCAAAATCTACAATGGAATGGTTCACAAATAAACGTATCCAGGTGTTAGAATGGCCAAGTCAAAGTCCAGACCTGAATCCAATCGAGAATCTGTGGAAAGAGCTGGAAACTGCTGTTCACAAACGCTCTCCATCCAACCTCACTGAGCTCCAGCTGTTTTCCAAGGAAGAATGGGCAAGAATTTCAGTCTCTCGATGTGCAAAACTGATAGAGACATACCCCAAGCGACTTGCAGCTGTAATCGCAGCAAAAGGTGGCGCTACAAAGTATTAACTTAAGGGGGCCAAATAATTTGGCACGCCCCACTTTTCAGTTTTTTATTTTTTACAAAAGCTTAAAATATCCAATAAATTTCGTTCCACTTCACGATTGTGTCCCACTTGTTGTTGATTCTTCGCCAAAAAATAAAAATTTTATATCCTTATGTTTGAAGCCTGAAATGTGGCAAAAGGTTGAAAAGTTCAAGGGGGCCGAATACTTTCGCAAGGCACTGTATATAATGAATAAATGCAGAATTTTTTATTAACAGTTTTGTTTAGCAGTATATGAGGGTAACACTCAAATAACACAAACACATTTTTTTCAGATCAAAGTTTAGGTTCTATTTTATGGTACACCAAAAAAAAAATCCAGGACAATAAAATTTATCTCAAAAAAAGTTTTTCTTTTAATACTTTTCTTTTTTATGAAACACATACTGAGCAATGACCTAAATATGCAGAAAATTATGTGACTGAAATTGAAATATATGAATGGGCCAGGCAGCCTATAGCAAGAACCATTCTTTGTTAGTGGCTCCACTATGGTAAGGTCCTAAGTGGGAAACCCCTTCAGTGACATGCATATGCCCTTATGGACTGTGTGGAAATAGGTTGTCTTCATAAAAAGCTGTCTAAACTCGATCTTAGAGGATCTTGTAGATTGTAAGCTCTTACGAGGAAGGCCCTAAGTCCCTTTGTGTTTTGTAATGTATCTTTATTGTCTGCAGTTGAACCCTACAAATTGTACAGTTCTGTGGAATATGTTGGCGCTATATAAATAAAATGTATTATATTATTATTACTATAATTTAATATAGTATAATTTACTTATGAAGGCTACCCAGCCCACATACTTGATGATAACGATGATAACGGAAACAAAGTTTTTTTTTTTCTGCCTCTTATTGAGTTGCCATTGAGACAAATGGTGCCAGATCTATCTGTTATCAGCTTAACTACCCTTGATCTTTTTTTAAAAAGAAAATATGAATGCCTGGCTGCGGTCAATATATGTATGCTATTGGAGAAATCAGAATTATGGCAAATACTTGTATGACCAGCTTCAATCTAAGAATGTGTAGGTGGACATCAACCGTTAGTACAGATCTGCTTTCCTTGAGCTGTCAGACCAATCTTGTGTCCTCAAAGTTGTTTTATAAAAACTCAAACTCAAAGTAAGTAAAGTCAAATAAAATCTCAAGTCAGGTCATTCTTGACTCTTCTGCCTGTAAAGTGTATTTGCTACTTTAAAAAAAAAAAAAAAAGTATTGTGTAATAACTATGGAGACACCTGGTTTCTCATAACTTTTTAATAAATGCAGGCCCCAAGTGGTGACCAAAATGAAAATGGGATGACCGTGCCAAAAACATTCTTAAAATTTTAAAGGGGTTTCTGACCCTAAATGGATTTTTCATGCTGATGACTTACCCACAGGATCTTGCACAGATTAGATTGATTCAGCAGCCTCCAGGCTGCTGCAGTGGACTGCGAGCACACTTATTCTACTCCTATTCAAGTAATAGGAGGGGAACTTCCGTACCGTCCACTGTATAGTGGTGGTTCCGGGTAACTGCAGCTCTACTCCTATTACTTGAATATGAGTAACCTGAGCACTCTTCCCATCCATTGCAGCAGCTTCCACTGCTTGGAGGCTGCCGACACAGGTGATCTCTGTGGGGTTTAAGTGTCAGCCCACCCCCACAGGTCAGATACTATGCACATGATAGGTCATCAGCATGAAAAATCCCTTTTAAGCTTCTTTTCTCAAGTGTCTTATACTTTATGTCCACTGTTCAGTGTCAGTTATTAATTGACCTGGAACATTAAAATTGCATTTGATTAGTTGATTAGTTGTTATGGGCAACAAGGATAGACTTTCTTTTAGACAGTTCCGACAAATAACTAAATGAATAAAAAAAAATAACAGACATTCCAAACTTTATATCTACTGTAAGATAGTCATTGGTTATCATCATTGCTTATTGGCTGTAGGTTTGGTCCCTAATTCTCTATTGTCCCCGAACTATGGCTGAAGACGAGCTGCGTTGATGCCTCCAATTCACAGAACGTTCACGCTGGAGGATGCCACATTGACCAGAAAAGGGAGCAAATGATTTTTTATTTTAGTTTTTTTACACACCTTCCTGACCTCTGGTTATTATACTCTGGGTCCTGAAGAGACCCCAAAGTATAATAATCAACTTTGCTCTTCACTTCCAGCTTGGACCAAACTTGTACAAATTTTCCTACCAAACCTATTGAATATTTACAAAACAGATCTTGTGAAGGTTGCCCATCACTAGTTGTCACCATGCGCTTGTCCCCAGGGGCAGCAAATGGGGCTTCTGCCTCTACCCAGTGGCTGCAAACAGGAAGAATTGTCTATCAGTCTGACAGGTTCAGTCTCCATCTAAATTGTTATGCTGGAGGATTCCATTGTGGTTTTCGTCTTTTTGGATGGCAAAAGTAGGGAAGCTTGAAGCTACTCAAAATACTAATACTCAAATCATAGGTTGTCCTAGGGTCACAGGTGACCAGCTGTAGTTTTTGGAAAATATTGAAGCCAATGTTCAATTCCTCTGTAACACTTTTATGGAGAAACTAAAGAATTACTTGATGCTTATTGAATTCAATAGGCTATCTATGTAACGTACAGTGGTGTCAACTCTTAAAGACATATTCTTTGTAACATCTCTTGGCTACAACCAATTTATAAAAGTTACAGATAAGGGACTACCTCTATTATCCTCTTAATCTTAATAAGTTATTTTCTAAACCAGGCACCGTTATTAATATTTCACTCACAAAAAGTCTAACAAAAGAGAACATCCAATAAAGATTTTATCTGCAAAGGCACATAGTATATCTTTTATGTGAGTGTCAACTCTTCAACTTTCCTAAGTATTGCAATAAACATTTATTAGAGAAAAGACACTCCTGTATTTTTATATTTATATGTCAGTCTCTGAAGACTTTCAGACACAATGAGCACATTAAATGTTACTTTACATGACGATGTCTGAAAACTGCAAGGGCCAATGTAGGAATCTATTAGAATTGTCTGCAAAGTTTTGCAACAAGAAAAAGAAATTAAAAAAAAAAAAAAAAAAGGAAAACCACAGTATAGCGTAGTTTTCAGTAAAGCTATACTTTTGTCCTTGTGGTCTACCATTATTGCTGTAAAAAAATTCACCGTCACAGATAAATGACACAAAAATAAAAAAACTTCAGATTTTCTTTGTAGATTTGGCTATTGCAGATAAGGAACTTTCTGATTATGGTTTCTCACTTAAGTTTACCCGACAGTTTCCTTATTTCAATACTATAATTGAAATCACAGTGCTCAACGTAAATATCACCCTTGGTTTCCCAGAAGACACTGTGAGCCAACATATACAATACAGGTATATCATTTATATCATCGATATATCATCATCTGCCTTGCAGGGCCATCTTTGGTGTAATATATCGGCTCTGATGTCATGAGCCCAGGCAAAGAAGCGATCAAAACTCTTCAGTCACTCACTATTCAGTTATTGATTCATGGAGGCTATAAATTTTCACTTATAAAATTAAGGGACCCTATTTAAGGCTAAGGCTGCATGTAGCGGGCTGTAGCAAAAAGGTGTTGTGGGAAAGACCGCGGTGGAAACGTATTGCGTTTTTTTTTCACACTGCTTTTTACAGAAGGTCCACAAAATTTTCCTCTGCGGACTTTCTGTCCCTATTATACCTATATGGAAAACTCCAGCGTTTCCGTAGATATAATCTACCTGCTTCAATTTACAAAAACGCAAGCATTTTTGTAATTGCAGCGTGTCCACTGCTGATATATTTTTCGGCAATGTGTGGATGGGATTAGCCATAATCCCATTCACTTTGCAGGTACTGTAAAACACTGTGGTTTTTGACGCAATATGTCAAAAAGGTGTTTTCTTCTTTCCACACATGACAACCAAATGTGCTCAGTAATGTATAAGATGAAGGTTGAATAAGAAGTTTAGAGATCCTGAGCATTGACCTAAAGGAAGCAGATATTTCAGGATGGACTATATTAATATTTATTTCAATAAGTTTAGAGATCCTGACCGTTAACATACAGGAAGCAGATATTTCAGGTTTTCAGCAGGTTGCACTATACTAATATTTATTACATAATAAAGTTTGCATCTAGTTCACTACATCTAGTTATTATCTATCTATATATACTGTATATATATTATATATATATATATATATATATATATATATATATATATATATAACTTTACAAAAAGAAGGGGATGCTGGCTAAGCCGACCATCACTATTCATTGCATCTAATAACAGAAAGTTAATGATTTTGAAGAAACTCTAAAAGTTCGCAGAGAAAAAAATATTTTTTCTATATTTTCTTGCATGTTTACTACTTAGTATTTTTTAATGCTTAAAATGTTATAAAATAATAAAAGCATTTACATGACTGGGCAACACCTTTGGCTGTAGTTCTTAATTAAAAATGCAATTTGTGGACCCAGCCTTAAAGGGTTATTCAGGATTAGAAAACATGACAGCTTTCTTCTTCTCAGGACATGAAATAACATCCATTGTTCACCTGGCCATTATACAGTACAGTCCCATTCATCTGATGTGATGTGACCAATGGATGTGATGTCACTTCCTGAGAAGAAGGAAGCAGCCATGTTTTCTAATCCTGGATAATTCCTTTAAAACGCCTTTAAAAGTCTAACCTACCTAATCCCAAATTGGTAGTTGGTAGGTAACGTTGCCAAACCATTGATCAACCTGTAACATTGGTCCACCATATAACTTACATATACCTGTACTAACCAGTCCCGAAACAATTTAAATTGGGTGCTTGTCAGGTATTGCTATAATTTTTCGTCAGTCTATATAGCTCAGTAATTAAAGCTTTATGGGGCCAAGAAGGATTTTTTTCAGGTTTATGCCTTTTTTAGTCCTAATAGTTTTGTCTGAGAAGTGCTGAAATTGATGAATATGTATCTTTTTTAACTTATCGAACTATGTGAGTATAACAATGGTTGGGTTAAGCACAGAAGTGTAACTTGAAGCTCCTGGGCCAAAATGCAAAATCTGTAATGGGGTGCCTACCTACATTGTTCCATTTAAAATAGTGATATATTTTATGTAGCAGAGAAACCTTTGGGGTCCCCTTAAGGTCCAGGACCTGATAGCGATTGATACTGTTGTACACTCCTATAGCTACGCCCCTGGCTGACCAAAAGCCATGATTGGTTGAATCTTCAATTCTTTAGCATCCTAAGGTATACTATACATTCAAAAAGATGAGAAAAGCCGCCATGCTAGCCATGACATGACATTGGAATCCATTATACTTCTAATGAATCACATGTCCAAAATGAGGAAAATAATTTCCATACAATGCAGTCTAACTATGCCGTCTACTCTTTTTATGTAAACTACTGAAATGTGCGCACCTAACTAGTACGACAGATATGTACCTACACATTTTCTAAATAAACTTTGGTTGACCTTCACTTCTTTCCAGCTTTGGTAGTAAGTAATACAATACTCCTGGCAGGGTTTTGTAACATTTAGGTGCTGAATATTTGCTTTTGTCATAAGATTTTATTGAGCTACATTTGTGCTTTTTTCAAGAAGGTGCCTTCTGCCAATACATCAAAGACTTACAGGGTGAGATGTTTCTGTGAGTTTAAAGGAATTCAAAGTTCATAAACTCCAAATAAAATCCCTTCTTGACTAATGGGATTATATAAATGTTTAATTATGTCTTTTCTATTCTCTTTATGATTGAGGGAATTCTTTCAGGTGAACTTTGCCAAGCATTGCATTTGTAACACAACAGCACAGGTTCTCTTTGCACAATGCATAGACTGTACATTACTGACACATGAGACATATTTTAAACATGATTCTGTCCTTTCACCTCAATTGTGTAGACGGTTTTCTAAAGTGTAACACTGAACTGCAGATTCTACTGCTTTTTGGGGTATTAGGTCGGGTTCACACAGAGATTTTTTTGTTTAGGGATTAATACCAGATTAAAAAACACCTGTTGTGGCCTTTATTTTAGCTGTCTTTTTTGTACATGTATTATTTGAGATTATTTGTGATTTTCTTACAACAAATGAAGTCTATGGCAGATTCATTGAGACGGCACTTAAAATCAATGTGTCACGAGAAATAAAATATTTTTTTATCAAGTTTTAAGTTGAACATATTTTTAAACTAATTTAACTTTGGTGATTTTTTTAGGTAAATAATTGTTTATAAAATCTTGAAAATCCTGCAGTTCTAGCTCTGGCCACTAAGCTAAATAATATACTACGACATCCTGTTTTCTGTAGGAGAATTCTTTGTGGCAGCCACCTTACTTATCAGCACACAGATGATCACACCTATCATGTGTATATAGATAAGACACAGAATCCACCAATCACAATAGACACACATCATACCTAGAAAACTCTCAGTGACGAGAATAGGGTCTGCTCTAGACCATTGTGTCTGTGGCCTATGGTCTATCTCCAGGAAACAGGAATTGGCTTTGTCCACAGTAGCATCATGGATTCCATTCTATACAGAATCTTGACCATTATGACAGATGCCTTTGCACACATGTCCTAATGAAATGTGCTCCAATGGGTTCCCATGGGGATTCTTGTATTTTTGATGGCAAAAATACATGTTCCACAATATCTGTTGTCAAACATATGGCATCCCTTAGGAAAAGGGAAAAACCAAAAAGTTTAACCATTCTAATCATCATCACTTACCATAAATTGTTTGTGACACTTTCTGCAACTTATGATTCTAAAGATTTGCTTTTATTCACCTGAGAATTTTTCTTATTTATGTGTTATGCATATTCCATAGAGAAATGTTTCAGTTTTTAATTATTTGGATCATATAATAGAGTACAGCAAAATCTCTACCAAAAGCATACCAGGGATTAGAGATTTTGTAGAAAATTGTATAGTTGTTATTGAATGAAAGAGCAGAAAAATATAATCTTAAGGAGGTTGTCTGTTCTAAACTTTTATTTATTAATTAGTCCAGGGGAGTTGAAAAAAAATGAAAGAAAAAATACTCACCTGTCCCCGATGCTCTGGCATGTCCCTGCTCGGTCCGGTCCTGCAGCTCAGTTGTTGTCTTCTGGTGCAAGTCTGAGGCCGTCACATGACCACTGAGGCCAATCAGCGGCCTCAAGAAGGGAATGGGGGACGTCACTACCTGTGACACCCCTGGTTCCCCTCCAGAGGCCGCTGATTGGCCTCAGCAGTCATGTCATCGCCAAGGTTAGTCAGTGGCATCAGCGGAAGGGATCCGGAATGTCACAGCCAATGAGAAATTCATTGACAAGAAGGCAGCCAACTGGACCAGACTGTCCCAGGAAGACCCCGGGGCATCGGTGTCAGGTGAGTATGTTTTTTTTTTTTACCCTTTAAGAATCATGACATCACCAAAATTCCTCCAAAGGTCTGCCACTGCCCCATCAAATAATTTATAAAGTTAGATTTTTTTTTATCAGCCAAGGAATCCTTATTTATTTCACATTTTCGCTTTGTCTCCATTACAGTTGTCCTGAGTTTTCCTTTAAGCAATAAATAATCATAATTGGGATTGTCAGATCTTTAATGACAGAAAGCTGGACCTCACTAATATTAGACCTGACACCCCACGCAGCTTTTATTATGAAATTCTGTTTACCCACTGACGTTATTGACATGACCAATTTATTATTATTTCGCTCACGGATATGGTCTGGAATTGTTGCTCAGGCATTCTGCAGCATATAAGAAGATCAAAACATCAGGGCCTTAAAATCATCTGTACTATATGTACACTTGGTCAGGCTGAGTAAACTTTGACATGTGGATGTCGATCTCGCTCATATTTGCAGATGGCTTTATCTGGGTGTGATTAGTTTCCAGAACAAATTTGAGCAAAAGAAAACATTACCTACAGTATGTAAGCCAACAGACCAGCTAGTTTTCAGATTTGTCTATTTACATGGGCACTGGATGTTTTGCTAAGGCTCTCTAAAAGTGATGGTAATTGAACAGTGCCAGTATGTTAGTGGAAGCTGATGACTTGTAAAGGTTTTACAAACAACAAGGGTGGATTTGGCCACAGCCTTTTCGGTAATGTTTGTTAATCTCAAAGAGCAAGGAAGCACCTAACACAGTGTAAATACTTAAGAATTTCGAGGCGTCAATAGCATAACTTTTACTGTTTGTGGAATCTTTCGCTGATAGGGAAAGTTTACAGAGACCTCTTAACCTAAAACTAAAAATTACAAATTGACCTTGTGAATCATTTTATAGCTATAAACAATACAGGTAATAGACTCCAACTTTTCTATCAATATGTCTGGAGCTATATTATCTGATTTAAAGAAGGTACAATATCTCTATATTAGTATATTTCTACATTATATTTCCTTACATATCTGAATATTGGTAAACAAAGCATGTCACAATTGTTAAAGAGAACGTGTCAGCAGGTACTAAAACCAGACACAGTAACTGGCAGTGTATCCCATCCCATTGCAATGCGATGACCTTATAACGCTTCACTCACTAATACTGGAATCCAATAAAATAACTTTTATTCTTTATGGAAATTAGCTGCATAAAGTCACGGGGGAGAAGACCTCACGCTAAAAGACAGCAGGGCAATCCCACCTCATGTCATCCCCTGAACTGTAGGGAGCCAGCCCAAGCTCTCTTACATCTGTTGAATATCTCTTGCCAATTCAGTGCAGTGCACAGTGAACTCAAGCACCTGTGCACTGGGAGTACATCTTCTGCTGACAGTGCATGCACCAGAGTTAAATTGGTGCCTCCAGTGTATGCGCTGTGATGCCCCAAATCCAGGGTGCCCAAGTTCCTTTAAAGTGTCGATATTCCAGTTTAATCATTTTATTGCAACAAAGAGTATATGTTTGGGGGGATGTTGCCCCCCCTCTTATATTATTCTATTAATACACGCTTTTAACTGTGTGGTCTAAATAAAGCATGAATTTTTACTATTATATTGGGTTCTGTGTGAGCTTTGGTATTTCTTTGGTTTTGTCATACACAGAACTTAATGATTGTGTTTCTATATGCCCATGATTATGTAGGTTTGGCAACAAATAATATGCTAAAAATCTTTTTTGAAAAAAGTATATTTCAATACTTTTCTATAAATTTTGACTCAAACCCACCATTCTACATTGTTTGAGCTATAGTTTGGCTGTAGATATATTGGTCTTATGGATAGTGAGAAAAGCTTTAACTGACCACAGTGGGAGGAATTTTTGCCAGTAGTGGTTCTCAAACATTCTAAAGGAGAGACCCACTTTTAGTGAGCATATTGTTTGGAAGCCCTCGTCTACTGTACTTATTCACATTGTAAAAAATAAACGTCCCAATACAATTCTGGCTCTTATTCTACTGTACTCTGCCTCTTATTCTGCCTCTCACAGTGCTGTGTATTGCACTCCTTCATGCCAGTCTTAATAGTTCTTGCTCTTGGGTGCAGGACAAGGCACACTGCACATACATGTGACACTGTTGCTGCTGTGATCTTTGGGAAATGTAGTTTAGTTAGGTGGAGGCTCCACTATTGAAGGGGTTTTACCATCTCAAAGATGGTATCTATACTGCTAGCTTATGTAAATTCAAGAGTTTTCTAAATACATTGCTTTAGAAATGCTTCTTTCATTTGCCTGCTATGTGAAATTATTCCTCCCATTGTTTACACAGTGTTTCCTTGGTCACCATCCTATACAGTGGGGAAAAAAAGTATTTAGTCAGCCACCAATTGTGCAAGTTCTCCCACTTAAAAAGATGAGGCCGGCCTGTAATTGCCATCATAGGTAGACCTCAACTATGAGAGACAAAATGAGAAAACAAATCCAGAAAATCACATTGTCTGATTTTTAAAGAATTTATTTGCAAATTATGGTGGAAAATAAGCATTTGGTCAATAACAAAAGTTCATCTCAGTACTATGTTATATATCCTTTGTTGGCAATGACAGAGGTCAAACGTTTTCTGTAAGTCTTCACAAGATTGGCACACACTGTTGCTGGTATGTTGGCCCATTCCTCCATGCAGATCTCCTCTAGAGCAGTGATGTTTTGGGGCTGTCGCTGGGCAACACGGACTTTCAACTCCCTCCAAAGGTTTTCTATGGGGTTGAGATCTGGAGACTGGCTAGGCCACTCCAGGACCTTGAAATTCTTCTTACGAAGCCACTCCTTCGTTGCCCTGGCGGTGTGCTTGGAATCATTGTCATGCTGAAAGACCCAGCCATGTTTCGTCTTCAATTCCCTTGCTGATGGAAGGAGGTTTGCACTCAAAATCTCACGATACATGGCCCCATTCATTCTTTCATGTACACGGATCAGTCATCCTGGTCCCTTTGCAGAGAAACAGCCCCAAAGCATGATGTTGCCACCCTCATGCTTCACAGTAGGTATGGTGTTCTTTGGATGCAACTCAGCATTCACTCTCCTCCAAACATGACGAGTTGTGTTTCTACCAAACAGTTCTACTTTGGTTTCATCTGACCATATGACATTCTCCCAATACTCTTCTGGAACATCCAAATGCTCTCTAGAAAACTTCAGACGGGACCGGATATGTACTGGCTTAAGCAAGGGGACACATCTGGCACTGCAGGATCTGAGTCCCTGGCGGCGTAGTGTGTTACTGACGGTAGCCTTTGTTACGTTAGTCCCAGCTTTCTGCAGGTCATTTACTAGGTCCCCCGTGTGGTTCTGGGATTTTTGCTCACCATTCGTGTGATCATTTTGACCCTACGGGGTGAGATATTGCGTGGAGCCCCTGATCGAGGGAGATTATCAGTGGTCTTGTATGTCTTCCATTTTCTAATTATTGCTCCCACAGTTGATCTCTTCACACCAAGCTGCTTGCCTATTGCAGATTCAGTCTTCCCAGCCTGGTGCAGGTCTACCATTTTGTTTCTGGTGTCCTTCCACAGCTCTTTGGTCTTCACCATAGTGGAGTTTGGAGTGTGACTGTTTGAGGTTGTGGACAGGTGTCTTTTATACTGATAACAATATCAAACAGGTGCCATTACTACAGGTAATGAGTGGAGGACAGCAGAGCCTCTTAAAGAAGAAGTTACAGGTCTGTGAGAGCCAGAAATCTTGCTTGTTTGTAGGTGACCAAATACTTATTTTCCACCATAATTTGCAAATAAATTCTTAAAAAATCAGACAATGTGATTTTCTAGATATGTTTTCTCATTTTGTCTCTCATAGTTGAGGTCTACCTATGATGACAATTACAGGCCTCTCTCATCTTTTTAAGTGGGAGAACTTGCACAATTGGTTGCTGACTAAATACTTTTTTCCCCCACTGTATTTGATGACACAGGTTGGGAGGATGTCACTGCTCTCTGGGGGGGGGGGCTGAATTCTCTCCCTGCACTGCAGTCAGGACAATCAGTTCAGATAATTGTAGTTTGCTGATAAAGGCTCGGACACTATAGGTTATCTCTATGTAAACAAAAAGATAACACTGAGTTTACTGCAAGTCTGTTCTCTCGTCTAAAGCATGTAAGTTTTTTTTTCTCTCTAAACCTGTTTAATGTAATATACATTTATTGTGCATATTATTTGATCTGTATTTATAATAGATTTTTAGCAATGATAATAAATAATCTCTCATGGTAAAGGCAATGTCTATATCTACTGAGGTACTTCATAGTATCCTGTTCATCAAACAGTCAAAGCCCACCCACCAGCTTGTGGAAGAATACAGGAAGTGAGAAGAAGAGACAACAGGAAAAGCTGATGAGAGACAGAGATGAGAAAACCCATTTAAGGAACACTGCCTAGACTACATTTCCCAGATGGACCATCAAATGACCACCAAGAGACAATAAATGTCCTTTACGCTCATTGGTTCTTGCAGGTGAGTGGGCAGTGTGGAAAATGTCAATCTGTCTAGTCTTTACACTGGACAATTGTTTGAAACCACAGAAGATAGTTAGCTGGCACTGTCTCTCAATGGAAGAATCCATTGGATAGTGAGGAACATCAATATTGTCCCTTTTTAACATCACAAACACAAGGTTTTAGTCTCCCTCCACTAGATATCTACTTATCTAAATGACAAGTCTATGGCTTTACATACGTTAGTAAAAATTTGATTAAAAGTGTGGCAAGTACAGCTAGCCTACATTATAAATATGAAAGGAATACTAAATACAGAAAATGCACAAAAATAAACCAAAATATCAAATTTTCTCCTTTTATCTCCACCTCATCCTCTGTTCTATTTTGTCTCATATTTCAAAGAAATAAATAACAAAACTTTCTATGTTTGGCCCAGGAGCTCAGCCATGTCATTTCTATCTTTTTAATGTCCTGTTGGCTAGTGCATATCAGCACAAAATTAACCTCTGTGTTCACTGCAGGATTTCTACAAGACTGTTTATGTCAGGAAGAATGACCTTCTCGTGACGTCATATGCCCAGAGTTACCGCTGAGGCCTGTGATGACATCATGATGCTCAGCATGCCCATGTGACCTCTGGTGGCTCAATCACAGGCCTCAGTGGTGACCCCAGACACATGAGGTCACCAGAAGAGCACCTGATGCTGCGAGGAGGTAAGGGAAGGGAGTATAAATATTTTTTATTTTTTTCACTTTCCCAGGCCTCCACCTGAAGACCCCAGAGTATAATGCGGCGACTATTTTAGTTCACGAGATTAATCTCTATTTGTTCAGTTTCATAAAAGAACAAACAATTTGGAATTTTTGGGTCAAACCTGGCTCGGTACAAGTTGGCTTGCCCATCTCTAGTTGTGATCAAATGCAACAGATTAAAAGAAATATTGCCATGGAGTGCCAAACGAATCCCACTAAGCTGAACACGAAATGCCCTCACAAGTAGCAATCAAATACCACAGTACGGCAATCATAATACCCATAGCAATACCAAAACAAAATACCTCTCCAGCAGTGCCAAATACCCACATCCAGCAGAAAATATGTCCCAGAAGAGTCAAACACCACAGCGCAGCACATTTGCTTGTACATTCTAAGATTACAAAAAAGGACACATGGACATTGGAATATAATTCACTGCATATTACACAATATATTATATTATATATACACAACTACTATACACTTATCTACTATGGCATATCAAATACACACATTATAGAACAGTATATACATTACAAGATGCATAAACAGTCAACTGCTTTCATACTATAAATGTGCAGTTTACACTCGTGTGTGCCTCTAAGAATCACAATGCAGGTGTTTCAGGTTACGCAGTATTGACAGCCACGGGAGATGAAATGGCTGTGACATTTTAAAAGAGGAATTTGTGAACCACAAATATGAGCATGACTGACACAGCAAGGCAGCACAAAAAATCAATACAAATAACCTAAACCTTAATACCTTGATCCCGGAGAAGAGGATTGCATTATCACAGACCATGAGGACTACCATTCACACTACATCTGACTTTTTCTGCTATTGACTATGTCACTAGGAAACACAAGCGTAAAATATGAAGAGGGTTCTTTATAAGGCGAATGAAATCCAATCTTTTACTCAAAGGCCGGAATACACTATTAGAGAGAATGTTAAATTAGTAGTATCATTAATAATACCATTCTTCATATCATTTATACATTGTGTATTATTCAGTCTTGTCTTTTTGGCAGTGAATGTCACACTTCGCTGCTTTGCAATTTCTTGTTATCCTATTTCATGTACAGCATTCATATATTCCACATCACACAGAATGTAAAGGCTCATACAGGTTCCTGTTCCCACTGGTACTCGCAATGGTAATAAGGAAATTAATATTCTAAAATATAATTCTATACATTATTTAGTTCTTAAACTTATAACTTTTTTATTAAGTTACTTAAACAGTTTTTTTTACTTATATAGCATGATACAAGGTAATATATAACTTTAGGGGTAGGCAGAACTATAGGGGGCTTTTAGGTTTACAGGGCCTGTACAATGGTGCAGTGCTCAAGATCTTTCCTGGGAATTTCTTATACGTACCAATCATAACAGGTTTTTTTTTTTTTAATGTTTAACTATATCAGGACCGGGCCATTTTCCCTGGCTCAGGACCAAAAACATTTTCAGTTTTTTTCACATATGCAGTTTTGAGGGCTATAACATTTCTTTCCTTTGGGTTATTCAGTGATTAAAAGAGCTTTATTTTTATCTTGTTTTTATTTTTCCATGTTTTTTCTTTATTTTAATAGCTGATAAAATGTAAACAGAAAAGGAAGGGAAATTTTTCACGTTTTTTTGCTGCCTTCCCTATAGGAGGTTTTTCCAGCAGTGCTTTTCACAGAAAGTCTACAGAGGTTTCCACTACGGACTTTCTGATTCAATAATACCTACACATGTGGACAAAATTGTTGGTACCCCTCGTTTAATGAAAGAAAAACCCACAATGGTCACAGAAATAACTTGAATGTGACAGACTGGAATTTGCCAAACTACATGTTGACAAGTCACAAAGCTTCTGGGAGAATGTCCTATGGACAGATGAGACAAAAATCAAAATTTTTGGCAAGGCACATCAGCTCTATGTTCAGAGACAGAAAAATGAAGCATATCTTGAAAAGAACACTGTCCCTACTGTGAAACATGGAGGAGGCTCTGTTATGTTCTGGGGCTGCTTTGCTGCATCTGGAACAGGGTGTCTTGAATCTGTGCAGGGTACAATGAAATCTCAAGACTATCAAGGAATTCTAGAGATAAATGTGCTGCCCAGTGTCAGAAAGCTTGGTCTCAGTCGCAGGTCATGGGTCTTGCAACAGGATAATGACCCAAAACACACAGCTAAAAACACCCAAGAATGGCTAAGAGGAAAACATTGGACTATTCTGAAGTGGCCTTCTATGATCCCAAACCTAAATCCTATTGAGCATCTTTGGAAGGAGCTGAAACATGCCGTCTGGAAAAGGCACCCTTCAAACCCGAGACAACTGGAGCAGTTTGCTCATGAGGAGTGGCCAAAATACCTGCTGAGAGGTGCAGAAGTCTCATTGACATTTACAGGAATTGTTTGATTGCAGTGATTGCCTCAAAAGGTTGTGCAACAAAATATTAAGTTAAGGGAACCATCATTTCTGTCCAGGCCTGTTTCATGAGTTTTCTTTTTTTTTAAAATTCTGTTGAAGCATGGTTGAAAAGCAATGTCTGACTTTCATTTGTTCATTTTCATAGAATTTTTATATATTATTACTTTTGTCAGATTCAAGCTATTTCTGTGACCATTGTGGGTTTTTCTTTCATTAAACAAGGGGTACCAACAATTTTGTCTACATGTGTATACGGAAACCGCTCCATGTGTTTCTTTTAGCCAAAAACATAGTATCAATTTCCCAGGAAAGGCAAAAAGGATAAAAAGTATTATATTTCTCTGAGACAATCCCGATTTTGGCAAAAAAAAAAATGTTGGATACTACAGTGGGGGAAAAAAAGTATTTAGTCAGCCACCAATTGTGCAAGTTCTCCCACTTAAAAAGATGAGGCAGGCCTGTAATTGTCATCATAGGTAGACCTGAACTATGAGAGACAAAATGAGAAAACAAATCCAGAAAATCACATTGTCTGATTTTTTAAGAATTTATTTGCAAATTATGGTGGAAAATAAGTATTTGGTCACCTACAAACAAGCAAGATTTCTGGCTTTCACAGACCTGTAACTTCTTCTTTAAGAGGCTCCTCTGTCCTCCACTCATAACCTGTAGTAATGGCACCTGTCTGACATTGTTATCAGTATAAAAGACACCTGTCCACAACCTCAAGCAGTCACACTCCAAACTCCACTATGGTGAAGACCAAAGAGCTGTGGAAGGACACCAGAAACAAAATTGTAGACCTGCACCAGGCTGGGAAGACTGAATCTGCAATAGGCAAGCAGCTTGGTGTGAAGAAATCAACTGTGGGAGCAATAATTTGAAATTGGGAGACATACAAGACCACTGATAATCTCCCTCCATCAAGGGCTCCACGCAAGATCTCACCCCGTGGGGTCAAAATGATCACAAGAACGGTGAGCAAAAATCCCAGAACCACACGGGGGGACCTAGTGTATGACCTGCAGAAAGCTGGGACTAACGTAACAAAGGCTACCGTCAGTAACACACTACGCCGCCAGGGACTCAGATCCTGCAGTGCCAGACGTGTCCCCCTGCTTAAGCCAGTACATATCCGGGCCCGTCTGAAGTTTGCTAGAGAGCATTTGGATGTTCCAGAAGAGTATTGGGAGAATGTCATATGGTCAGATGAAACCAAAGTAGAACTGTTTGGTAGAAACACAACTCGTCATGTTTAGAGAAGAGCGAATGCTGAGTTGCATCCAAAGAACACCATACCTACTGTGAAGCATGGGGGTGGCAACATCATGCTTTGGGGCTGTTTCTCTGCAAAGGGACCAGGACGACTGATCCGTGTACATGAAAGAATGAATGGGGCCATGTATCGTGAGATTTTGAGTGCAAACCTCCTTCCATTAGCAAGGGCATTGAAGATGAAACGTGGCTGGGTCTTTCAGCATGACAATGATCCCAAGCACACCGCCAGGGCAATGAAGGATTGGCTTCGTAAGAAGCATTTCAAGGTCCTGGAGTGGCCTAGCCAGTCTCCAGATCTCAACCCCATAGAAAACCTTTGGAGGGAGTTGAAAGTCCGTGTTGCCCAGCGACAGCCCCAAAACATCACTGCTCTAGAGGAGATCTGCCTGGAGGAATGGGCCAACATACCAGCAACAGTGTGTGCCAACCTTGTGAAGCCTTACAGAAAACGTTTGACCTCTATCATTGCCAACAAAGGATATATAACAAAGCATTGAGATGGACTTTTGTTATTGACCAAATACTTATTTTCCACCATAATTTGCAAATAAATTCTTTAAAAATTAGACAATGTGATTTTCTAGATATGTTTTCTCATTTTGTCTCTCATAGTTGAGGTCTACCTATGATGACAATTACAGGCCGGCCTCATCTTTGTAAGTGGGAGAACTTGCACAATTGGTGGCTGACTAAATACTTTTTTTTCCCCACTGTATCTGTGTCATCCTGTGCTGCTTAAACCTACCTACCTTTCACATCTTCATTTTATAGCTCACTTTTTATATACATTTGAAGCAAATATCATTTTTAATAAAATCTGTCTTTTCCTGTAAAAGCAGCCATTGGCTCAGTAATCTTTTCTAAGAATGCCCCTGCTATCTTCATTATTTGCTGCTTATGTAAACATAAATATTTGTAAATGAGGTTTGGGAAATGAGCAATTCCCATTCAGACCTGTATATAAGTCACAACAAAGTTGAAAGCAGCCATCATCATTTGAGTTGTACTTGTTAATGTGTGTACTGAGTAACTCTGTTTGTTTGTAGGTCCTTAATAGAAGTGTGTCTAATGTTGACTTTTTGAATCTAATATTGTTTGAATTTTCTATCATGAGTTTAAGCCATGTTACCCGAGCGCTTTCGCTCTCTGATGTTTGCCCATTCATTACCTTTTAAATGTCTTGAAGCAGTAAATAGTTAAATGACACTATATTCCATTGTTAAGGACGACACAATTATAGTTTCAGAGTCCATTCATCCTTTTTGCTGACTGTAAGGAAAGAAGTTTATAACTCTATTGTTACATTGTATTCAATCACAAGAGTAAAAAGGAAAGAGATTTCAGTTGGTGAGCAAATAATATTGTAAAGGTAACTAATCATTTCCATGTTTTAAAAAATGAATCCTAGTTTTTGATTTTTTAATTGTACTTAACCCCTTAACGCCACAGCCTGTTATCAATTTTTGGTTTTTACTTTCTTACTTCCAAAAACCATAGCTTTTATAATTTTCCATTCACAGAGCCTTGTGAGGGCTTAATTTTTGCACAACAAATTGTACCATTTAATATTCTGAATGGTATACTTGGAGCTGTAAAAAAATTCAGAATGGGGTGGAATTAGAGAAAAAATTGCTTTTGCGCGATTTTCTTATAGGCTTAGTTTTTACAGCGTTCACTATGCAGCAAAAATTACACCTGTATTTTATTCCTGAGATACCAAGTTTAAATATGTTTTATTTTTATGTTAAAAAAATCCAAAATGTTGAAAAAAAAATTCTTGGAGTCGCAATATTCTGACAACCATAACTTTTTATATTTCAATGTACGGGTCTGCATAAGATGTCTTTTTTGTAGGGACAGATGTCCTTGTCAATTATACCCTTTTGGAGATCGCTTTTAATTAAAATTTTTATGAGAGGCAAAACAGCGGCTTAGCAGTTTTGATTTTTTTTTTCCCCACTACAGTATTCACTGAATGGTAAAAATAATATTTATGTTTTCAGACACATGGATACCTAATATTTGTGCTTTACTTTATTTATTTTTATATCTGATCTAAGGAAAGGGGGGTGATTTAAACTTTTAATATTTTTTTATTTTTTTATTTTTTTTATTTTTATACCCCATATGGATATTTTGAACCCCAGAGGGTCCGATCACTAATACAATTCACTGCAATGTTAATGTATTGCAATACATTCTTCTATTACATTTTGTCTAGCACAGTCTGCAACAGAAGCATAGTGACGGCAAGCCTGGGAACCTTCAGTAGGCATCGGGAGGGTTAATGCCCACAATCAGCGTGAGCACTGATCACTGGCATTGCTGCCAGATCTCTGCTATATAATAGCTGTTCTGGTTTGGACACATAAAGAGGAAAAGTGCTTTGCCCAGGAATTTAGTGCTGAGATTGAACCCTGGGCAAGCCTAGGCACACCCCTAAGCATGTTTCCTCTCATTTGCATATAAATAAAATAACGATTTACATGAAAATTAGTCTCCATAGCTGAATAACAGGGGCATATTTGGAAACTGTAGCATCACCTCTGCAAGGTACAGAGATTAGGTTTATAATCAGTTTAATGCTGACAGACTCCCTTTAAATTATAGCTATTTTATATTAAGAACTAAATGTATCAAATAAGTATTAAATAAACATAAAAAAGTGAATTTGGAGTAATGTGTGTTTACGTGGTACACAAACCATTGTATTATGTCTGTATTTACCAGCAAAATTACACATTAGTCTATTACACTTCAAGATTCCACGTTTCTTAGCATTACACAATTACTGCAGGCTATGTGTCCCTGTCTAATTGTCTATTGACTTTTGCTCAGATCATCCTATGTAGTAAATGCCATAGAAAGATGTTTGTTTATTTTACCAGATCAGATTCGTATATTGGAAGGCACATTAACCAGGATGGTCTTCTAGAAGCCGTAATCCCAGGGGATCGTTCAACAGTTGCCTAGCTACAGTGTCAACTCTGATTATGATATTGATGACATTGCATATTAAAGCACAATACTCTTTTGGATTGTAGGAAGAATTTTGCAATTTAGATTACATTTTATCAAAAAAATTTTGAAAGCCATGATAAATAATAGGCATTTCTGTAACACACAAATGGAACAAAAGGAGCAGAAATACACAGTGCACCACATCAGCAAGTCATGGTAGATATAAACCCCAATACTTAACCATTCAGTTAGAGGCATTTAGGACCCCAGATTCCACTCTATTCAGGTCAGTTAAGGGTGGGTTCACACTTGTGGCGGCACTCCGTTCGCCGCGAATCTGACCTAAATGTCGGAAAACTGGATAGGGAAAGGTTTGCGACGCTTTGCTTAAAAACCCATTCACTTGAATGGGTTTTTAAAGCAATGCACGGGTGTGCGCTTACACCCTCTGCGCCACAAAGCCGTTTTTTTTTCATCGGAAACAAAGTCGGATAAAGAGGACTTTGTGTCCAACGAAAAAAAAAAATGCTTTGCGGCGCAGAGGGTGTAAGCGCACACCCGCGCATTGCTTTAAAACCCCATTCAAATGAATGGGGTTTTAAGCAAAGCGTCGCAAACCTTTCCCTATCCAGTGCCTATCCAGTTTTCCGACATTTAGGTCAGATTCGCGGCGTACGGACTCCAGCACAAGTGTGTACCCACGTTAAGTCATGCAAACCCCTAACTGAAACCTTTGAGGCTGCTGAGCCTATCACTAAGGACCAATGAGAAATCTATCTTTGAGCTTGTAACTTTTTCCGAGTGGCCCACATGTTACCACCAGAGAGTAAAGGTATCCATCATTACAAAGCAATTACTATACCTATGTTATTTTAGCAGGGCTGGGAAGACGGTGAAGTCTAGATGAAAATGTACTTACGCTACTTACTTAATCACCAATATTAATGCTTTATCCATTTAGATCAAGTAAATTATATATTCCCCCTCCATATAGTAGATCTACAGTCCTTGACAAAAGTTCTGTCGCTTATCCATGTTGTGGAATCAAAAGCATATAACCTGACTTTAAATTCATCCTTTGGTTTTAAAAATGACTCATATGAAAGCTGAAACCCTCCCAAATGATTTTTTGGTTAAGAAAATAAATTGGCTTCACTGATGAAATGTTGATCATTTAATGAACACAGAAAGGTCAGATTTTGGCAAGACAAAAGTTTTGTCGCACACATAAAGTAATGTGAAAATCAAACCAATAATTCTGTTCAAAAACAAAGATATGTTTCATAACATTGGTGAATGAAGTTGTGGTGCTATTGCAGTGACCCAGAGCGGCCACTGAGGGTTAATCTAGGGCCCTCCTGCTCCTGTGGCCATGGACTTCCACCTGGGCGCTGCCAACAGCACTTCCCCTATGTTTCTCCGTCATTTTCTGGGTTCTGAAGTATATTGTGTATTACATGTACTAAATGGTTGATACTGCATTTCCTCCTTAAGAATTTCACATGTGATATTGTACATTGCTACCTTAAGTTGGTTCCACCAATCACCAGTCTATCTCCACCCCTAGGGAGGAGCTAGTCTCCCCCTGTAGTGTGTGTGGACCTAGAGTCCAAGGAGGACACATCCTGTACTCTGCTCTCAGGCCTGTACAGGCCCCAAAACTACTACTACTGCTCTCATCATCCTTTCTGAGCGTTCTTCTTCAATCCAGAAGCTGCAGGTCCCTTCCAGGTCTCAGTTGAGGTCTGGTTTCCAGTTGTACCTTGGGCCAGGAAGCTGTATCCCGCCAGGGCAACCGTACTGAAGTGCCTGCACTCCACCAAGGGCCTGTCCAGCCAAGTATCTACTCTAGCCCCGCAAGCTGAGGATTATCTCTTCCAGAACCTTCTACCTGCCTTCCAAAGGTTTCCTTCCGCAGACAGAGAGGATTACACTACTTCTTCTGGGCCTCCCTGCAAGCTGGTAGCCTTTAATGAGTCACTCAGCTACCGCACCCCAAGGACTCTGCGCAAAACCGTAAGTCCATTTTCCCGTGGCGAGCCAAACCACGAAGCCTCACGCTTGTTGTAACCCACAAGGGCTGGAACTCTGTTTTTCTTCTATTTTCAATCTCCTAATAGACTCTCAACCCTGTCGTTGCTATTGGCAACCGTCCAACTACTGCCCCCAACATCTACCTTAAGGGGAATTATAGACTTGGTGCATTGGTGAATCACATACTTGAACGTGCCTTGAACTGCATAAGGTTTTGCACTACTTGACAAGCTGCTGAAGCACTGTATTGTTGTATACTGACTTTTGCACTAAGTCACTTTTGCACTTTTGCACTTTACCTGGTTATCCTAACTCTGTGTGGTCGATGTTCCTGCACACTGCACCTGGGTAACACAGATGAGTGAAAGGGAGTGGAGAATCAGGGACTACACCGGGACTACCCCTCGAGCCAAGTGACACTACACTACCCGTTGCCCCTGGTTACCACACTATTAGAGCCATATTTAATATTTTGTGTGACTTCCATGAGCTTGAAGGACTGCATCCATGCGTTTCAACAATGATTCATACAATTTATTGATGAAGTCATCAGGAATAGCACAGAATGCAGTCTTACATGCCTCCCAGAGTTCATCAAGATTCTTTGGTTTTGTCTGCCAAGCTTCCTCTTTGATCCTACCCCAAACATGATCAATGATGTTCATGTCTGGTGACTGGGCTGGCCAGTCCTGGAGCACCTTGATCTTCTTTGCCTTGAGGAACTTTAATGTAGAGATGGATGTATGAGATGGAGCACCATCCTGCTGCAAAATTTGACCCCTTTTATGATTGGGAATGTAAGAGGAAGCTAATACTTCTTGATATTTTAGGCTATTGATATTGCCTTCCACCTTGCAAATGTTTTGCACACCCCCATACTGAATGTAACCCCAGACCATGATCTTTCCACCACCAAACTTAACTGTTTTCTGGGTGTATCTTGGATCCATACGGGCTCCAGTAGGTCTCCTGCAATATTTGCGGCGGCTGTGGTGTAATTCAACTGAAGTTTCATCTGAGAAATCCACCTTCTGCCACTTTTCCAGCATCCATCCGTTTAGCAGGCTGTGGGCCTTGGCAAATGCCAAACGTTTTTTAATTGCCTTTTGTTTAGTGCTGGCTTCTGGGCACTGATTCGACCATGGAGGCCATTTCGAGACAGAATCCTACAAACTGTTCTAGTTGACACAGGGACTTGAGGTGACCAGGCCTGTTGGAGCTCTGCTGCAGTGGAAGAGGGGCTGGCTTTTGATTTTCTAACCGACAAACGTTCCTCCTGAGCAATTGTCTTGCGGGGTCTGCCGGACCTGGGCTTGTCAAAAACATCTCCAGTCTGTTCAAATCTTTTTTTTAATTCTTTGTACTTGACGCAGAGACACATTAAAGGTGCCAGCCACCTCTGCAGTAGATCTGGTCTTCAGGCTCTTGATAATCAAGGCTTTGGTCGCAGGGTTGATTTTTGGCATGTTGTCAGAGGTGAAGTTGCAGTTCAAGTGAAGGTCTGGGGTGCTGGAGTTCTTTTTATACACACCCACTAATTAACTGATCAATTAGTGAGCACAGGTGAGGCTTTAAACTAGGATTGGGTGCATTATATGACAAGGCGACAAAACTTTTGTCTTGCCAAAATCTGACCTTTCTGTGTTCATTAAATGATCAACATTTCATCCGTGAAGCCAATTTATTTTCTTAACCAAAAAATCATTTGGGAGGGTTTCAGCTTTCATATGAGTCATTTCTAAAACCAATGGATGAATTTAAAGTCAGGTTATAAGCTTTTGATTCCACAACATGGATAAGCGACAGAACTTTTGTCAGGGACTGTAGGTATTTCTTCATGCTGAAGGATCTCCGCATCCTAAATATATACAATGATTACTATCCTTAAAAATTCGTATTTTGTGTTAAATTTTATATTGCAGACTAAGAAGGGGAATGGTGCGACTGCAAAGTTGGTTTTCCCGTTCTATTTTTTTGCTGTCAGCACAGTGGCAATATCATTTTGACATCTGAGACAGACTGGTTGCTAGGAATATTCTGCCTAAAAATCAAAGTATTAACAATCAGTCAAAGTGTCCCTAGCAACTACTAAGTTCTTCAGGTTTGGCCAGTATTGCCATGGAACTAGTGACTGAGCAGGGCAATGAGACTTAGCATGACTCAAAACTGATATAAACCAGGGTTTCTCAACCTTTTCAAGGTAAGTACTCCCTAGTGAAAAGAAGTTCCAACCTCCATCAGCAGTTATGTCAGATTTGTTGGAAAAAATAGTTCAGTATTCTGCACTATTCTTTCCATCAAAGCAATGGACACCACAATGTTACCCTGACAGTCCCTAAGTGTAGTTGCTCATATATGCAGGATAAAACTAGCAGTGCTGTGCTGTGCCTATACGTGTGGGCTAAGTACAGTACTGTGCAGTGCTCATATATGTAGGATAAGAGTAGCAGTTCTGTGCAGTGCTCATATATGCAGCATAAGAGCATTAGCATTGTGCAATACCCATATATGCAGGATAATATGCAGGTTAAGAGATGTAGTACTGTGCTGTGCCCATATATGCACGATAAGAGATGTATTACTGTGCGGTGCCCATATATGCAGGATAAGATTAGCAGTGCAGTGCTGTGTCTATATGTGTGGGCTAAGTACAGCAGTACTGTGCAGTGCTCATATATAAAGGATAAGAGATGTAGTACTGTGCAGTGCCCATATATGCAGCATAAGAGCATTAGCATTGTGCAATACCCATATATGCAGGATAAGATTAGCAGTGCAGTGCTGTGTCTATATGTGTGGGCTAAGTACAGCAGTACTGTGCAGTGCTCATATATAAAGGATAAGAGATGTAGTACTGTGCAGTGCCCATATATGCAGCATAAGAGCATTAGCATTGTGCAATACCCATACATGCAAGATAAGACTAGCAGTGTTGCACAATGCTCATTTATGTAGGATTAGAGTAGCAGTGCTGTGTGCTGCCCTTATGTGCAGAACAAGAGTACTAGCACTGTGCCCTTTCATGCAAGATAAGAGAGGCAGTGTTGTGCTGTACCTATGTATAGAGGATAAGAGTAGTAGTTCTGTGCCCATTTATGCAGGATAAGAGTAGTAGTTCTGTGCCCATTTATGCAGGATAAGAGTAGTAGTACAGTGCTTATACATGTAGAATAAAGCATCGGTCACACCTGCTTTGGGTGACCGTTCAGAGTTTCCAGTTCAGAAGAGGGTGTGGAGGGCACTCCAATAGTACAAAGTAGGGTCCCATCCCTTAGATACAATTCATGATAGACTCCGTAGACAAATAGATAGATGCAGATGTGATTCATTTACCGTAGAAGCATTAATACATAGAGTATGACATAGCATGTCATATTCTACATATTAATGCTTCTACGGTGAATAAATCACACTTGTTTCTATTTGTCTATGGAGTCTGTTCAGGGTTTTTTTCCCCCATTCTGCTTGAAAAAAATGGACGGAAATCTGGCGGACCCCATTATAGTCTATAGGGTAACGGCTAGTTTTAAGTGGATTGGGTTTCTGGGTTTCCGTTTTTGGGTCCCTAAGCAGACCCGAAGAACGGAAACCTGAACGCTGGTGTGAACCTAGCGTCAGAGTACTAGTGATGTGCAGTGCTCATATATGCAGGATAAGAGTAGTAGTGCTGTGTCCATATATATAGAATAAGAATAGTAGTGCTGTGCAGTGCTCATATATGCATGATATGAGTAGTAGTACAGTACTGATATATAGAATAAGAGTAGTAGAGATGTACAGTGATCATATATGCAGGATAAGGGTAGTAGTGCAGTGCTCATATACATAGAATAAAAATAGTAGTGGTGTGCCAAGCTCATGTATGCAGGATAAGAGTACTAGTGCTGTGTCCATGTATTTAGTATAAGAGTACTAGTGCTGTGTCCATGTATGCAGGATTAGAGTACTAGTGCTGTGTCCATGTATTTAGTATAAGAGTACTAGTGCTGTGTCCATGTATTTAGGATAAGAGTACTAGTGCTGTGTCCATGTATTTAGTATAAGAGTACTAGTGCTGTGTCCATGTATGCAGGATTAGCAGTACTAGTGCTGTGTCCATGTATGCAGGATTAGAGTACTAGTGCTGTGTCCATGTATGCAGGATTAGAGTACTAGTGCTGTGTCCATGTATGCAGAATTAGAGTACTAGTGCTGTGTCCATGTATTTAGGATAAGAGTACTAGTGCTGTGTCCTTGTATTTAGTATAAGAGTACTAGTACTGTGTCCATGTATGCAGGATTAGAGTACTAGTGCTGTGTCCATGTATTTAGGATAAGAGTACTAGTGCTGTGTCCTTGTATTTAGGATAAGAGTACTAGTGCTGTGTCCATGTATTTAGGATAAGAGTACTAGTGCTGTGTCCTTGTATTTAGGATAAGAGTACTAGTGCTGTGTCCTTGTATTTAGTATAAGAGTACTAGTACTGTGTCCATGTATGCAGGATTAGAGTACTAGTGCTGTGTCCATGTATTTAGGATAAGAGTACTAGTGCTGTGTCCATGTATTTAGGATAAGAGTACTAGTGCTGTGTCCTTGTATTTAGGATAAGAGTACTAGTGCTGTGTCCTTGTATTTAGTATAAGAGTACTAGTGCTGTTTCCATGTATTTAGGATAAGAGTACTAGTGCTGTGTCCATGTATTTAGTATAAGAGTACTAGTGCTGTGTCCATGTATTTAGGATAAGAGTACTAGTGCTGTGTCCATGTATTTAGTATAAGAGTACTAGTGCTGTGTCCATGTATGCAGGATTAGAGTACTAGTGCTGTGTCCATGTATTTAGGGATAAGAGTACTAGTGCTGTGTCCATGTATTTAGGATAAGAGTACTAGTGCTGTGTCCATGTATTTAGGATAAGAGTACTAGTGCTGTGTCCATGTATTTAGTATAAGAGTACTAGTGCTGTGTCCATGTATTTAGGATAAGAGTACTAGTGCTGTGTCCATGTATGCAGGGTTAGAGTACTAGTGCTGTGTCCTTGTATTTAGTATAAGAGTACTAGTGCTGTGTCCATGTATGCAGGATTAGAGTACTAGTGCTGTGTCCATGTATTTAGGATAAGAGTACTAGTGCTGTGTCCTTGTATTTAGGATTAGAGTACTAGTGCTGTGTCCATGTATGCAGGATTAGAGTACTAGTGCTGTGTCCATGTATGCAGGATTAGAGTACTAGTGCTGTGTCCATGTATTTAGGATAAGAGTACTAGTGCTGTGTCCATGTATTTAGGATAAGAGTACTAGTGCTGTGTCCATGTATTTAGTATAAGAGTACTAGTGCTGTGTCCATGTATTTAGGATAAGAGTACTAGTGCTGTGTCCATGTATGCAGGATAAGAGTACTAGTGCTGTGTCCTTGTATTTAGTATAAGAGTACTAGTGCTGTGTCCATGTATGCAGGATTAGAGTACTAGTGCTGTGTCCATGTATTTAGGATAAGAGTACTAGTGCTGTGTCCTTGTATTTAGGATTAGAGTACTAGTGCTGTGTCCATGTATGCAGGATTAGAGTACTAGTGCTGTGTCCATGTATGCAGGATTAGAGTACTAGTGCTGTGTCCATGTATTTAGGATAAGAGTACTAGTGCTGTGTCCATGTATTTAGGATAAGAGTACTAGTGCTGTGTCCATGTATTTAGGATAAGAGTACTAGTGCTGTGTCCTTGTATTTAGTATAAGAGTACTAGTGCTGTGTCCTTGTATTTAGGATAAGAGTACTAGTGCTGTGTCCTTGTATTTAGGATAAGAGTACTAGTGCTGTGTCCATGTATTTAGGATAAGAGTACTAGTGCTGTGTCCATGTATTTAGTATAAGAGTACTAGTGCTGTGTCCATGTATTTAGGATAAGAGTACTAGTGCTGTGTCCATGTATTTAGGATAAGAGTACTAGTGCTGTGTCCTTGTATTTAGTATAAGAGTACTAGTACTGTGTCCATGTATGCAGGATTAGAGTACTAGTGCTGTGTCCATGTATTTAGGATAAGAGTACTAGTGCTGTGTCCATGTATTTAGGATAAGAGTACTAGTGCTGTGTCCATGTATTTAGGATAAGAGTACTAGTGCTGTGTCCATGTATTTAGGATAAGAGTAGTAGTGCTGCACATCACTCATATATGCAGTGTAGGAGTAGTAGTGTTGTTCAGTGTTTGTATATGCAGGATAAAAGCAGTTTTATACATTCACAGACACAAATACACAAAGATATATATACACAGACAGAAATGAAAAAACACACACTTACCTTACATGTGTCCCCTGACTCCTCTTCAATGCAGTGTTGAATGCTTAAGGGCCTTTGGAGGGCCTTTGATGAAGGTCTTTGCACAGCTTCTGCATATATCTATGTCAGGGGCCATCACACATGTATACAGGAGTGCAGGGTTGTAGATGGCACACATTCATTGTACTCCTTGAAGCTGTGAGGCGTACCCACTGGGGTACATGTACTCCACAGGGAGAACCAGTGCTATATACAGTAAATATGGATGGAGAGCCTATGGGCATGGATAATGTTTGGGCAGAAGAAAATGTGTAAGGATTAGAGGTGAAAGTCTAAAGAAAGAATATGCATTAAATAACCTTTCTGCATTTGGTATTAGGAAATGATGATAATAAAACTACTAGTTAAAGTTAGCGCTAGAATGTAGAAACAGAAATCTACGACTATAAGATATGAAAACACAAATTTACGTAATATACTTTGTAACTATATGGTTTCTCTCTTACTGACCATTTTGTTTTAGAGAGTTAAACCTATTCCTCAGGTCATAGAACAATGTCATTTACTCATTGTTCTCCGACCTAAACAGAAGAATCTGACTTTCAAAAGGTGCAAAAACCCTTTAATGTTGATCCAATACAGCCAAGAAGCTTTCACATTATCTGTTTGAAATATTTCTTATTGCAACCAAAATGAACTTTTCTACTTTCTGGAATTAAAATGTATTGGAGGAGAATACACTGATAGGTGATCATCCTATAACTTAGAAGACAAGGATAATGCATCATGTAGCCGGAACGTGATAGAAATGCTGATACAATCTGTTGATTCCCTTAAAGGCAGAGTAAGAACACAAGCTAACACTTAAGATAGGAAATCAAATAAGGAAAAAAACAACATCCATGTTATTAGAATTAATTTCTTTCGTTCACACTACCTCTGGTGACTGTCAGTTGTGTTTGTTGCTATTGCCTGTTACAAGATTTTAGCAACAGACACTTGCAGAACCGTCACAAATACGTTAAAAATTCCATTGATTTCAATGGGATTTTATCTTGTGTCCTTTAGTGACCATTAGTGTCCGTTTACACCAAATCCGTCACATGTCTGTTATTTTCCATGGACAAAAAATCCTGCATGCAGGACTTGTGCCCCTGAAAAATAACAGTTCCATGACAGACGTCAAGCGTCCGTTATTTTTTTCACATTAAAGTCTATGGGTAACGGACAGCTACGGACGGGGGGTACGTTATACTGTCCATTATAACTGTCCGTTTTTTTTTTCTGCGCATGCTCAGAAAGCAGAAACAAACAAACAAAAAAAACGGACAGTATAAAAACGTTAAATGGTTCAGTTAAAAAAAACGGACACATTGACATCAGTTAGTGTCCGTTAATGTCTGTTATGATAGGTGTCCGTCTTTTTTTTTTTAATGGACACTATCAGAACGGACATTCAACGGTAGTGTGAACCCATCCTTAGTGATATTATAGTTAACTTATTATGTTTTTGAGCATTCTTTTAATTTTGGTGCACCTTTCACTGTGAGCTGGCATAGATTTGTACTATAACATATGCCAATTTCTGGTGTACTGTATAGCAACTCACTTAGACCACACAAGGTCCTGCCCACTTGTCTCATTATTCTTAAAAATTGGCAAGAGAAGCATAAAAGGGCAAAAAGTCATGGTTTGCACACAAAAAAATTCATACACCAAAACTTATGACTTTTTAATGGCCAAAACTTGGCGTAAAGTCCTTGATAAATTCTCTCCATTAACATTTTTTTCCTGACACCAAAAGCATTAAGTTTTCACTTAACATATCAACTAGAGATGGACTAAATGAAAGGATAAATCTGGGTTTCTGCCATTTGCTGTGATATCCCATACACTGTCATCTATGTACTGGAACTCAAGAAGTCACAAAATATCAGAAATCTGAATTATGAGCCTGTGGATAAGTAATTTTTAATTGACTAAGTTACCTTATTGGTGCAAGAACACAATCAGCAAAAATACATTTTGCTTAGAGTGCTCCAAGACTAATTTGACCATGAACTTTCAGAGAGTGATATGGGCTTACAGGAATAGAAGGTAAGAGAAGTTTTCTGGAAGTCAATTATTTACGTATGATACTGGGGATTGATTAGGAACATCGACTGAAATAGCTTCATTGAGAGTGACTGTACCTCGGCCTGTTAATCATAAACTGTGTAGGCTACGCACTAAGGTAGTATTCATCAGCAAAAAAGTCCACTTCTATGTGATCTAATATATTTTGCATGGTCGTCTATTTATTAACCATATTGCCGTACAAAATTTAGTGATTGATTCCCAATATTTTCTAGCTAGATCTAAGCGAATTGCTTTGTAACGAATTGGATACAACCAGAATTTTTCAAAAGGTTCAGATTCAGTCAAATCTGAAACTTTTGTCATTCATTTCAGATAAATTATCTCTCGGAAAGCCGAGAGGCAGAGAAAAGAAGGATCCCATGACCTGGAGGACAAGGTGATCTTCCGCATAAAGCATTGCAAGCAGACCTTCAACCAACCATGAGGGAGTCTGGGTCAGAGCTTACTGATAACTTATAGACACTATATAAAAGCTATCAAAGCACAACCACAAGTTTGCAATTTTGCGAGAATAGAGGCAAGAGAAAGGAGAGGATCAGAAATCAGCCTGCAAAGACAGAAAAAAATCACAGAATAAAACCAGATACAAATAATAGTGCATGAGGAGAAGACAATTTATTATTATTTTTTTATTATTCAATACATATATTTTAGGGAAGGGGAACTAGGGGTCACTGTCAGGCAGAAAGTAGGGACAGATGGCAGTCAATAGATGCAACAAATATTACATCACCATTAATAATTATACTGTATATACTATATTTCATTGTTTAGTTATGAAAAAAATCTAGAGTAAATTGTAGTATTGTGCCAGAGCAACAAGTATTACACATTAATAATTATACTGAATTTCTGTGTTTAATTCTGAAAAGTTGTAGGTGGTATAAAACCAGAGATATAGCTATCTGAAGTAACCACACCCCCTTTGGCAAGTGCTACACTTGTACATACTGGCAATACACAAAGTGCATGGGATACACAATGCTTAGTTACAACATTGATAGGATGAACTTTACCAAAATGTTCACTAAATACCCCCACACAACAGTAAAAAAGTAACATCACAATCACACTTTAAAATAGCTCTATACCAAATGAAAATGGCATGAATCAATTTTGTATTTGAAAGGTTCAGATTTTAGAAAAATTTAGAATTAATTTGCACATTGAATCGCTCAAATTGATGGCCGCTATTTTACAGATAGTAAGAAAACAGTGAAGAAGGATCAGATGACTACTGCCGATGACCTGGCCGTCTTTCCCATTGCTTCTTCACTTTCCATGATGATCAGGCACACTGTCACTGTGACATGTGGTTGTGGCGATGGAAGTGATGGATAATATACATATTTTTTCTTTAAAATAACAAGCCTGTTGCTACTCCCCAAAAAGGGACTCATTTTTAGAGTGCTTGTTAAAAAATCATTGCCTCAAAAATGGCAGTTTTGACGATTGTTGCAATTGGTATTTTTGCGCCTCCCACGCCATTGTCATATCATTTGGCCAGTTTACTGGTGCAAATAATCACTGAAGCTGGCGTAGATTTCAGCACAGGTGCACAGCTCAGTGGAGGAGACGCAGCATTTATGAAGAGGCGTGTACCTTCTCATGAATGAGGTGGCTTTTCCACCTTCAACGTGGATATGAAGATTGCCATTGAATACACCATCCTCATAAATATCACCTGTGGGTAACTTGCTGCATTTTAGAGTAGCAGTATTGAGGATGAGACCCTGCAAAAAAAAAAAAAAAAAAAAACAGCACAAAGTTACCTGTGTTGTGGATTTTTAACCCACAGCATGGCAACTCATGACCAGTGGCCCTCAACCTTGTACTGCAAATGTGAAAAGAATAGGTTGTCTATTTATTATATATTATTTCAGGAAAGTCTACCAAAGCAAAAATCAACCAATTATTTTTTATTTTTTTTATGGTGGTGGTTTTCAGGAAAACATAATGAGCCATGACATCAGTAGTTTAGTATGTGACTGCTAAAGCCCCTCATTGGCTGTAAATCTCACATTCTAGCTGGTTCTAAACAAAGACCAGCAGGACAGTGGAAGCGCGTTAGCTCTGACTCGCCAGCACAAAGAAGAAGTGAGTGGTGAACATTTTTTTAAATATATATATAGTTATATATATATATATATATATATAATTTGCAGGTGTTTAAAAAATAAAAGGTGGATAGCCCCTTTAATTACACTGTCCATGGTAAAAGCAGATGCCATAACTTTAATATTCAGATAAATTATTTACATGAGTAGTCACAAGGTCACTGTATCTCTTTGCCAGCTGCTTGCTTAATCAAGGGTTTAACAAAGACAAGGTCAGCATTGGTTTTCCTATTACATAAGACCTTCCATTACATTGCAACATACGGTACTATACAGATCCATCTACTGTGTTATATTAATAAAAGAATATGGTATCATGTATTTAAATAATATTGGATAAAGGAGCAAGAAAATTTAAAAACAAATATATAATAATTGTAAAAATTTTGCAATATACCTACAATTACTTACAATTTTCTATTCACCCATGTAATGACGTAACATCACCACATTGTCCAATCACATTATGAATGATGTATATATTTCACTACCGGAAATAAAATAAAAAAAGAAGACAAAGTGCCGCAGAGGATAGTACATAGTAATAAAGAGACAAATAACAATGAGACAAGAGTTAGTGAATACCTGCTCACCAGAGGAGGTTGTGTAATAGGCTCCACAATCTATAGTAGATGCAGACAGGGTGCTGTCTCATCAATGGATTTAGACCGATAATGAAAATTGGTGTGGAAGGAAAATTGCAGACTTGGTTCAAACCTTATTGTGACATGTATAATGGACAATTCCAGAACTTAAAGGGGTATTAAAACAACAACAATCATATTTCATAAAAAAAAAAAAAAAAAAAAATACACTGCACAAAATATCATTGTCACCCACTGAAATTAATAAAGTAAGACTAGGTTCACACTACCGCTCGGTATACGTTCAGGGTTTCCGTCCCCGAACCTGCTTAAAAAATGTGGAGAGAAAAGTCTTGCAAGCAGGACTTTTTTCTCCGCATTTTTCTGGCGGAAACACGGTGGACCCCATTATAGTCTATGCGGTCCGCGGGTAACCACTTTTTAAGCGGGTTAGCTTTCTGTTTTTCGGGTCCCCAAGCGAACCCAAAGAACGGAAAGCTTGTGTGAACCTAGCCTAATTAGCCAAAGTGTATATGTCACTAGAAAAATAAAACCCCCTTTCCCCACCTTTATTTGAGCACTGTTGCCAATGAATATATCCTTTAGTCCATCTTCATCAGGACAAGAATACTCAGTTTCTCCTTTTGTTCCCAATAACTGTTTATTATGTCAGTACTACATAGCCATATATGTGCCATCTTAACATAGCGAACCTATGCAGTGCATATAAGTCGTGTTAGGATGAATGGCGAGTGCAGCTGGCAAGTGAAGCAGTCACATACTCAGAGTAAGGATTTCCCACTCTGTAGGCTGAAAACGTAATGGAACTGTGGGGGTGCAAAACATGAAAAGGAGAGCACAAGGGAGGGTGAATGTACAGTTGCTATACAGATGGTTTATGCACAAGTAGAGATAGGTGAACCAAAGAAATGGAGATTAAAGATGGGTGAACCGCTGAAGATTCGTTTTGTCCCGTGGTCGGGTGAAGTAATCCTCCAGTTCATTTTAGTCCAATTATTATACAAAAAAAACCCCATTTATGCTCACCTTCTGTTGCCTTTTTTGGGTGCTCTGCCTCGCGATGTCCTGCGCTCTCCAGTGACGTCATGCGCCCTGGGTTTGTGATTGGGCATGCCGAGTGATATGGGCACACCGAGACAAATTCCAAATTGTTTGGTTTTTGTTAAAAAACAAACAATTTAGAATATTAGGGTCAATCCCATGGCTGATTCATCACCTTTTGGCTAATGAAGCTTCCTTGATTAAATACCATAGAAGTGAATGGTTATTTACTTACTACTCACTGCAGCCACAAGACAGGGGTTGGGGGATTCGAGTTATTAAGATAGATATGGGTCACAAAGGTGGGACTAAAAACTATTTGTGGCATATCCATAAGTTTCCATCACAGTAATACCCCTCTAAACTATGTTTCCCTTCTGTTACCTTTCACAACTACACTACATGGGCAAATCATGTTTAATTTGATATTCCATCACATTGCAAGAATATTTTAATTGATAGCTGAGCCAGAACAAGTGCAGAGAAGGGTGATCAAAAAAGTCAAGGGAATGGATTGATTGAAGTACAAGGAGTTTTGCCTTCCTCTGGATCAACACTGTAGGATTAAGTTAAAATGGATGGACGTTTCAATCTTATCCACTGTTTAGTTTGCATTATTCTGGAGAAGAAATAAGGCTTGCTATACAGGAGTGACCACCAAGTCAGTGCAGTTTTCTTCTAACACTTCAGAGTGTTTATATGGTAGCTGGATGTTGTGACATGGGTAACTGGTTTAGGAGGGCGATAACTGCTCATTAGATGTGAGTGATATGGGATAGGTAAGAAGAAAAAAATGAGAACATGATTGAAGTGGGAATGAGAAAGACTTAGGGAAAAGACCAAGGACTTTTCATAGTTACATAATAAAGCTGTTCTGTAGATTGCTTTCCAATCAGGCATTACTGATGGTGCTGGGGATTTACATTACACTGCAAGCAGAACACAAACACAGCGCTGACTGACTGTTCCACATGAGTCAAAAACAACAAAACACAATCTGGAGGGTGGAGAAAAGCTAAATGAACACATCCATCTTTTGTCTACAATGTGGCAATCAAAAATACATTGAAAATGCTGGGAACGAAATCTATAGCAAACACAAGCACAAGGCAAAAGTTACTAGTTCACACATATTTTCTAAAGTTCATTCCATTAACTATGTAGAAATATTCAGCCGAAAGAATTTACAAGTATAAAAAAAAAAGGGGGGGGGGGGGGGGGGGGGGAGGGGGGGGGGGGGGGGGGGGGGGGGGGGGGGGGGGGGGGCGGGGGGGGGGGGGCGGGGCGGGGGGGGGGGATATGGGGGAAGGGGGGCCGCGCCCCCCCCCCCCCCCCCCCCCCCCCCCCCCCCCCCCCCCCCCAAAAAACCCCCCCGCGGGCCCCGCACCAACCCGCGGGGGCAAGAAGCCATCATTATATACTAGTAGAAAGGCGTCCCCTACACAAATAACTTAATATAGTGAAATTCCATTTATCTGACCACTATAAGTCTAGAAATCCTGCCAGTACTAGTAGTAAATTTCCTATTAATTCAGAACACCAGCTAAACAGGGGCTGGGAAACAGCTAGTGACTGGCAGAAAAGCAATGAAACATAGACACTTGTTTCTATCTTATTACATATCATTATTCAATTTAAATTATAAATTTCTAAATTATATCTAAATTTTAAAAGGATTTTCCAGGGATAGAAAAACATAGCTGCCTGCTTCTAAACAATGCTACACCTGTCTAGAGGTAGTTTGTGGTATTACGGCTCAGGATCATTTTTTCGCTATTATCCTGTTGCCTATTCCATGCCTCTGATTGCTTCTGTCCTGGGGCTCTGTCTGTAGACTGCTGCCTAGCTCTTATCTTGAACTAAGGCCTTAGCTCTGTGGTCTGGGGATACATGCACAAACAGCAGCAGGAGGCAGGCAGAAGCAAGATGATTGGCAACTGGGGTCTCTGCAATATGAATGATAAGATAAAGCTCATGTTCCTGCATGACACGGTTGAAGTCTTTAACAAAACTTAGTTCTACTGGTTGGAATTTCAACGCTCTAGAGAGTATCAGGCGCTTCTGGGCTCTGGGCCTTCCTCTTAGTCCTGGGCGTGGTGCTTTGTACATGGTTTCTGCCATTGGCCTCAGTACTATAATGGTTCTCTGAATCCTCTTTGGGACTCTTATCTGGTATTTCTTTTTGTTCGTCCCTTATTCACACCCCCTTAGCTAGTTTTTGTCGCTTTTTCTGCTCTCCCTCTTTCTCTTCCTACTTCAGGGATAGGCAACCTTTTTTGTCTGGTGTGCTGATTTCGATTAAAAAATCAAAGTTGAGGTACTCGGAGTGCCGGTCAATAATTGTAAGTCTGACGACCCCTGCACACAGTATTATGTCCCATAGTGGCCCCTGCACACAGTATTATGTCCCATAGTGGCCCCTGCACACGGTATTATGTCCCATAGTGGTCCCTGCACACGGTATATGTCCCATAGTGGTCCCTGCACACAGTATATGTCCCATAGCGGCCCCTGCACATGGTATTATGTCCTATATTGGTCCCTGCACACGGTATTATGTCCCATAGTGGTCCCTGCACATGGTATATGTCCCATAGCGGCCCCTGCACTTGGTATTATGTCCCATAGCGGCCCCTGCACATGGTATTATGTCCCATAGCGGCTCCTGCACACGGTATTATGTCCCATAATGGCCCCTGCACACGGTATTATGTCTCATAGCAGCCCCAGCACATGGTATTATGTCCCATAGCAGCCCCTACACACGGTATTATGTCCCATAACGGCTCCTACACACGGTATTATGTCCCATAATGGCCCCAGCACACAGTATTATGTCCCATCGTGGCACCTCCATACAGTATTATGTCCCATAGCGGCCCCTGCACATGGTATTATGTCCCATAGTGGTCCCTGCACACGGTATTATGTCCCATAGTGGTCCCTGCACACAGTACATGTCCCATAGCGACCCCTGCACATGGTATTATGTCCCATAACGGCCCCTGCACATGGTATTATGTCCCATAGTGGTCCCTGCACACGGTATTATGTCCCATAGTGGTCCATGCGCACGGTATTATGTCTCATAGTGGCCCCTGCACACGGTATTATCCTTCATAGTGGCCCCTGCACACGGTATTATGTCCCATAGCGGCCCCTGCACACGGTATAATATTCTAACTTTTATAATATTCCAGTTGTCGCCACTCACTAGCTATTATTATACTGTGGGGTCGCTTCAGACCCCAGAGTATAATAAGTAGAGGGCCAAGAGAGGTGACAAACATAAAAAAAATGTTACTCACCTTTTCCTGCGCTCCGCAGCCGCTTTGTGCTCTTCGGGCACTTCTGCCTGTAGTCAGCGATCGCTGATTGAGTCTCAGGGGTCACGTCGCATCATTATGCGTAATGACGTCGGACATGACCCCTGAGGCCCTGTCAGCTGTCTCTTACGTCAGGCAGAAGCGCCCGAAGAGCACAGAGCGGCTCCAAGGAAGGTGAGTTAACGTTTTTTATGTTTGATCATCTTCCCGGAGGCTCTGCTTATTATACTCTGGAGTCTGAAGAGACCCCACAGTATAATAATAGCAGTTTCGTTTCGGCTGTGTTTGGTCCAATTGAAACTGCTGGGTGAGGACTCCCGTGCCAGCGAAATAAGCCTCGCGTGCCACTCTTGGCATGCGTGTCGAGGATGCCGACCCCTGTCCTACTTTCTCAACTCGTTCTCCTCTTCTTCTTCTTCCATACTTCTGTTGCCTTGCTGACTGGGTCCATCTGGGGGGTTCCCCGGGTGGTCCCGGTCCGCATTGTTTATTTTTGTATGTGTGTGTTCTTGTGTAATTGGTCTATTTTGGAGCTTGTTGTATTCTTATAAAAATGCTATAAATATTTGAATTATTAAAAAAAAAAAAAAAAAAGATAAAGCTTATGGAAGAAGGATACTGGTTGGCCTAACTCTGCACCTATGTGTGTACAGTGTATGAAAAAATGGGTAGTTTCTTGAAGGGCTAGTCCAGGACATACAGTTTTTCACAAGGAGCCTGGGGAAGATGAAAAAAAAAAAACATACTCACCTGTCCACTCAGACGTCACTCACCTACTTGACATGGGACATCCCGTGTCCTCATTGGCCTCAGCGGTCACATGAGGCAGAAACTTACGTTGAAAGAAGGGTCGGGGTGCCATAGGACTGGACAGCAGCAGGCGACATCGGAGCAACGGGGGACAGGCAACTATAGTTTGTTTTGTTTTTTTCATCTTCCCCAACCGCCTTGCAGAAAATTGTATATCTGGACAACCCTTTAAATAATCTACCCAGTATATAATGCTGGCGCATAGCGTGGTTGTGTTGCTGCACAATGAGTATCTCTATGAAGTACAGTGAGTGAATTGTGCTATGCCAGGGTGAGCTGGGGGCCCAACTGGATGATTCATGTATTCACCTCTGGGTCAGTCTCAGCTTGTGCAGCTTTTGAATGTGTATGGTCAGCTAAACTGTCAATAGCTTGTGATCTGAAGTGCTATGTGAAGTAGCATGACATCATGCAGACTTCTGGATTTTGCTAGGAATAGCTGGTTGTTGTATAGAATCTTGTTTCGCTTGCAGACTGCACACTTTGTTCATTACAATAAAGGACAGAGTAGGAGACTTGTATTACTGTAGTCCTTTACTTACTCCCTGTTGATAGCAGCAGAAGGTGCAAATAAATATAAAAAATAAAAAAAACTTAAATTTCTAATCTAAATGAATAACTGCCAGCTGTTAGTGTCCCTGTACATTCAATTTTCTAGTTAGTACATTTTTGCTATAACCAGCTCTATGTGGGGTTGTAGAAAGAGCATGCTTGTTACTGAAGTCCTGTGACCACAGCATCTTAGACACAAGTCTAAGAAGTGTGTAGCAGTGTACTAAAGGGTATGGGGCAGGCAGTCTAATGAAAACAGTGACCCTGACTGTGCAGCAGCTCAAATTTATCTCTAAAACACAATCACTTTATGTTAGAAAGATGGAGAGGTCCAGTGACGTACCGTACCGTACCAGGGGGTGCGACTGCGATCGGGTCTGGAGGGGTATGGGGCCCCATGACAGTGGTTGGGGAAGTCTGGTTCCCCGACCACTATACCTATTGTTAATGGAAAGGGGCTGGGCCCTTCCCATTAGATACCAGCCAAGGGGAGGTGATACAAAATAAAAAAAATATTTATACTCACCTGTCCTGGGCTCAGAATCATCCCAACGCTTTTCTGGCCTCACTGCTGGGGCCTGTGATTAGGCCCCAGCGGTCAAATGGGGCGCGCCGGCATAATGACATCATCATGCCCCATGTGACAGCTGAGATCCAATCAAAGGCCTCGGCGGTGACGTCTGGGGCACAGGATGTGGTGACCAAGGGACCAAGGAATATGGGAAAGACAGCAGGATGGAGCGAGGATGCCCGGAGAGGTAAGACAAGTTGAGTATAAGTGTTTGTTATTTTTATCATTTCTCCTGGGCCTCTTCTTATTATATTCTGGGGTCTGAGGAGACCCCTGAGTATAATAATAGCACCGGCTCTGGGGGGGGGGGGGGGGCACTGTGGAGCACCTAATAGTGTGTGGGGGTCACAGTGGGCATATAATACTGTGTGTGGGCCACTGTGGAGCATATAATACCGTGTGGGGGCCACTGTGGGCATATAATACTATGTGGGGGCCACTGTGGGCATATAATACTGTATGGGGGCCACTGTGAGCATATAATACTGTTTGGGGGTCACTGTGCGCATATAATACTGTGTGGGGGCCACTGTAGGCATATAATACTGTGTGGGGGCCACTGTGGGCATATCATACTGTGTGGAGGGGCCACTGCGGAGCATATAATGCTGTGTTGGGGCCACTGCGGAGCATATAATGCTGTGTGGGGGCCACTGCAGAGCATATAATGCTGTGTGGGAGCCACTGCGGAGCATATAATGCTGTGTGGGAGCCACTGCGGAGCATATAATGCTGTGAAGGGGCCACTGCGGAGCATATAATGCTGTGTGGGGGCCACTGTGGAGCATATAATGCTGTATAAGGGTCACTGTGGAGCATATTATACTGTCCCAGTATTGTTTACATGCCAGGAGCTGTGCTGCTCACTCACCGTATTCTTGATAACTACAGTTGTGGGTACTAAAGCTGTATCTCTTTCAAATATCTGAGATGTCACTGCAGCACGGTCACTATCAAGAATTCACTCTAGGGAGGGGGTAGGGGGCCCCAGACAAAAGTTTGCAGCGGGGCTCACAAGACTGTAGTTACACCACTGGAGAGGTCTGAACCAAATTATTCTATTTTGAAGGCAAATACTCCACCAAAGTAGTGCACATGAGATTTATTCACTGCAGAAATGCTTTTATATAAATTACATATAGCAGACATTTTAAGGCCTCCATGATTTTTATCCCATTTCAAAGAAGTCAACATATTAAAGAGGACCTTTCACCACATCCAACAAGTCCAGCTCTTTACATGAATTAATAGCTGCTGCTCCACTGATTCCAGCACAGTAAGATTTTTTTCTCTAGTCACTACCATTCCTGAGCAATCCATGCTGTTAGTTTTGGTGCCTAATATGCTATGTAGGCTCTGTACTATCAGGAGGACGGTGTCAGGCAGGAGCTGACAAGGGGTGTGATTCTGAGCTCTGACACTGGCTGTCTCTGATTGGTGCTCTGAATCACACCCCCTGCCTGACACTACCCTTCTGACATTACAGAACTTAAATAACACATAAGACATCCAAATTAATTGTGCTTGTTGCTCGGGAATGGTTGGGACTAGAGAGAAATTTCCAGCTTGAATTGGTGGAGGTGGTGAAAAGTCTTCTTTAAATGGGTTATCTAAGACTATGACTGAATGACCTATCCTTTAGACAGCCGCTCCTCCACTAAATACAACAAAGTGTGAGAGACATATTGTAACATCTCTGCCTGTTCGGGTCTCTGCGCCACCCTCCGCTCGCATGCTGCGGCGCAGGAGACGTGTTCAGTTTGATTCCTTGCTTAATGTTCTTGTTGCTCTGAACACTGTCTGAACACTGCTCTATTACCTCTTCTCTGTAATTGATTTTCTACCACACCCATCTCCTGCACCTTTGTTTCCCTCCACTCCTCAAATAGATAATCTTAACCTTGCCTGTGTGATTGACAGCCTATCTACCAATAAAGTCTGGGGCAGTTTCTGGACTTCCTATAAACAGGTCATCTGCTCACACATGGTGGCTGGCTATTGTGACTTGTCCTGGCTAAGCTGTTATCTTGCTATTGTATTGTATTTCTGACTTCTGACCTTTGGCTTCCCTAGTGACTACTCTTTAGGATTTCAATTTGGTACTGCTTTGTCTCTCTGGTTTTTACCCTTGGCTTGCTGATTCTGCTCCTGTGTTGTTTTGTCTTGTCCTGTTCTGTGTAGTCACTTATTCAGCGAAGGGTCAGTCGCCCAGTTGCCTGCTGTCACCTAGGACAGTTGTGGCAATTAGGTAGGGACAGGGGCTGGGTCGAGTTTAGGGCTCATTGTCTCTGTCTTTCCCTTCTTCCCTTGTTTCAGCAGCAGCACTAGGGAATTGCACAACTAGCAATTCCCTTACAGATATCATGCTATTAGTTTACAGAAAATAAATGGTTTAAAACGATAAAACTTAACTTTTAATATCTTAAAATAAAAAATACAAAGGACGTCCACTAGTCTACTAAAAGACAGATCAATGTGGTCTGTGCCTGCCTATTCAGAGTTTATTCAAGGTTTAAATGTTAGACAGTATTCACACTCTCCAACTCAGGCAAGGCTCAGTGGGCGTCGGCACTCTAACACTGAGCACACCATCAGTGCTCCAGGACTGCGTTGAACTGCATTTTGATTTTAGCAGCTTAGACCAATTTATAAGTTTTAGTAGCTCCTGACGACCTGACTAGATACCGGGGAAATTCATAGAGTAAGTTTATCTTCAAGTTTATCTTCTGCTGCAACATATAGCGTTTATCTTTAGTTTATCTTCTGCTGCAACATAGGTGCTTATTGAGCATAGGGTCAGTTCGTGGTTTCCCTTATAGTTACAACATTTTAATGACAGGAATGGTTACTGTGACCTATACCTGTTTACTGGTTTTGTACATACTACAGACTAGGGTTGTGGGGAATAGCATGGCTGTGCGGGGTCTAGTCGTGTGCTTTAGTTGGTGTGGGGACCAGGTGTTTGGGTTTTCCTAGCACTAAGAGCAACTGACAAAATACTGACCTGTTGCTGTGCAGTCGTGATACCACAACCTTAGTCTAGGGTGGTGAAAGTATCTAATTACACCCTAGGTCCAATGGAGTTGGGGTGTGAATACTGTCTAACATTTAAACCTTGATAACTCTGAATAGGCGGCACAGACCACATTGTCTGTCTTTTAGTAGACTAGTGGCGTCCTTTGTATTTTTTATTTTAAGATATTAAGTTAAGTTTTATTGTTTGAACCATTTATTTTCTGAGATATGAAGTAATAGGGAATGGTGTAGAACCCGCTGTGAGAATATGCTATTAGTTTAGTTTATATCACTGTACTGTCAAGTGGTAAGGTGCTAGGCAGTGAAAAACATCCTATTGGTAGTAGGGGGCATTCTCTCCTGCCCAGCACCTGCCCACTTAACATCACAATAATATCAATAGCTCACCTAACAAAACCAATGTCTCTGCAACAACAGAAGCTACCAGAAAAGTAAACCCATCTTTGGATTTTGCAAAGAATTGCCTTAAAGGGGATATCCAGGATTTGAGGATTCAGTCATGGTCTGACACCCAAAACCTTGATCTGTTTATTATTATTATTAATTATTTTTTATATAGCACCATTAAGTCCATGGTGCTGTACACTTGAGGCTTCCGATCCGTACCGTATAGTGATGGCACCTGGAACTGCAGCCCTGTTCTGATTCAGTTGAATAGGAGCAGGGCTACTGCTGGACGTATACTTAGCAAATGGTTTATGGTGGCCGCTGATTGGTTCGGAATTTGTGTGTCAGAGCCCGACTGATCTGATGCTGATGACCCATTCTGGAGACAGGTCATAGGTAACAAAAATCTTACTATCCTGGAAACCGCTTTAATGGTTGTGAGGGCATGAAAGGTGCTCTTTAATTTGAGATCTATGGGGGTCCGATGTCCAACTCCCACACCAATCAGCTATTATTCACACGATGTACTAAGCTGGATGCAGATGGCTACGTACACTGGGTAGTGTCCCAGCTGCGCAATTACAGCTAAATTCTTATTCAAGTTCATTGGAACTGAACTGTATTAGCATGGCTTGGCCACTGCACAGTATATGGAGCCATCTTCTTCCAGGTGAGTATGCTATGCTCAGAACAGTTGATCATTGCAGGGGCCAAGTGTCGGCCCCCACTAGTCTTGAATTATTGACCTATCCTAAAGAGAGGCTATTAATTTTTAGTCTTAGACAACCCTTTTAATGGAACCTTTACGTTCACGAGAAAATGTGTCATGGACCACAGCTTACAGTATGAATCAGTAGTAAATACATCCTCTGCTTCAGAAAATATAAAGGTTCAGTTATTTAAAAAAAAAAAAAAAGCAAGCGGACATTTGTCCATATCTGTCCATGCACCTGCCACATTATTACTCTGCTTACCTTTTATTGGTTGGAAGAAATATCCAACATAATCTAGAGGCATCAAACAGTAGTAGATGAAAGCTCACGTGAACAATACAAGACGGCTCTAATATTTTGACTAATTGAATCTCGTACAAAAATAAAAGAAATGTCTTTGTTCTCACCTGTCTTTTATATATGGTACTATGTTTGGTTAGGCTCTACAAACAACAGGACTGTGAATGAGCAAAGAAGATGACGTAACGTGCTGTATGAGTCTTTTATCTTTTCAGAACGAAGCGTATAGGTTTAATGTTCAATAGGGTATTATGTGAAGACTTTAGAAGGCTTTACAGTTAGAGGGAAAATAAAAATGATTGTTATCTCAATGTGCCAAGTAACTCAAAAAGTGCGGAGAGTGTTTATAGGAAAATACATTTTACTGGTTGCAGACCTGTAATTCAATAAGAATGATCAGTTTGTTTGTTTGTTTGCACTATTTATACACAGGTTCATTGAATATAAGGTCATACTACTCTAAAACATTCTCATTAACCTAGGTTATATGTTTTTCTGAGACTAGAACTATACAGGTGCATCTCAATAAATTAGAATATCTTTGAAACGTTTCTTTCAGTAATTGAATTAAAAAAGTGACCTCCTATATTTTCTAGATTCTTTACAAACAGAGTGTTCTATTTCAAGTGTTTTATTTCTGTAAATGTTGATTCTTATGATCCCCACCGTGACCCCCACCAATCTGATAGGGTATAAGTGCCTAAGGTAATAAAATCTCTTTAATTCAATTTCTTGTTTTTAAATTATCCTTTGAACATAACAAGGGATAGTGAAGCCTCCATGTTCAGAAAGCTACCTAGGGAAGTTCTGTGCAGAGTAGGATTTTGTCTGGCTGATGTCTTACTTAGAATAGGTCATCAATAGTAGATCAGTCATGGTCTGACTCCTGGCACCATCACTGATCAGCTGTGTGATAGAGCTGTACTGAATGCGACTGAGTTTGCAGTAACTTTGCTGACTGCTACACAGTGTACAGAGATGTATAGTTCCGATACACTGTGGTTGCGGCAAACGGCTGATCAGTGGGGGTGCAACTGATCTACAATCCATTCCTATGCTTAGGTCATCAAGAGTAAAGCCATGGACAGGCCCTTTCTAGAGTTGGACATTGACATAAAGAGAGCTCCTTCCAATAGGTGGTGCTAATAAGACAGACCTGTGTGAGACAGCTTTCTTGCACACCTATCATTTAGTCACTAAAGATTTACAGTATACATCAGATATATGAAAAGCAGGCAAAGAAAGTTGCATTATATGTCATATTGCTACAGATGTGATATTGGCTAAATTATTAGGGTTATACAGTATTTAGTATTTAGTTACTGGTACTGTATCAGCCGTGATGTGGAGACTTAACCTATAAAAAGAAAGATTTCTAAAAAAAGAACACAACAACCTTAGGAATCTTGGTTTGTTTAGGTCACAAAAGGGGTATCTCACCATCATCCATTAAACTAAAAGTTAAAAGATTAAAATATAGATTGAAAAAAGTTTTTACCTGAAATGGAGCCTTTCTTTCCAGCTCCATGTAAAGTAGTGGTCAAATTAAGAAGCATGTTGAATATCTTACCTGAAATGTAGAACTAATGTGAGAGGATGCTGTAAGGGTATTTTCACACGGTGGAAAATGAAGAGAAATTCTCTTCATTTTCCGCTGCCAGCATTTTCGCCGCAGTGCATCAGCATTCCGTCGCGGCATCCCGCTCCTCATTAGGCCCGGATGAATGGGCCTAATCAGGAGGGTGTCTCGAGCCGCAGACACCGCAGGAGGAATCCGCGGCAAGATCGAGCAGGACGCTTCTCTTTTCCGCGCCCTGCTGCGATCTCTGCCTCCCATTGAAGACAATGGGAGGCAGATTCCTAGAGGAATCTGCTCCGGATTCGGGGGTGAAATCCACCCCCCAAATCTGCGGCAAATTTCTCCCTTAGGAAGGAATTTGGTGCTAGAGATGGGTGAACCGGTTTGTCACAAATTCAACCTGAATATTCCCAATTGTTCAGTTTTTAAATAACCGTATAAATGTTGATTTGTATTGGATTAACTAAAATGGCTACCACGACATATATTGCTCAGAAAAAATAGAAAAGAAACATGTCTTCTGAGTCACTGTGATGACTCACAGTGTGACAGCCTCTCAGCCAATAGTCAGTGGCAGGTGGACACCTTACAGTGCTGATGTCATACACACTATAAAAGGTTCTGTGGGCTAGAACAAGAGGCATTATAGTGATGGTGGAAGTAGGGGATGGATGTGTCATCAGCCATACATGTCCTGTGGCCTGGTACATCATATTATTCCATGCCGTACTGCCACTCATGCTGCCAGAGCTACCACTGCTGCCACCACTGAGCCAGACATGTCCTGTGGCCTGGTCAATTACATTGCACTATACCACACTGTTGGTGCCACAGTGTTGGCATCAAAAGAAGGGATTATTTTTGGAAGTTTTTTTTTTTTTTTTTGAAAACCCAATTCTTCATAATTTTTCTACTAGACATGCAGGCACAAATTTGTCTCCCAAATAACAACAACTCTTCGTCTTCTACCTTTATTTTTTTGCTCCACGCCGCCGTTTTGGAGAATTTTTTTCTTTCTTCTTTATGCAAATTAGTCTTCAGAAAGTACAGGGGGCATCCCCTGTGCTCACATCACAGGCTCTTGACTGAGCATGTGCGAGATTTGGATCCCGAACACACATTCAGAGGGTACTGACGCTGAGGAGAGGAGGCGAAGAAGAGAGAGGTGGCGCTGGATGTTCAGAAAAGCGTGTAACGTGAGCACAGGAGACGCCCCCTGTACTTTCTGAAGACTAATTTGCATAAAGAAGAAAGAAGAAAATTCTCCAAAACGGCGACGCGGAGTAGAAAAATAAAGGTAGGAGACGAATAGTCTTTCTAAAGGCTATTCCGACGTGCTGTTAGAGAAAATAGGGTTTCCCAATGATAGAATCCCTTTAACACAATACTTTCAATGGCTTTTGTTGTGTTCTGTGATATCATGACACATTTCAGTATCAAGATACACTTTACTACATTATCATACAATTATCAATATCATTGAATTTTACTTTGATTTCTCTACAAGTGACAGATTTATGGGTCTGAATTCCACCACGTCACCCTTCTCTCAATGCAAACTATACACAAAATGGAGGCTTAGCCAAAACTATCAATGTGGATTACCCTTCATTAGTCTATTGTCTCTCCTTCATGAAGAAAGTCTAATTCTGCTGACTGACTGAGCCGTATCTGTGGCCCAGTAAAAGCATCTCTCTTTTTTACATAAATCCTCTCATTCTACATTTGCTTAAAGTATTTTACACTATTATATTTCATGCCTTGCACTTTGACACTTGACTCATTTTTGCTTGTTGCTTGTCACTTTTCTTTATTCTTCTATCTGTGTAACAGCGAAAGTGAAAAGTAAACTTTTATTCTAAGGCACTTAACCTAATTCAGTCCCTGGTATTGACATTCTTTCCTACGCTGAACCTGATTTCTGTCTTGTTTGGTTTGCTCCTATATCTTTCACTTAAGTTTATTTGATTATTTTTTTTTTTTTTTTTTTTTTTACTTGCACTTTGCTTTTTAGATCAGTGGCAAGATAGGACAGGACGGGCAGGTCAATGAGTGTCACGCTCATGCTTTTATTTACTCTTTTGTTTTCTCAGTCTCTTACCAAATATACTCTGTAGTGATATAGCTTGGTGAGGAGGGTACTCATTTACCGAGTCCTTTGTTCTTTGTCTTGTTCTCAAACACAATGTATTTTGTACTACTGAAATTTAGTAAAGTGTTTTTTTCACACATATATTTTGCAGGATATTGAAGTTCCAAACTTTAAATGTTTGCTATATAATAGTAGTGTGTACCATAAAGTACTAATAGTATGTGCAATGATTGTGCTTTATGTTTCCGCTTTACTCAAGTATTGTGAATTACAGGAGCATCTCAATAAATTAGAATATCTTTGAAACGTTCATTCATTTCAGTAATTCAGTAATACAATCCATAATCAGCGTCTTCCATGATTGTGTGTCCTGCTGAACCAGACTGAGGGACCATTTAAAGGCTTAGGAAACCTTGGCAGGTGACACACTGAATTTACAATACTGAACTTTTTTACAATATTCAAATTTTCTTAGATTTGGGTTTTCATTACCTGTAATCCATAATCAACGTTTACAGAAATAAAACACTTGAAATAGAACACTCTGTGTGTAAAGAATCTAGAAAATATAGGAGGTCACTTTTTTAATTTAATTACTGAAAGAAATAAACGTTTCAAAGATATTCTAATTTATTGAGATGCACCTGTACATGTAGGGGACTTGGTCATTCTCCTTCTTTACTGGCACCCGTTAAATTATAGGAATGTTGGAAGTGTGACACAAAGACTGCAATAGTTCTAACCAAAACTAAAATAGCTATAGTACATGGGAACTGTGCTACTAAAGGGCTACCTGACACCAACAACAAAGCACAATGCCAGTGTGGAACATACAGGTGTAATATCCCTGGATACCTGATGGATTTTGGTCCTTCTTCTCCTTCCTACATTCAGAGTAGCCCAGACCCTGGCTGGACTTTATTGTACCCTGTATTTTGCTCAATATATTAAGTCTACATGCTAGCCTAATATTTCTGACCAATTTGTTGATAAACATTTTACAATATGTGCCATTAGAATACCATTCTTTAAAACTCATTTACAACATTTGCAGATCCTCCATAGCTCTCACGAAATTCCAGATTGTCCTCGCGGATATGGTTGGACAATGGCCAGCCAAATATCAACTTTTAATATTGAAAATTTTAAAGAAATATGCCATTTCAGTGCCCAATATTTTGTGCCTACTTTGTGTCGAAAGAGACACACACTCCTAAATTTGTGTCGGGAATTCCACTTTACTGGCATTTCATGAGCTCAGCAAAAGTGTAATGGCATTCAAAAACCAAAACTGTCTAAATCTGTGCTCCAAAAACAAAATAGCGCTCCTTCCCTTCAGTCCCTAGCTGTGCTCAAACAGCAGTTTATACCCACTTTTGATATTAAGTACGTTATCCTGGGTACAACAGTGTCATACATGTTGGCACTGCTGTTTGGGTGCACAGCAGGGAGCAAGTGTGATGGAGCACTATGTGGCTTTTGGAGAACAGATTTAGTTTAGTTTTGGACGCCATGTCACTTTTTCTCTAAGGTGCCAGTAAAATAGAATCCCCTAGGGAATAATCCCATTTTGAAAACTGCACCCCTCCAAGAATTTATCAAGGGTAGTGAGCATTAGTTTTCCCAGATGTGAATACACAGTGGATGTTGAAAATATGAGTGAATATGTAAACTGTGCAGAGAACATTGGATACAGTAAATTCCCTACTATTTTCCCAATAGCACTTAGGATTGTTGGGGGAGTCTTTGTGGGGGTCACTTTCTGCTGCAGCCAGTTTTGTACTAAAGATTTGGTAATTTTTTTTTTTTTTTTTTTGCCGTCGTATTGTACAACCTATAATTTTTTTTATTTTTCTGGTGATGTAACCATATTAGGTCTTGGTTTTTTGCGCGGTGACATTCATTTGCTAGTGATACCATTTTAGGCTGTACAGGCTCCTGGAAAAACTGAATAGCATATAGACAACAAGAGGGTGTGGTGGCGAATCTACAGGACCGCGGCTTACACTGCCAGAAGATTCTACCTCTTCCCAAATGCAGACGCGATAACGTCATTCTTCAGCGCCTGCTTTGCGGTGGAAGGAGGCCATCTGGCTGCTCTTCGTGGGATTGCAGGTAAGTACAGGAGCATGTTATATGGAAAGTACAGGAGCATGTTATTATGGAATATATTACACTGTATGGGGGCCACTGTGGAGTATATTACACTGCGTGGGGGCCACTGTGGAGCACATTATACTGTGTTGGGGGCCACTGTGGAGCACATTGTACTGTGTTGGGGCCACTGTGGAGCACATTGTACTGTCTGGGGGCCACTGTGGAGCACATGATACTGTGTTGCGGGCCACTGTGGAGCACATTGTGCTATGTTGGGGCCACTGTGGAGCACATTATACTGTCTGGGGGCCACTGCGGAGCACATTATACTGTTTGGGGGCCAGTGTGGAGCACATTGTACTGTCTGGGGGCCACTGTGGAGCACATTTTATTGTCTGGGGGCTACTGTGGTGCACATTGTACTATCTGGGAGCCACTGTAAAGCACATTGTACTGTCTGGGGGCCAATGTGGAGAACATTGTACTGTGTGGGGGCCACTGTGGAGCATATTGTACCATCTGGGGGCCACTGCGGAGCACATTGTACTGTCTTGGGGTCACTGTGGGGCAGATTGTACTGTGTGGGGGCCACTGTGGGGAACATTGTACTGCATGGGGGCCATTTTTATCACACAGCATCTGTTGTATAGCAGACAAGTGATATTATTACAGGCTGTAATAACACTGCATGGTCACTATAAAACAGATCCTGTGTGATGTAAATAGTGAACATAAATTGTTCAAAAGTACCATATGTAAACTATTACCTTTCAGTACTAAGTTATTTTGTTTCATTGAGAGCTCTGTAAAGCCCCTATTCACATGATGTATTGTGCGGGTCCGTAACTGTCCGCAATTGTGGATCCACACAGTATTAAGGTTAAATTGCCATGTTGGCAATTTGCGATAATTAAGTGGGTTTTGGGCTGCAGTTTGCGCACTCGGTCTCTAAAAGGTCCGCCATCATTGTAATAGGGAATGCTGAATAATGAATAAAGTAATGGAATATAAAATAAATGTCCCTCCTTGCTCCAGAGCTTGCCAGACTACCCTTTCAGACTTCTGGGAAAGTTGGATAACATGGCATGTGGAGCTGTAATAGGGAATACTGAATACTATACTAATACTATAATGAATACAATAAAATTCATAACACTGAGCCAATCAGGTCCTGCCTTAACTGTACCCAGCACTATACTGGGCTTCATTTCTCCTATAACTAGGACTATTATTATTGTATATAGACAAACTGTAGTGTGAAAAATGTCTAAAATGACCATGTCCCCAATGGCTGTTTCTCACCTTATTAGTGTACACTCTGTATATAGAGATAGACAGTGTCAATTCTTCTAGATGCACTTACACACAGGGTTTGAAGGGACTCAGCAGGTAGGTTCATCCAAACATCTTAGAGAACTAAGCTAAGATCTTCTGTGGATGTAGGCTTGCTCCAATCCTTCCGTCTCTTCATGTAATCCCAGATAGACTGGATGATGTTAACATGAAGGCTCTGTGGGGGCCATATCATCACTTCCAGGACTTCCCCTCCAATGGACGGTTACAACAAGTATTGAATTTGTTTAGATTTCTCTTTTATTCGTTAACTTCATGTTGTTAATTAACAAAAATAAACTAATAAGACTTCTATTTTTAAAAGCATTCTTATTTTGCATCATATTTTCTCATACCTGCCTAAAACCTTTGTACGATTCTATATATATATATATATATATAAATATATATATATATATATACACACAGCATCATACAAAGGTTTTATATATAACAAAGTATTTGTGAGTGCAACTACAACATTTGGAGGAGCAACATGCAAATGAGGGAGCCAGGCATATCAGATGCTCCCACTTGGACTCACATGTTGGCTTCTCCTGGCCCTCTCAGCATATTTGATAATGCCACAATAATTTTCATATTATGCATTTACTTAATAAGCCTTGATGACATTAATGTGTATATTACACCTCACATCTATAGATAAAAAGCAATGCGCAGATTGTGCAAAATGAAAATTGACATTTCCCCTATTTCAGTACTTAATATGTCATGCCCATCTTGTAGCACTGTAAAAAGTTATCTATCCAGTTACTATGCTCTGTTTCCTGATTTTAGAAACACCCTACATGTGGCCCTAATATTTTTCCTGTAAATATGACAGGGCTTAGAAATGAAAGAGCACCATGTGTATTTGAGATCGAATCTAGTTATTTACACTGCATTGGTGGGCAATTGCAGAGGCTCTGAAGTAAAATAGAAAATTGACTCCCAAAATATAAACCCATTTTAGAGACTATACTCTACGGAATTTATTAAGGGGTATAGTTGGCATTTTGAGCCCAAGAGTGCTTCCCAAAACAATTTAATTTTTAAAGAAATATGTCATTTCAGTGCCTTATAAGTTGTACCCACTTTATGTCTACATAGGCACATGTTTTAAAATTTTAACCTGGTTATCCCTAGCACAAATTGTATATGTGGGCGCAAACTGCTGTTTGAACACAGCAGGGCTCAGAAGAAAAGGAGTGCTGTGCTTTTGGAGTGTAGAGTTAGAGGGACTGGTTTTTAGACGCCATGTCACTTTTGCAGAGCCCGGAGCTGATAGTAAAGTGGAATTCCTGTACGAAGGAAACATAGAATGATGTCTGTAAATATAGTTGTAGCTGTAAAAGTGCAACAGCAGATAGCAATACGGCGATACAATCAGTAAGGCAGGGTCAGCGTTTTCAAGACATTTTTAATATGGTTAATCCTCATACATTTTGGTTTTAATCATGGTAGCTTACTGGTTCGCATTGTCACCTTGAATCCAGCCAAGGACAACATTTGCATGGAGCTTGTATGCTCTCTCTGTGTTTGCATGTGTTTCCTATTGGTACTCCGGTTTCCTATTATACTCCAAAGACATACTGAGGGAATTTAGATTGTGAGCCCTATATGGGACAGTGAGTGATGACAATGTGTGGAAATGCTGACGCTATATAATAAAAACAAAAGAAATAAATAATTAAAAAAAAAAAGAGGACTTAATATTTTTTGTAACTAAGTGGGTTCTGTTTGCCCAAAGTGAATTTGTATATAAGGCTACCTAGAGGTGCATAAATCTAGAGATTGCATAATTTGGCTTTTGCAATTGGAAGCCATTGTAGAATCTTTTTGCAATAATTCTATAATTTTATGACAGACAGCAGGTCCCTAATACCTTAAAAATGCAGTCATCATTTTAGGTGGTTCATCATTATGAATTACAGGAGGAGCAATCCAGATATAAAGTACATAACCAAAGGGATGTATCAATAAATTCTCGATGACTTCCGGTCATGCCATGTGTGATCATTTGCCTTGCTGTTCATCATGTCTATATCTACTACTTTATTGATGCAGAGAATAATTAATTAAGTTAATAGTGTATGATGTATATTATTGTTATATATTTATGTAGTTGAACATTACAGGAAAAACTAGTGTTATGTGATGTTGATAGGGTAGGCCGTGGTCTTTGTACGGATGTCTTGCTGTTGATCCTTGGCATTTGTAGCATCCATGGTAGTGTTGTTTGTCTTTCATATCGCACACTTGTTTCTGCAGCTGTAGGCTGCAGCTCTCTAACCTGACTTGTATTTTATATTTTGTTCTTTTTTAACTCTTCTGATTCCAAATGTTTTCTTCTTGGCCTGGTTTGTCACACTATCTGAAAAAAACAAAGAGAATCATATGTGAAGCCATTTTGTCAAAATTGTTGAACCTAGGAACACACACACACACACACACACACACACACACACATATATATATATATATATATATATATATATATGCAACTGCAGTATTTTGCCTTCATTGTTTGTGTAAAGCTGGATGCTTGTAGAAGGTAGGAGGGGCATCAGGGCGAGACATGTGATTGGGCTGTTCACAAAACAGAGCACCCATAAAATAACACCATGAAGAGTCTGCCTACTCAGCCAATATGGACTGAGAACATTAAATGGGGCTATCCAGGGACTAATAAAGCTTACCGCTGCATTTACTGTACTGGTTCTACAGGTTGGCAAAGGAGCTTTATTTTACTTACTGCCTGCAGGTTCTTTTTCCAGCTGGACCTGAGGCAGGTTCCAACCCCGGCTCACTCCACCTTCTCCTCCTAGCTACTCTCCCATTTTCTCAGGTACTTACCTGTACTCTACTGGAAGAATATAGTAAAGCCAGACCCCATAGCACACATATCAACCTGTGAAAATAGGAGAGGAGGGAGGAGGTGGAGCAACCCAGGGGCCAGGTTCTAGATCTGATCACAGGACTTTGAGCCAGCCCGTAAACTCCCAGGTCTAGCATGAAAAAGAAGCCTGAGGCCGTAAGTAAAATAAAAACCCCTTTAAAGTTTATTAATAACATACACCCCAGTCACCTTTGCAAAGGGCACTTCAATGTACTCCACCGTACTTAATGGGCCTGTGGTCTGAGCAGAGTTGAGTCAGTGGCTGCAGGGGAGACAAAGGTATGAAAGTCCTGGCCTCCACAGCTGCCCTCCACGCAGAGAACTTTTATATTAGTATATTAATAATAATAATGCACTGGTAAGTTTTATTAATCTCTGGTTACCCCTTTAACAATTACTACAATCAGCATAGTGATACATCTATAGATGTCTATGGAGTAAAATTACACTTCTCTGGACAATACCTGGGATAGGTATCATCAAATCTTACAGAGTATGTGCTCTATAAATAAATAAATAAATATATACAGTATAGCATATAGGTAGTGCTGGAACTACCACCATAGCCACTGTAGTGGCTGCTATGGGCCTGTGACCTTAGGTCTGATTATCCCCCTGCTGTTATACCTTGTGGCGACCAGCAAAGGGATCGTTTTACAATGTGGGAACCAGTAAAGAGAGGATTTTAGTATGTGGGGGTCAGTAAAGGGGGTGTTGTGCCATGTGGGCGCCTGGAAAGGGGGCACTATGCCATATGGGGGTGGGGAGTCCAAGTCAAAAGTTTGCTGTGAGGACCAGTCTTTGCTAGTTATACCCCTACATATAAGCAAATTAAAAAGGTTTACTATATATATTTATATATATATATCTCTAAAGTAAACCTTTTTTATTACATTTTTAAAAATGAAAACTAAAATAAAAATGTTTGATTTATGAATGACACCGTATCAGTTCTCTAAAATCGTTCTTGGATGGGCAGTAAATGGCTAATAGTTGTGCATGCAGTGCTTTTTACAATGTTGTTTAGCCATCATCACCCTTAATACAAAGATCTGTGACAAAAAGACATTTCACATAAAAACTTTCCATTATGGCCAATCTGCAATGTCAAAATATAGAACTAATAGACTATTCAGAGGTAAATTCCAAAGATCCTTTCACCAAGCAGTTTTCACAGGGTTGAACTCTTACGAAGTGTCTGCTTTGGGCCTCTAGTCTGGACGTCATCCAGCTGGCAGCTATATGTAACTTTTTATTCACAGACTTGGATCATCCCTGACATTGACTTTTGTATTCATGCATCAATCTGGGTAAATGCCATTTTATTGTTGCATTTCCATATCCAGCGTTCACTCAAAAAATGTTTGGTTTCAGATATTTTTTCAGAATTTTTTAAAGAGAATAATGTTTTGTGCCTATTGAAATGCTGTTAAAAATCACTAGGTGCCAGCTAAACAATTTAGGACTGTTTTAGAGAAAAAAACAATAGGGCTTAAATGACATTGGCTGCAGTGTAAGTGCATGATGTAACAACTAGGAAGGACTATAATGTGCATAGTTACTAATACCGGTACACCGCCAAACAGTGCACTAATATGAATTCTGAGTGTAGCAAGAGCCATATTTTATCAGATTCCATCAGATCTCATTTGTTGCCAGCTTTATGGGGTACATATACAAAACCGTATGGCCGTAGGATCAGGCTTGCTGTTTGTTTCCAAGGAGGTACACAGGTTTGTATAGGAGCTGTAGAAATTATTGTAAGGTTGCTTCGTTTTTTTCATTCCCTAAGATCCTATTAGAAAAAGGGCCAGCTATTAATGGGAGCTACTTAGATTGGGTCACTGTTAACAGTCAGGTACCACACGGTTCAGTATTGGGTTCCTTTATTTTTATAAATGTAAGGAGATTTAAACCAGTGCCCCGCGTACCATAAACACCGTGATTTTACAGTACCTGCAAAGTGGATGGGATTCTGGCTAATCCCATCCACACATTGTAGAAAAATATCCACAGTGGACATGCTGCAATTTCAAAAACCAGCAGGTTTTTCTAAATCGCAGCATGTCAGTTATACCTACGTAAACGCTGGTGGTTTCCATATAGATATAATAGAAGCAGAAAGTGAGAAGCGCCTCAGGAAAAACCGAGATGCGTTTCCACCGCAGTTTTTCCCACAGCAATTTTTGGCTGCGGCTCGCTAGGTGGGGCCTTAGCGTAAAAGGAGTTTTCAAATGAACATCAACATTAAAGTTGTAGACAATATTTTTGAAATATAAGTAATTAAAAATGTTGCAGAGTTTTAAAGATTTTCTTTAGCCATCTTAATCAGGATTATAATGCATGTCACTATTAAAACTGTAGTAAAACTGACATGGGAAAAGTTTTAAGAACAGTAGTCAACAGTAAATTTAACTGTAAATTACCCCTTTTTCATTGGATCACATATAAATTCCCAAGTCTAAAAATGCCCAAACTATTAAAATATAAAATAATTTCTCCCATACAGTAAACACTGTAGAAAAATTCATTAAAATGGCCGAATTGCCGTTTTTTTACCTCGTCGACTCCCAAAGAAAATGGAATAAAAAGTGATCTAAATATCATACATTCTGCAAAATGGTATTAACAAAAACTACATATTGTCCTGAAAAAAGATATCTGATACAGCTGCATACACTGAAATTTAAAAAAAAAAGGTGTCAGAAAATGGCAACTGAAAGAATTTTTTTTCCTTCAAAATTTAGAATTTTTTTAAAGGTATGAAAAAAGCTATATTAATCTGGTATCCTCTGATCATACTGACCCAATGAATAAAGCTAACATGTCATTTTTGCTGCACAGTGCAAGCCATTCTGAATTTTTTTTTCCAGCTTCCCAGTACATTTTGCAGAATATTAAAAGGTACTGCATTTTTTTATTCAAGTCCACCCTATGCTGATTTTTTTCCAGCTTCCCAGTACATATTGCAGAATATTATTATTTTACACTAGGTTCACACCTGCTTTCAGGTTTCCGTTCTTTGGATCCACTTAGGGACCCGATAAACGGAAACCCAATTGGCTTAAACAGCAGATATCTGCGGATACTAAATAGACTATAATGGGGTCCTCCGGTTTTCCGCCCGAAAAATGCGGGACTTTTCTCTCCACATTTTTCAAGTAGAATGGGAAACGGAATCCCCAAACAGAAACTGGGAGCAGGTGTGAACCTATCCTTACAGAATATTGAAAGGTACCATTTTGAAGTAAAATTTGGCTCACAAAAAACAAGGCCTCATATGACTATGTAAATGGGAAAAATTCTAAAGTTTTGACTTTTGGAAGGCAGGGAGTAAAAACAATTCAAACACAAAAATGAAAAATGGCTTTGTCCTGTAAGGGTTAATGTCGTGAAGCTGCATATGAAGAGGATAAAAGTGTACAAGAAGGACATAATATAGCTTGAGAGGATTTAGAGGAAACCGAGGTAATACATAAAACTGATAAATTTGGATACCAAAAACGGTAGACCAGGAATTTATTCTGATGGTCACATTTTTCCCCTTTCGCGTAATGGGATAGCCCCTAGACCAATTTTCAAGAAGTATTTTTCTAGTCTACCTACATTATACTTTTCCTATGACAATCAGCAGACTTGGATCTTGTCCTATCACTGGATACTATCCCCACCCAAACTGCGAGAGTTAAGTGCAACATAGAATGAACCCCTCCTAGAGCTTAAAATCGAATCAATAAAGATAAGAGACGCCACGCCATTAATTGTCAGGATTTTGAGTCACACTGTTTGTTTTCTAGCATGCATTACTGTGCTCTTCCCCAGAAGAAAATGGATCTAAGTGTTTTGTTACACAATAGTACATGAATATTGTGTGCAAAATGTCAATTGTGCAAAAACGATTAGCCTTGCCATGTCTTAACAGTGTATTAAGCTTAATGTACACTTGATATAGGATTCATCTGACAGCTACTTCTCCTGAGTCCCAAATACCACATATAAGTGCATGCTTAGCCAAGTGTTCATGTGTTTTCAACATGGAGAGAGATATAAGCCTCTGTCAGAATCCTCTGGCCAACACTTATCTTAAATGGTAGTGAATCCTTCTTTTCACCAATATCTGCCATCAGTAGAGAGGCAGAAAACCTTGGCACACATTACATAGTTGCAGGATAAGCCAACTTTGATCTAATGTGTACATGGAGCTGTCATTGGGAGGAATAAACTGGGCAATTGCCCTGGAGCCCACCAGGTAGGCTCTGCACTACCTCCAGTCATTTGAGGCACAAGTCCCAGACTTTGGGTCTAGTGTCCTTGATTCTCAGAAAAGTACTAATTTCAATGGTATCCATGGACTCCAAATGCCAGGTCAATACACAGAAATTCAGCATCCCAGAGCACATTGCACAGTGGTGTCAATGGATCAAGGTGCATCTTGAATTCAAAGACCAGAAAAGCCCCAGTATCTCTGCCCATCATATGATCAGGGTAAGAGGATAAATTTTATTATTTTCTAGGAAAAAATGAGTGGCCGTATTACATATTAGTAGCCCAAAGTTGGGCATTTTTATTGTATGAGAGCACAAAGGGAATTGTTAATACTGCTTTGGGGTAGAAAGTATATTATTTACTAATAGGCATTATTGTTTTTTAGGAAGCACAACGGAGGCATTATAAGTGCATTGAGGCATAAAGTGTGCATTATTAATTATTACGGTCTAGGGCATTATTACTATGCAAAACACTACAAAGAACACTATTGCTATGTAGCGCCTAAAGGGGCCCAAAGAGGAACAAGAGCCTAACTACTGGGGTGATCATGATGTGCTATATGATTGCCACTATTGCTTTTGGGGACAATTTATCTGACGCTATTGTTTTCAGAGTTGCTCTTTGAATGGCACTATTTTGTCAGGGTAACTATAGTTACTATTATTTCTAAAGTAATAGGGGCAAATGGGGCAGCAACAGGCACAGATTTGGAGGTAGTATTTGCATTGAGGGTCTATATAGGTTAGAAAAGGTAAGGAGGGTGCTTGAAAAGTAAGGAGCCAAAGTTGTCTGGGCAGACAATTGGGGGTTGGAAAGAGTCTTCATGGAGGTATGGGGCAGATGAAAAAGATGAGAAAAGTGAATCAACTGTGAGTCAGTGAATTTAACTGTATTGTATTCATGTATACAGTCTACGGAGTACCCTTATAGAACTGGAATCTTACCTCTATACGATTACTGTATGGTGGCAATATGGGTCCTTCTATTGAAGCAGTATGTAGAATTAGTAGTGGTGTGGCAGTATTATTTGGGTCCTGTATAGTGGTATCATTGCTAAAATTAGCTTTAGTATAGTGTATCAATAATAATAAGGAGTTAATATTTAATCTTGCAATAGTTGTAACGTCTCTGCCTGTTCAGGTCTCTGCGCCACCCTCTGCTCGCACGCTGCGGCAAAGGAGGCGTGTTCAGTTTGATTCCTTGCGTAGGTTTCTTGTTGCTCAGTCTGAACACTGTCCTAGACTATGTAATTGATTTTCTGCCACACTCGTCTCTTCTCCTTGGTTTTCCTCTGCTCCACTAATAGTTAATCTCAGCCTTGCCTGTGTGATTGACAGCCTGTCTACCAATCCAGTCTGGGGCAGGTCCAGACTTTCTATAAACAGGTTGTTAGCCCTCACATGGTCGCTGGTTATCGCTTCTTGCATTCTGGCTATTTCTCCTTGCTGTTTTTGTTACCTGTATTCCTATTCCTGACCTCTGGCCTTGATTTTTGACTATTCTCTTGGACTTTGATTCTGTACTGCATTGCTCGTCTGTTACCGACCCCTTGGCTAGCTGACCTCCTTTTTGTTGTTCGTCCTGTCTGCGTTCTGTGTTGTCACCTATTTTAGGTAGGGCCTGTCGACCAGTTGCTGCTGTCACCTAGGACAGATCAGGCAAGTTAGCCAGGGACAGTGGGGGGGTTCAGCTTAGGGCTCACTGTCTTGTTGTGCCCCTCCCCCAGGGTTCTGCAGCAGCACTGGGGAATCGCTCCTCTAGCAATTCCCTTACAATAGTGATATTATTTGATAACAATATATGTATATAAATATTTTTTTCTATTTGTGTGGGTCATATACCCTGGTACTTGTGTCCCTGATCTTTTAAGACTCTACTAATACCCCTGAAAACTGCAGTGCTCTGTATATTGGTTTCTGACTTGACTGAATGTAACTATGTGGGTATAATATATTAGCATTTGGTACCCCACTTTGCCCAGGGCTACACTTCCACAGTCTAAAACTAGCACTTTGTAACTTTATATCAGAAACGTGTAACCAATACAAACTAAAGAGAGACTGTAATTCATAGATCACATCAGATTATCAAGGCAAGGATAAAGCTGGCCATAGACATTACCTGCATATATTAGACTATCAAAGGAAGGATAAAGCTGGCTATAAACTTTAAATGTATACCATTTAATATGTTTGGGCGGCTTCCTGACATTCTCCTAATGCAGGTGTTGGGAAAGATTGAAATCCAATTGCCTGATCCTTTTTTTTTCTCAGAGATACCGTCCCTGTTCAGAACACACGCACTGGTTGAGCCAAGCCTGCATGTTTGTAGGATGTCGGGTGATATAGCTGTCAGCCAAGTGATCAGTAGGAAAATTAATTTTCTTTGTTATTCATTCTTAATTGTGAGAAAGAAAAAAAGAATAACCTAAATAACCCTTACTGATAGTCATAAAGAATCCAACCTGGTAAAGTCATTAGGGTCAAAGTTTACACATTAAAAAATATATGCAACTAGTTAAAATATTTCTACATATACATACAGTGCACACAAAATGCACACCTATAGTAATGTTGTCCATATTCTTTATTAAGAGTCTCATGGAGTGTTCAACTTAAACGACCAGTGGTGTATTATATACGGTCTGTGGTCATGTGATGGTCACACAGGTGCAAAGCTTGTTATAGTAACAGCTCAGTAATCAGATATCTGCCTGGTGCTCATCACATGACCATGGACCGTATATTACATGATCATGGACTGTATATCACATGACTATGGACTGTACATCACATGACCATGGACTGTATATCACATGACCATGGACTGTACATCACATGACTATGGACTGTACATCACATGACCATGGACTGTATATCACATGAGCATGGACTGTACATCACATGACCATGGACTGTATATCACATTACCAGGACTAATTGTTATCTACTGGAAATAAGCAAAGTGAATGTCAGCAAGCAGAGATCTAGAAGACAGTGAGGAATTGAGACAGAAAGTATTTTGGAAAATTATATAACTTTTTACTATACAAACATTAAAATTTGTCTTTCAATTTTTGTCTGAAAATAAACAAACCCTTTAAAAAGTTTTCCCATGTCAGGGTTTCATCTGCACTCCTGTTTCCTCTCCTTGCCAATTCCTGGTTTCAGTGACATGTTGGTGGTTAGGCCTAGCCTGTGTTATATACATCTCAGGCCAGCTCAAAGACACTGTACACTGTTATCTCTAGACTTACATACAGAGATAACATAGGCATTGATCAAGCACTGTTCTAGCCTTTATCATTTTGCAGAGCTGACAGACTGCTCCATTTGTCAAAAACAGTAAAAAGAAGAGAAAGAGGTGGTCAGGACAGGGACTGATCATCAGCCTAACACTGCAGCTTGATAACAGAGGTGGCCTGAAACCAAGGCAACATGCAACATAAAGCACTGTATTGGGTAAAACACTTCATTTAGGTCATTGTACAAATATAATTCTGGAGGTGGGAATATCCCTTTAATGTTTTTACTGTTATATAATGTTTTACACATTTAGCATTGTTTTTATATAATGTTACCCTGTATAATGTCACACTGTGCCTTTCAGGCAGAACATACAATTTCATGTTGCTGTGTTGTTTTATCAGTCTCAATTTGGATGCTGAAACTCAATCTATGTGATGGACTGGTTATAATGTCAGATGCTGGTCATGAGCAGGTCACATATACGTAGTAAGTCTCCTCTGACATTAACTAGAGATATATAAAGTTCAGAAATTTTTATATAAAATTAAAAGGGTTGTTTGAGACAATTTTTTTTTTTTTCATAAACAGCATTGCATCTGCCCATTGGGCTATAGTGTGTCTTATATTGCAGCTTCTCATGCATTGAGGTGAACTATAAGGGTACATACTATAAGGGTACAACCACATGGTGTAGTAATGATATTGTCGTGGTAAAGACAAAAAGTAAGCAGCCATGCCAATGACATTGTCATTACCGCCACATCATGACCACATCATGACCACACCATGTAGATGTCCCATAGTGCCAAACATAGCCCCTGGGAAGATACAGCAGTTTTTCTGAACAGACAGCAGACGTTTTGTGTTTTCTTCCTGGACAAACCCTTTAAGTGGTGCCTGAGTTTTCATGAAAAGTTGAAATATCTGCAGCGTTTTGCTATAACTGTTTGTTCTATAACTGTATAAGCCTTCATACATGATGTTCTATTAGTTTTTCTGCTGCTAATAATCGCATTATGGCTAAAACATGTTTTACATTTGTCTCTCAGACTGTGGGTGTTTGCAATAAGTAGCAGACTGCCCCCTCCCCTATCCATTACTGATATTGTTCTGCCATTCTGCCAGGAGTAACTATACACTAGCAAAACAAATAACTAAGAAAAGCCCAAGTGACCATAATATAGAAAATCAAGGAGAAATGGATTACAAATACATGAAGGCAAGCAGCTAAAACAAAGAAAAAAAACAGTCTATGAGCACAGTTAGGAAAGCTACTTTTTGTCTGTGAATAATATCCCATCACACAAGCAGCCAGAAGCAGATACAAGTATGTAGAAGACTTTTCTTACATTGTACACTGTGAGATTTGTAGAATCTTCAGTCCTATGCACAGAGCAGTTTGCAGACATGTGTGCATTCTGTGAGGGGAATCAACCTCTCCCATCTGCATTCACTGTGTGAAGACAGAACAGAACCTCCCCCTCTAGACAGCTTGCTTCTATTTTGTATCTATGAATGGACTTCTCTAGTAACAAGAACTTTCCTAGTGACAAAAGAGAAAATTAGCTAGAAGGTAGAATACTAGTGGCAGGAACCTTAGAGAGGTTTTTCAGACAGAAAGCAGTCACATTTTTAACTAAAGTGCATTACATTTTGGTCCTGAATCATAAGCTCTATGAAATGATACTAAGTTGTCTGAAAAGTTACTGACCATTTAAGTTACATAAAAACTTAACACATTGCGCACACACTGCCCTACATATATTGTTCTGATCCGGAGCTACATTGTGTCTTATAAATCATTCTCCTCCAGAGCTGTATTTCTAATTCTTCAAGCTACTGAGCTCAAATCTGCCTAACTTTTGCTTGTTCTGTGCCGGTACACAACTTTCTCTGGTGATTTGCACTCTAGCAAGTTCTCAGTGTTCTATACAGTAAAATAATACCTTTCCCAGCATGCACTGCAGTAGAGAGGATTGCATTATAGATCAGATAAGCTCCCAGGGGTGTGTCTGATGACAAATTGTGTATGGATTCCATTAAAAACCTCTTAATGTAGCACTCTCTGCTTGTCCATATCATCATAGGAGACAGAACAGCATTTTTCACATCAAATGTGACATATCTTTATAACTGACACATACTAAAGGATACATTTATGAGTTTACACTGATCTTCTGGCAGGCCTCCTATTGGCGCAATAGCCCTCCCCTAATGTCCAATCTGCAATAGAAGACCATACTAGACCCCTCTGCTTTTAGCTAAACTCAACCTTCAGTCAGAAGGGCTTGAGAGGGTATTGACTCTTATTTTCGTGCCTGGTTTGTAAAAGACATAACTTTGCATAATGCACTACAGACTGATAAACAGGCAATTGTTTGCTTTCTGTTTGTTTCCTCATTTATGTCTAGGGTTACTGTCCTTCTAACAGAATCCATAAGGTCCTGGCCATAGGAGAAAAGCAAACAACAGTCAAGTGCCAGTTCCTCTGTGCCAGAATTCTTTCACTGTGCCCTAAGTCAATCACTTAAACCAAATAAATGTAGCATTTCAGACCAGAATTGCATAAAAAGTTAAAAAAAAAGTTATTTAATTAAACAACAACCCTCTAAATCACTTCATACATTTCAAACATACACAAAGATGTAGCCCAAAGACCTCCTTCTGTGTCTCCCATAGACTTAGAGGTAGAGAGACTATGCAAGCAATGCCACAAGGATTGTGAACCCCCATTCTCAGGATTAGAAGGGATTCATCAGTTAGATGTCCATTGATCAGGGTTCCTTGGCATATCACCCATTTAGTGAATACGTTAATGTCCTTTGTCACCAGTAAAGTTCTATTCGCAGCTTCCATTTATAAGCCATGATCCTGTATAACCTAGTAGTATAATGTATACCTAATAATATACGATCCAAAGCATGTTACATTGGTTAAATTATAGAACTGTAATGCAAGCAAAAAATCCAAGATCCTGATGGCTCCTGAAACCCCCAGGAATCAGCTGATATTTCCAGGGAATTTGCCGATAGCCAAATATTTATCATATTGTACACGAGAAGGTCAAGCCAAATGGAAAAACATAGTCTACTCTGCCTAATAGAGTTGGAGACCCCATCTCTAATGTCCATAAGACTCATGAATAGGGGTTGTCTTGTCCCAGCAACCCCTTAATGGGAATTTTCAACAGCCAAATTTAATGGTATTCAACCTCTAGAGAAGCAGGGAAGATGTCCAGGAGTAAATATCTTAGAGACTTTGATAAGGGCCAGATTGTGATATGACTAGGTCAAAATATGTTCAAAACAGCATGTTTCATCGGATGTTCCCAGTATGCCGTGGTTAGTATTTATCAAAAGTGGTCCAAGGAAGGACAAAAAGTTAACTGGCGAATGGCTCAGGGGTGTCAAAAGCTCATTGTTGTACATAGGGAGTGTAGGCTAGCCCATCTAGGGTGATCCCATATTAGATATAGCATAAATAGCTGAAAAGGTTAATGCTTGCAACTTACAGGAATTAGAGAACCTGTAGTTGAAGAGGCAATCCATGGAAAAGTTTTATCTTTTCCCTGGAATGTAAAGTGTGTGCTGTACATAGCTGCAGGAATTTTCTGCATTTATCCATTATCATTGCCATTCGGATCTGGTGTTACATCACATGACCTGCATTGTGACCTACCGATTCACACAGCGCCTGCTGTGTCTAATGTAAGTCCACCATCTTAGTTGAGTCTATGACACTCACATTGAAGCTCACAAAGACTGGCATAGAGAGGAAGAATTCTCATTGCCATTCGGATCTGGTGTTGCATCACATGACCTGCATTGTGACCTACCAATTCAGGCTGCATTCACACCTGCACATGTACTCCGTTCGGGGTTTCCATCCCCAAACCCATTTAAAAATTGCATTTTTCGCCCTTTTTGGGTGGGAAACTGGTGGAAACCCTACGGACCCCAATATAGTCTATGGGGTCTGTGGGTTTCCGTGGGTAACTGCTTTTTTAAGCAGATTAGGTTTCCATTCGCTTGGGGACCCCCCAAACGGAAACCTGAACGCAGGTGTGAACCTAGCGTCACACAGCGCCTGCTGTGTGGAATGTAAGTCATAGAGAGGGAGAATTCTATGAATTAGCAATATAGGTCATGTGACATTGCTGGACCTGATTGGAGGTTATAACAGACAAGTGTGGCAATCTGGGGCACAATTACGCCTGCATGTATAGTGCACACATTACAATATAACTTTTCCCTGGATCTTGGTGCTAGATACAACTGGACACCTTGAGAGGTCTTCTGATGTCCATGAGGTCTACAATGGGTCAGAGTTGTTTTTGTGGCACAATGGGAAACTACACACTATTAGACAGGTGGTGTTAATGTTATGCCTGATTGGTGTATATACTGTATAGCTATACATATAGTCCTTTGACTTCTGTGGACACAATCAATTAGTAATAGACATGTCAGTCTACAGCAATATGTTCCGTGCTGCGGCCCCTGAATAGATCCTGTTGTGACTAATTAGCAGGGTATCTACACGCAGATATACCGATTATCCACCGAGTCAGCTCCAGCCATCTTTTTATAGCCTTCTTTTATTTTCTCTTGATTTTTGCTGTTTACATACAGCAGTTTTATAATCTTTGGCTGATAGTATGTTCTTTATTGCTCCTGTGTGATTGCAAATAGTTTAAGCGTCATAATATACATAAATATTTGAACAGTGGGGGAGAGTCGGAGTCTCTCTCCGAGTTCAGGGAATACTTTAAAACAAACAATGCCACTAGAGGGACCTTGAATTGGAAATCCAGCTGTATCCTGCAGAGGTCAATGCAATTTAATACACAGATATATATTTTTGGAATAATAAGTAGCCAATGTGATCACTGATTTGTTTAATTCTAGCCTAGCAGATTAAACGCCGCGCTTTGTCTATATTGCGGTTATTGCTATCTTTGTTTGAGAAGGATCACTAAAATAATTCCACTTGAGAAAAATAAATTTGTTTTCTTTTCTGACTTCGAGACCTGAGCTGTTTTAATTAGTTTACTTGCTCTTTGCATTTGGCCACCGAATGCGTCGGCTACAAAGAACAGACTGCCTTGTGTCTTTTTAATATTGTCTGTGAATAGTCGAAAATCAGACTAAAAGACGTCGGTCTTAGAAAGTGGGATCTCCAGGAAGCAAAAATGGAGGCAAACAGTAGAGCTAATTTAGCCAGGCATAGCTGGTGTTGTTTGTGGTTGTCCCTGACAGCAGTGCTGACTCCGAGCACCTGTGTTTGCTTACTAGATTTCCCCAATCTGCTAGAAAATGGCCTGAGCATGTCACATGGCAGCGAGATAGTCCAAGTACCATGGGAATACAAAAGCCTGGGCTTTTAGCAGAGTTAATCATTAATGCGCCTTTTCTTTGTCCCATTCAGGAGTGCTGACAAGCTCTTTGATATTTCATATTTGCCATAAGGTCAGTTGCAGTCATAACCAGGAACTAATGAACACATTGACTCATAGATCCCAGTTCCATTGCCTTCGTGCACTCAACGTGCAGGCTATCGATTTAATTTTACCTGGCTTCAGTCCTTCCTGTTGCCATTTTTTCCAGGCTATATTTATAGAGTTCCTGTATTCGTTGCCAGCTAAAATGTCAAACAGAGTGTCAAGCTGTGTTACAAAACCATTAGAATATTGGAAGTAGGTGCAGTGGTTTTCTCTATCCGGATTATAAGCTACTAGAATTGTTATATTTACAGTTGCACACCCTATGAATCATGTTTTTGCAGAACAATTTCCTATTACATTTGGCAAATTCTGATAAGATACAATTAATATAAGAGATCTCCGTTTTGCACGGCTTACAGTATTCATTGTAAGGATAACAAAGGCATTGGGCAAGCCAGACAACTTCTTGCACCGGCCCATTGTCTTGCTGACTGAATTTATATCTGTTCTGGGATCCTTGTTCCTGCTCTTTCAAAAGGAGAGTTGAAGCTTAGATAGACACACTTGAGTAGATGTTGGTGTGAGGCCTAGTTTACTCTTGACGCCTTTTTTATATGTTTAGTATTTCAAAAAGACAATGGGAGAAATATATCAACGCTTGCTCACCATACCACTGTGCACTAGTCTCTCCAAGCACTGCAGAATGCAACAGATTCCTCAAGAGGGTGCCCACTCGACACAACTCTAAAATCCCATACCTTTTTTTCAACAGGGCCTTCATAAATAAAGCATTCCTCTTAAATGTCACCTTATTTATGCCGAATAACTGATGTCTTTAGGCTTGAAATGGATGACAATGGAGTTCAATTATTTTTCTCCTTTAAGTATGAAAGACACACCATGCTGCATTTCCTGAGCAGTAACAAAGCAGATCCATATAACAAACATTTTTGCAACTTTTTTTCTTTATACTTTGTGCTTCTTTTCATTTTTAGGTTCTCTGCTTTCTCTAAGTGAAAGATAGGATTTATTTTTTCTATATACAGTAATACCTCGTACACTTGCGTTTCCGAATTTGCGAATTCACAGATTCGCGATATTTTTTTGGCAACTAACATATATAGATTTTGCTCTTTTTTCTCAGATCTGTGAAATTTAATTAAAAAAAACACCTTCGCTATTGGGTAGTAGCGTCCTGTTCGTTACGTACCCGGTAATTAGTTTCATTTTACTGTGAGTGTATAAGAAAAATGAATGAATGTATTAATATACAGTACTGTACAGTATACTTTAGTATACTGTACAGTACTGTAGGGTAAAGTTTATTGATATTTAGGGGTTAAACATTAGAAATCGGCATTGTAAGCGCTTCTAAGCGCTTGTACCAAACATTCGCGATTCCTCGCGATCCGCGACCCGCTCTGTAACCTAACCTCGCGAATGTACGAGGTATTACTGTATATGAGAAAAACAAAGTCCACCCTCTTTAAATTCTATGGTTTTATGTATCAAGAAATAATAAAAAAAAAATCTGCTCCTTAAAAGGTCTTACAATAAAGTAAATAGAATCTCAGATGAACAACAAAACACTACAGAATCCACCATTTCAATAGTTATTTAACAAAAATGAAGCCAAAATGTAAAAACTGTGAAAAAGTGTACCCCATGATCAATAAGGCCTCATACGCACGACCATGTGCACAGTCAGTGTGCTAGCCGTGTCTTTCACGGCTAGCACATTGACCCATTCATTTCTACGGCCCCATACATTCAGTATGTCCGTGTATTTTCACGGTCCGGTGTATATGGCCGTGAGCAAAAATCTAGGACAGGTCCTATTCCTGTCTGTTTTGCAGACCGTGCTCACTGGCCCCAATGAATGGGGCCACAGAAGGACGGGTGGCACAAGGATGACACCCATGTGTCGGCTGTGCCGTTCAATCATGGCCCTTACTTGTAGAACCACCTGTAGCAGCAATAACTTTAAGTAATACTTTTTCAGCCTCTCAATTTGTCCTGGAAAAATTTGTGTCCACTCTTTTTTACATCGCTTCAGTTCATTGAGGTTTGTGGGCATTTGTTTATGCACAGTTCTGTTAGGGTCCTGCCAGAGCATTTCAATTGGATTGAAGTCTGGACTCTGACTGGGCCTTAGTACCACCTTGATTCTTTTCTTTTTCAGCCATTCTATTGTAGATTTTCCAGTGTCCTTGGGATCATTGTTCTATTGCATGACTCAAGCTTTAGCTGATAGATACAGGGCCTCACATTTGACTCTAGAATACTTTGATATACAGATGAGGTCATAGTCAACTCAATGATTGCAAGGTGCCCAAGTAAAGGGATTATACAACAAGCTCAAATCATTACCTCTCGATCACCATGCTTAAAAGTAGGTATTGGATGTTTCTGCTGATATGCTGTGTTGGTTTTTCACCAAATGTGGTGCTGGTCATTATGGCCAAGCATCTCCACTTTCCTCTTGTTTGTCCAAACACATTGTTGCAGAAGTCTTTTAGCTTCTTCAGATGAAGCTTTGTAAACTTAAGTTGTGGTACCATGTTCTTTTTAGAAAGAAGAGGTTTTCTCTTGGAAACCCTTCCAATCCTACTTCTAATTGTACTGTCCTCAACTTGCGCATTTAACATGCTAACTGAGGCCTGTAGAGTCATAGATGCAGATCTTGGGATATTTGCAATTGCTCTGAGCATTCTACAGTCTGACCTTGGGTTGAATTGGTTGGGACGACTACACCTGGGAAGATTGTAAGCTGTCTTGAATATTTTCCACTTGAATAATCTTTCCACTGTAGACTGATGGACTCCGAATTGTTTGGAAATGGCCTTATAAACCTTCCTAGATTAATGGGCATTAACAATTGTTTTGCTAAGATCATTGTTGATGTCTTGCCTTCTTGGCATTGTGTTAACACAGACCTAAATGATGCAGAACAGCCAACTGCTAAAACTTCTACTTTTATAGAGATGGCCATGCTTGCTAATCATCAATTAAACAATGGCATTTTTGATTAGGAGCACCTGACTGCTACTTATCCTTTTAAATCTGTGTCCCATTAGAGACACTTATCCCCTCTGCACAGGACAGAGGATAGGTTTCACAACATTGGGGGATGGACCACAGCAATTAGTAGAATGGGGGAATAAATATCCTCCTGCCCTCTCCCTGCTGGGCAGTCTCTTCTCTGGCTGTATATGCCTTCATACATGATATCCTATCACTTTTTCTGCTGTTATCCCCTATCCATTACTGATACTGTTCTGTCATACTGCCAGAAGTAACTATACAATAGCAAAAAGATAGCAGAGAAAATCCCAAGTGACCCAAGTAAATATAGGGCAATTACATTCAGGCATGAAGCAGTTAAAGAGGTCCCTGACACAGGAAAAGAGCAGGCTATGAGCACAGTAAGGAAATCTGCTTGCTGTCTGTGAATAATATCCCATCCGTAATAACACAAGCAGACAGAAGTTGATACAAGTACATAAAAGGACTTTTATGACATCATAAATTGTGACATTTGCAGAATCTTTATTCCTTTGCACAGAGCAACAGTTTGTAGTCATACTGTGAGAAGAATCAACCGCTCCCCTCAGCATTCACTGTCTGAATAGAGAAAAGAACTGCCACCTACACTTACTGTGATTCCATCTTACTTATCTAATGTATCTATGGACATACTTCCCTGGTAAAAAAAGAAGTGAATTGCAAATTAGCTAGAAAGGAAACTCCCAGTGGCAGGAACTTTAGAAAAGTTTTCTTTAGGTAGAAAGCAGCCACATTTTTAATTTAAGTGCATTACATTTTTCACATGCTCTATGAAATGAGACTAAGTTGTCTGAAACATTAGTGACCATTTAAACAATACTAACAAAAAAACAAGAGATACATGTTATAACTGTTCTTAATTTTGACTAGGCAGGTAGGTTTTATAAAAAGTTCAATCCAATGTAGACAAAACAGGCTCCTGAAGACCATCAGATGTCTCACCATCAGTTGATGCCTTTAAGATATGTGGTAATCTATAGTTATTTTAAGTGATTGCTTGCCTAGTATATAGCAACTTTTTTTTTCCTTTTTGTATTGAATTGTATTCATTAGTAAATATGATGCCCGACTTCTACCTGCATTCAAAGTTGGAAAGTCTGGCGTTCAGCCATCCATTCTATGCCAATAAAGAATATGTGTGCTCACAGGAATTTAGTGGCTCATAATAAGTGCTTCAGATTTGTCATTAATGACATCCTCTAGGTATTTTATCAACTAACTCTCCAGGTCTCCATTTCACAACCTGGAAATGTATTTAGTAATGCAATGAGAAGTCAAAATCAAACATTACAGTTTCTGAGATTTGTACAGCAATGTTGAATATGTAATACCCTTAAATGACATATTTTGTGTATTTGATAATATAAAAGTGCATGAAATTGCAAATTTGTAGTGTGAAATATGCACAATTTATTAAAATGTATGTTAGATGGTAGATCACTCTGTAACTTACATCTGGCCATACAGATGCATCCTTTCTTAACTTTTCTCTTAACTGGTCATGTCCAGATATGAGTGGTGTGTGATTATCAGCTTCAAAAAAAATAAATAAATAAAATATTTAGATATATATAAATAATTCTGCAATATTCTGTCACCAGATGTCTGTCCTATATGTGTCTTTGTCAGCTTTATTTCCATCCAGTGGTTTATTTATTATTAGGCTTACTTATACAGCATCATCATATTCCGCAGCGCTTTACAGACATTGACAGTCACTGTCCCATATAGGGCTCACAATCTACATTCCCTATCAGTATGTCTTTGGAGTGTGTGAGGAAACCCACGCAAACTCAAGGAGAACATACAAACTCCTTGGAGATGTTGCCCTCAGCAGGATTTGAACCCAGGCCTCCAGCGCTGCGAGGCTGCAGTGCTAACCACTGAGCCACCGTGGTTGAATGGTTGTATATTTCAGCCCTCTGAGGGTTTTGCTAGCAAGTTGCAATGTTGTATTGAATTCATTTGATGAGAAATGAACCTCTACAAGAGGTTGTGACACCAAAGCAAGTTATGATCTATCCCAAGAACAAGATTAAAAATAAAGATTATTACTTACTCATTTATGTATATATCTATTTACCTATGTGAATACCCTGCCATTTTTGACCTTACATATCAATTTTTTTTTGCCATTCAGATGCAGGCAGTCATAACATTTTAAATTTAATAATAATATGTAATATGTGTCAGTCATTAGAATATATTTCCCAGCAATAAAACAATATATTGAAGGTCGTGGGCGTCCAACAGCTGTTACCGCCACTGATCACAAGAATGGGGGGTTCTTACTGTATACTCCCATATGATTGCATCTATCGTCACATTGGTGTTCTTCTTCTCCATTCATTTGCATTGGAATACCAGAGGTAGTAGAGTATTGTTTTTGGGGTTTTTTGCTTGATAAAGTAAAAGTTTTCCAGATTTAGTAGCCAAGACTGCATTATTTTATAAAAGCAATGGAGATGAATGCCAATTAGAAGACAGATTAACGAGTGATATGTAACTATGTCTAGGATGATTTTTTGATGTATGTCCTTTATTGTGAACATATTGGGGTAGATTTGCTATCAAAAATGCACAAGAATTCTGGGGTACCTGCTTTACTCCACAATGATTAACTGGTTTAGACAAGGAGTGGGGTTAAGCAGTTAGGGCGGGACATGCTAGGACTTAGGTGGGGCTTAAATTTTGGGTACTTTTTTATTGGAATCTAAGCCAACTAATATGTGGAGTAAAGTTAAAATAGACAGTCTCAGGGTGGGTTCACACTTGCACTTGCAGTTTTTTTCGTTGGAAACAAAGTCGGACATGCAGGACTTTGTGTCCGACGAAAAAAACCGGCTTCACGGCACAGAGGGTGTAAGCGCAAACCCGCGCATTGCTTTGAAAACCCATAGAAGTGAATGGGTTTTTAAGCAATGCATCTCAAACCTTTCCCAATCCTTTCCCTATCCTTTTTTCTGACATTTAGGTCGGATTCGCGGTGGACGGACTCCGGGCGCAAGTGTGAACCCACCCTAAGGATACATCCGATTTATCAGTCAGTATCAGATACTGAAGACTGTCTATTCTACATTCGCATTTGTCTAGTCTAAGTTTGCATTTGTAATACTTTTAGGCTAAGATCCTATGTTGCGGAAAAGCTACCTTTTTGCTTTTGTTTTTTTGAGCCAAACTCATGTGTGACATGAAAAGTAATGGGAAATATAAGGGAAGAACTTATACTTCTCTCTTCTAATAAATCCACTCCTGGCTTTGGCTCAAAAAACACAGAAAAAACTGCAACAAAAAAATCAGCTTTTCTGCAACATGGAGTCTTAGACTTAGAGAGTATTTGTAAATCTTCCCCATTCCGTGTAGAAAGTAAAGTCATTTCTATTAGTCCATGCCTCATTCGAGTGTGCAGTGTGATGCCTCTGTGTCATACACAGACTAGGGCCAATAATAAGCTGTATTTTAATGGTTACGGTCGGACAGTTTACAGAATGAGTGCTCAAAAACTTTCTTTTTCAGTAATAAGAAAAGAACAACTCATTGTTTCTGCAGTGTTCGAAGCAGACATAAAGGGATAAAGACAGCTGGAGTACAGTATGCTAATGATCTCCATTGAAACCATAACAGGTGTCCACAATGTGCTGATGTTTGCCCAAGCCAGACATTTGTATGTTAAGTCGGTGTTTAGTAGGCAACACTTTGTCTTACTCAGGATGTTGGCTGCTATTTCAAAAATGTCTAGGCAAATGTATTTCTAGCGAATGCTTTTAAATATCATTGTAATGCATCAATATTGTCCCTAATGCTGAATTACTATAGCAGAAAATCCTATAGACAATACCACATATATCCAACCACTGGGACAAAAATAAAATAATGTAAACCAAAAAAAAAGCATCTGTGGAAATAATGTCACAATATGTTAATTTATAAATTTATGTCAAAATTAATTATCTGACTTATCTTTAAAAAGGATAGAGAATACCCTAAAACTGATTGAATAGAAGGTACAGAGGTAGCAGTCACATATAAAACAATGGCAGTATTATAAATGACACATGGTAGGTAGGTGTGTAGAGGAGAAAGGGGAGGTTACAGATTTGGTCCTGGTTCCCCAAGGTTTCAGGTTCTAACCTATTCTAAGTACTGTCGTAACTTCTTTCCATATAATGCTGACATACCGTACTGTGCAAAAGTTTTAGGTAAGTGTAGGGAAAAAAATGCTGCAAAGTAAGAATGCTTTCAAAAATAGAAGTGGGAATAGTTTATTTTTGTCAATTAACAAAATTAAGTGAATGAACAAAAGAGAAATCTAAATCACATCAATATTTGGTGTGACCGCCCTTTGCCTTCAAAGCAGCATCAATTCTAGATACTTGCAGGCAGTTATTGAAGGAACTCAGGGAAGTTGTTCCAAACATCTTGGAGAACTAAGCACAGCTTGCTCAAATCCTTCTGTCTCTTTGTGTAATCCCAGACAGACTGGATGGTGTTGAGATCAGGTCTCTGTGGGGGTCATATCATCACTTCCAGGACTTCTCCTCCAAAGGGCGCGCACACCAAATATTCATTTAGTTTAGATGTCTCTTGTGTTCATTCACTTTTCATTTTGTTAACTGAAAAAATAAACTATTAACACTTCTATTACTGAAAACCTTCTTACTTTCTAGCATTTTTTCACATCTGTCTAAAACCTTTGCATCGTGCTGTATGTACCTAAAAAAATACATTGGTTTACAGTATTAATATTACTGTCATGCAGTGCTAGATAATTCCATCACATAGCAACTACAAACTGACTGCAAAGTACTATGCAAAAGAGTGATGAACAAGTTCCAAGGAAACACTATACAGTACAAAACTCATGCCACCATAGTGTGTGCCATAACAGAATCAGCCATACAAGCACTAGAGAGACAGCCAAGTCAGTATCCACACATTATACATTTCTTAATACCATACAATAGCTGTAAGTCACGATGCTCGTATAATAATGTCATTCATCTATGATAGACCAGTATAAAAGTGGCACATTGGGCCTGATCTATTAAAACTGTCTAACAAATCCTCAAGTGTTCCTTTAGTACTGTCAAAAAGTGCCCTGTAATATTGTCAGTGACGGTACCCCATACTACAGGGTACAGTACCTTCAAGAACACAACTGTGCTTATGCCAGCTTGAGTACCAATATAGTAGATTTTGGTTTCTACTTAGAGAAATATTTCCCAAATTTATTGATTCGCTTTTTGTTTTGAAGATATGATATGAACATTGTTTTGCACTCCAGTATAGACGATAACTAAACATGGAATCATTAACTATATTTCCTGCTTGTTCCTTATCTCAATAGCTTTGAAGAAAGAGTAAATCTACCACACCTAGTTGTTGACTTACCTTGTTGGTAGTAGCTTTATTTTTTAAAAAGGTTGTGTGCTAAAAGATGTCGCTATAGGGTGCGTTCACACTAGCGCCGGCACTCCGACCATAGCGAATCCGATCTAAATGTCGGAAAACAGGATAGGGACTGGATAGGGAAAGGTTTGCGACGCTTTGCTTAAAACCCCATTCACTTCTATGGGTTTTTAAAGCAATGCACAGGTGTGCGCTAACACCTTCTGTGCCACGAAGCCAGTTTTTTCGTTGGACACAAAGTCCTGCATGTCCGACTTTATTTCCGATGAAAAAAAAACTGCTTTGCGGCGCAGAGGGTGTAAGCGCACACCTGTGCATTTCTTTAAAAACCCTTAGAAGTGAATGGGTTTTTAAGCAAAGCGTCGTAAACCTTTCCCTATCCAGTCCCTATCCAGTTTTCCGACATTTAGGTCGGATTCGCGGTGGACGGAGTGCCGGCGCAAGTGTGAACCCACCCATACATGTAGCTATACTGCTGGGGTTACACATTCTAAAGTTGTAATACACAGTGTGCTATATATAAAATACTATATAAAGTTTTTCCCGCAGCGCATATCACAGAAAGTCTTTCTGCTTCCATTATACCTATAGGGAAACTGGCAACTTTTTTGTAGGTAGAATTGACATGCTGCAATTTCCAAAAACGCAATGGTTTTGGAAATTGCCGCATTTCCGCTGTGGGAAATGTCTTTGCAGGGACTGTATAATGCTGTGGGTTTTTTGCCATGGCGTTTCCGCCACAGCCAAACTGTGTTCATGCCACATGAGGCTTCAGCCTCAAAGAGGATCTTTCACTACCTCTACCTACTCTAGTTCTTAGCATTTGTTAATAGCTGCGGCTCTGATGATTCTGGAACAGTTGGAATTTTCTCTCTAGGTCTCACCATTCCAGACCAATCAATGCAGTTAGTTTTGGCGCCTGATATGCTATTTAGACTCTGTACTGTCAGGTGGGTGGTGCCAGGTAGGATTAGGCAAAGGGGTGTGATTCACAGCTTCAATCAGAGGTAAACAGTGTCAGAGCTCAGAAATTTACCGCTTGTCTGCTCCTGCTTGATACCCACCCACCTGACAATACAGAGCCTAAATAGCATGTCAGGCAACAAAAGTAACAGCACTTATTGCTAGGGAAAGGTGGGGGCTAGAGAAAAAAAGTCTAACTGTTCTGTAATCACTGGAGCAGTGTCTATTGAGTGATGCAAAGAGCAGGACCTTACAGAGGTTATGCAAGATCCGCTAACGCATTTTGAACACACATGGTAAAGACCTGTTTACACAGAGTTTTTTAACAAGGTTGTTTGCACTTTATCATACCAAAATCAGCATCAAATATACCCTAGGTAACTTTCCATTCATTCCTATGTATAAACACTCCACTGTTTATATGATGCATTTTATTAAACTGTGCACTGTTATTAAAAACTGTGCTATGGTAAAAGAAGGTGTCCTATCGATTCTAAACCTGTTTTCCACAGCAAAAATGCGCTTTGTTTCCCATTCATCAATGAAAGATATGGAGACATCAAACCATGCCAAAATCCCACTGGGCTTGAAAAACCATGTAAAAAACGTCTTTAGGCTGGGACCCCACGTTGTGAAAACGCAGCGTTTTGGCCTTGGCAAAAACACTGCATTTTACATTACCAGCAAAGTGAGTGGGATTCTGGCTAATCCCATCCACACATTGCAGAAAAAAATCTGCAGAGGAATATCCGCGATTTCAAAAACGCACGTTTTTTTTTTTTAAATCGCAGCATGTCAATTAAATCTACAGAAAAGCTGGCATTTTACCTATAGGTATAATAGGGGCAGAAAGTCCGCAGAGCAAAATTCTGTGGACTTTTTATGAAAAAACGCCGCAATGCGTTTCTGCTGCTGTTTTTTCCGCAGTATTTTTCAGCTGCAGTTCACTACGTGGGGCTTCAGCCTTAAGTGGTTTTCACATCAGGTTATTTTTCTGCCTGAATGGGGTTTATATGGAACTGAAATTTCTGCAACCATTCTAACATTTGTGAGTATACCTTAATAGAGTATAAGAAATCTTGGCTGGGCTATTCCAGTGTTTGTATAGTCACTAGTTGAAGTGTATTCTCGATATATATCATCTATAAATAATACAGCAAATAAAACACCTCTGCTGGACCACCAGAAACAGTAACATGTGGCCTTCTGACATGAAGGAGCATTGTGAAATAAATATATTGATAAATAGTGGATTATTCTCGCTGATAACAGAAAACAGTACTACTGAATAGGTGCATGCTTCAAACAAAGGATTCTGTTGAGAAGGAACAGGTACAAGATGGATGGTTTGTTAAACATTGCCAGCATATTTTGCTTGTGCCATTCAGCGGTCATAGCTAATGGTAACAAGGGCATTGTGTAGCAGACCCATTTGCTAATTTCAGCCAACTTAATGCTATTCCTTATCTTTGTTAGTTTTACAAAGATTAAGGTGGTTTCTATGTTTTCAATGCACTACACTCCTTCATGAAAAACATTCCTGAAGGTCTAACGTCTTAAATACACACGTCCAATGACTTTATAAAAGCCGGGGCAGGTCTCAGCCTCTTTCAGAAAATGATTTACATAGTTTTCTTTTCCAACTGTACTATGTGAAATGTGATCATGACAACACCTCCGTTACATCGTAGATGAATTATTGTTGCATCATAGCTGCCGCATACTATTGTACGTTACTGCCAGGCAATAACCATAGCTAGAAGTGACTGTGATGCTACACCTACTCTCAATGTTACCTGCATGCTTAAAAAAATTAGATAAATGTATAAAACCACATGACATTATTTCCATACAAATTTATTGTTAGTCTTGTAGTCTTAGAATTTAACTGTAGCTAACGCTAATTTCACATTCACATTCTTATTTCCATATAGGAGCGGAAAATGATGAGTTGTTGGAGCCATCATATGATGGAAAGCATTGGCGCTCAACTGAACCTATTGACTTATGAAGCTCATCAGATTCCATCATGGTATTTGTCATTTTACTAGTAAAAATGGAGCTGTGTGATGCACAATTTCTTCACGCAAATATGGTAATATCCGTGATGGTGGATTTAAATAAATCTTGTCATGGAAGTGTAAGACTAAGATACAAAATGGCTGTGATAAACGTCCATATTTCATGGCCGTCCTACACCCGAAGGGCACCAGTTTTCATGGATCCATGACCTATATTTTGACAGTCCGTACAATGGACCATCAAAATAATGGTCAGTCCCATTCACTCGTATTGAATTTAATGCTGCCATGTGACGTCTTTTAAAAAAAAAAACACATCACATGGTCTTTAATCACGGTCATGTGAATGTAGCCTTAGAGAAGATTTCCCTCTAAAACATCCATATGTGCTATTAGTAAGACTGGTCTTATATCAAACCCATTGGGGAGAATTTAATTAAAAAAATGCACACCAGTGTTCTGACACATAAGTAGAGCAATCACCACTTGTGTAAAAATTGTGGCAGGCACCAATCTCTCCATTTTTTGACTTGCAAGACAAATAAAGTATAGCACAATGTCTATTTAGGATACCTGCTTTAAATATATGTGATAAATGTTAGGGAAGAAAGGATTTAACACCTAATAATTTTTCTCTTAAAAGTAACCCAAACTATGTATGGTGCAGCTGTGCATTGGCTAGATGTTTTTGTATCAATATGCTATATCTGATCAAAGATAAAAATAAACTGATCGCTTCCTTTTGACACAATAATATATGTCTTGGAGTAAATACTTCAAGTCTTAGTTTTCCTTATAAGACAATTTAGTAAGAAGTAGAGAAGAGCAAATTTTTCTATATTTTTTTTTTTTGTATTTGCAGATATGGCCCAAAAGTTTGTTTCAGGTCAGAACCGGTTTGTTCTGAACCAAAATTACAAATTGCCTTAAAAAGTAACATATATATAATCTTAGGGCTCCTAGGAATCTAACACCTTTCTAGCTCCTTAACACAAATATAGAATAAGGCCTTATTCACCAGTACGACAAATTGGTCTATTTTTAACGGTGTGCAAAACTGACAACTGGGTGATGGGCACTAATAATGGACCTGTTGACTTCTTTTGAGTCTGTGTGGCCAGCAACAGGATTGATATTCATTAAATTTTATTGTATAATTTTAAAAATAAGAAAAATTAAAAAATATTTTTATTATAGAAAAAAAAAGCAGTGGAACATGAATGATGAAATTGTCATAATCACCATAGTCAGCAATGGCAGATCATTGGCATCTACTAGGGCAGGGTTCGGCAACCTTTTTTTTTGGCGTGCCGATTTAAAAAAAAAAAAAATCAAAGACAAAGTAGTCAGTGTGCCATGCAATAATTGTAAAGATGTTGACCTCTACATGAAAGTCATATAACAAGAAATAAATAAGCTCATGCCCAGACACAATGTCACACCTCATGCTTCCCCTCCTAGTACCTCCTCTCCTGGAGCAACACAGCTGAGACAGCCCTGTGGCAGGTAGATATGTTTGAAGTGCCAATTTTGGCACAGATGCCAGAGGTTGCTGACCCTTGAGCTAGAAGAATGTGAAAATCCTCATGGATCCATGCCTGATTAATTTTCACAAATGTAATATGGCATAGGTGTTTCCGTTTACATTGAAATTGGTCTTTGGACAAAGCAACCTAAAGGAAGTATATAGCCTCAGGACCCTATAAATACGGGAAACCACCAGTAAAATTGAATTATTATTTTTTTTTATTTATTTGGCAAATTTTCACTCGGAAAAAAGTGCCTAACAGGAGGTATACAGCTCCTGGCCTCTATAAATGCAGACAGCCATCAGAAGGATTAAAATTAAATTTATTTGACAAATTGTCAGTGGGACAAAGTGACTGAGAGGAGGTTGTATACAGCCCCTGGCTCTATAACTGCAGGCGGTCACCGGGATGTTTTAAATTACATTTGAATGTATTTGACAAATTGACACTTGAACAAAGCAACTGAAAGGAGGTGGTATACAGTCCCCAGCCCTATAAATGCAAGCAGCCACTAGCAGGATCTAAATGACATTTATTTGACAAATTCTCACTTGGACAAAGTGATTGAAATTAGCTATACAGTCCCAGCCTCTATAAATGCAGACAGCTAACAGGAGGATTTAAATTCAATTCAATTTAAATTTATTTGAATATGCTATCAGCAGGTTTTTAATTTTTTAATTAAAATTTGTCACTTGGACACAGACTGAAGTAGGTGACTACCAAAGCTTTGAATGAATGAATCTTGACACAGAATACTACGTCAATGCTGTACTTTTTGGCCCCACTATATTCAACAAAATACTGACATGAAGTGTATTTAACATCAAAATGCATTGCTGACTTGTTATGGGAAATACGGTAAGGTCAACATACTGGGTGGTGCACAGTATGCAACTAAAGATGAACTGAAATGTAATTAATTGTGGTGAACTGAAGTACAATTAACAGTACAATTAACAGTGTTGTAAATGGGTGGGACTGGCACAACAAAGTGAGTGCTGCTGTGCATCAATTATCACTGCACTTGGAGACTCACTGACTCACTCATTATAAGAACTGTGAATTTGTGAATGTTGAGATGCACACTAGCTGCAATGCCTCTCTAACTGTCCCATTAACTGCCTAACATAGCGATAATAGTACTGACTCCCTACATTTCTCTCTATCAATTTCTAATTTGTAAATTGTGATTAAATCTATTTTTTCTCCCCACTGGAACACACTGATTCTCATTATCTATCTATATTTAGTGTTTTGTTATTGTCTTTCTGTCTAAGATCTGATATCTGCCATTTCTATCCCCACAAAATGGCAGCATTTTTCACTAGGCTTTTTGACGGTCCAAACACTGACTGTTTTTAAGTTCATCAAAACTTGGAATGCTATCTTCTTCACCACTTGGAGTGCTGGCTTTTCTGAGAGGTCAATGATAGATGATGGAATAGAAAGATAGCTATGGAGATATCAGACTATTATGGTGGTGAGAGCAGCACAGGAGGAGAAAATTTCTGCAGTTTCTGAACACTGACTTAAAGTCACAATGTCACTGTCGTCATCATCATCCTACATAGTCTTTATCTGTTTTCTCCATAATTTCATGCCATTATGCCATTGGCTACTGATGGTTTTGGCCAACTGTAGCATCCTACTACTCTCAACTGTCAATCAACTGCCACACACATTCATACTCAAAGGGGAAATTACACAGCTGTTTGCATCTTCTACATTACCCTGTCCTTTGCCACCCTGACTTGTACAAGACATTTTTCCAGGCACTTTTTTGCAGCAAAAACTCAGCATTACTAGTGTAATGTATATAACTGCACTGGGTTTTCTTGGTGTTTGGCAAGTAAACAAACATAACAGATTTCACTGTTCAACTTGGATGCAATAAAAACTCAAGTAGCAGAGGTGCTTGTGTCTGTCTGTTACTGTGTTAGACCAGCGGCATTAGTTGTATGTGTCAATGTGCTACTGTACTGTAGCATCCATCAATCTCAATCACTTTTCTCATAGTCAAAACTCAATCTGTACTGTATACAAGATCATGAACAGACATTTTAGTCATGCTGAAGACTATTCTTTTTGTATGTAGCAGGCGTAATTTGGCTTTTATATCCTTGGCACCTTGGCAAACACCAAATCCCAGTGAAATTACATTAAGTACCTTATAAACTGCAATTCACAGCAAAAGTGAATCATTGATGTAACATAAAGCCATGGCCCAAATAGTATGTGGTGGATTTCACAAAATGCTGATGATACAACATACAACCACTCACACACCTATAAATCTTAATGGGGGTGGATGACAACCTTTAAAATTCACACAAATTGCACCAATGACATAATAATGTGAGTCAAACAGTGCTGGCTAACAGCCTATTAGTGACGCCCATACTTTTAGATAAGCTGTCCAGCACCTATATACATACATTTATCCCATTATTACCAGCACCCCATCTGCATCCATCAACAAATGAGTTAATAACCATGAGGTATTAGTTAATATTTTCCTATGCCTCTTTTCTATTGGTCCAAACAGATCACATGACATATTGCATTTAGAACAACCAGGTAATTAGCCTACTTTCTCTAACCAGGAGTAAGCAATTTTCAGCCTGTGATCTTAAAGAGGACATTTCACCACCTCCAACAAGTCCAGTTCTTTGCATCAATAAATAGACTCTGCTCCACTGATTCTGGCACAGTTGGAATATATCCTCGAGTCCCCACCATTCTTAAACAATCCATTCTGTTAGTTTTGGTCCATGATATGCTATTTAGGCTCTGTACTGTCAGGAGGGCGGTGTCAGGCAGGAGCAGACAAGAATGTGAGTCTGAGCTCTGACACTGGCTGCCTCTGATTGGAGCTTTGAATCACACCCCCTGCCTGACTCCACCCTTCTGACATTACAGAGTTTAAATAGCAAATCAGGCACCAAAACTAACTGCGCTTTTTGCTCGGGAACAGTGGAGGTTAGAGAGAAAATGTGGGTTGGAAATGCGCTTGCCCATGGTTTCCAATCACATTATGCCTTCACTATAAGGATTTCACCCTAGTGCCCCTACCAACATGTATACCGCGCATCCCCTGCCACTACTATCTCCACCAACACTCTTGTATTCCACCTCTTCTACATCCAAAAACATTGGCTGTTTTCATCCAACTCATAAAGAAGAGGAAGTCTTAGGCTATGAGGAAAATATCTCTCAGCAGATGCCACATGAATATGGTTGATGGTACAGAAAGATATCAAGGTATATTATGTGTTACAATGGAGAATGAGGAGGAATACTCAAAATTAGCAATTCACTGCTTTAAAAAACTTCTTTATTCTTGGGAAGTTCAACAACACTGCAGCTACTGGAAGGGCTGTTAAGTCAAAAAGTAGTGTTGCCACCCACATTCTTATAGTTAGTACTTGCATAAGTGTTTCCTCCTCCCCCTCCTTTTACCTGCCCCTTCCCCTGTTTTTTTCAGTCATTTTACTGCACACTGCTTAATTATAATAGCGATTGGCCTTTACTGGTCTTTACAGTTCAGAGCAACAGCCAGATTCCAGCATTATTAGGTAGACTTAGTTCAGGAGACCTCACACCTGGGCTATATGCCTGGGGGACCTCTAAGGGAAAGCATCAGCTGGTTAGTATACACTTTGGGCTAATTCCTAGGCTGCCCATGTGCTATCATATGAGGGTCCAGATATGCTATATCATAGAACTGGTCTCCTTTGGTAGTTTTTACCATTTTTGGTTGATTCTGACACTTTTCTTTTGAGCACATATTATATATTTGTGTTTAGCTAATTTAATAAAAGTTAGGTTTTATTATTTTTGAGACCTATGATTATGGGACCTATGATTCTATTCAATTGACTGGCAACACCACAAGACATTGTGCGTATGTCTTTTATTGTTTTTGTTTTACAAAATTTAAAGAAAAAAAAGCAATGCAATAAAAAGGTTACCTGGTCGGTGAGTATTAGACTAGAACTTCCTTAGTCACCTTGATTTTTTTTTTTTTGCTTAGATTAGCACAAGTGAAAACTCTTGCCCGAAAAAACCCTTAACAAAAGATTTTTCACTTTAAAGGCTGATTTTGTCAGTAAAAATAATGTAAGACATTCTGTGGACAGTCACAGATCAAACTGCTCAATTGCAACTTAGGCAAAATTTGATTATTGGCGATGAAAGGGTTAACTGTCCAGTGCTGCAGTAGTCAGGATCACTGTGCAGTGCAGATATTCTCCCTCCCTCCTCTGATTTATCTCCCTATCTGCCTGTAATTGATTAAATCTGACTAAACTTCAGTCTAATTCTCCTACTCCTATGATTCTCTAGTTCTATTTACATGTTTTACTGCTGTATTACAGAAGAAAATGGAGTAATTACTTTCCATCATGCAGTGGTGAATAATACATACATTCCCATCTCATATACTATGTGTGACATAAGCAATGTTTGGTCTAAACTTTCAGGTGACATCATACACATTTTTCTTTTGTATTTTCACTGCGCAATGCACGTCTTAGTTTGCCCAAGATGAATCACAAAGTATTTGGTTTTGTTAATTTAAAGTATTCTGGTTGAACCTGGTTAGGAACGAATCAGTTAGTTTATCTCTTGTCAGGGGTCCCTCCCATAAAACCTATGAAACCTACTAATGTGCTAAAAGAGCTCTAGGCTGAGGGCATGAGTTGAAATTTTATGATGGTGGAGTTCATTTACTATGCTTTGTGAATGAATGCACAAGTCTTCAGTGAGTTTTAAAAAACTAATGGTTTCTTGAGACAAGTGATTGAGGTTGGGCACTAGGTCTGTCAAGGCAATGCTGAGCCCTGTTTACATTGATGCTTTTTACATTTCAGATTACTTCCAATTACAAAGACAGTGACGATAATGAATCACAATGATCTGAGATGATAAAATAGTATATTTGTAAAACCCATCATTGCTTTTCCACCATTTACCTCCTTGACAGTATATATCTTCCTGTCCCCATCTGGCTTGTCTTCTGCTTGTCATGAATCCCATCTATTCAGTTTCTTTTAAAGAAGTTTTGTCATTTCTGCTCAATGAGCTTACCTAACTATCGTGAAATCTATGATCACAGTGTCTGGACTTGGGTTACACAGGCAGTTAAGCCCTTATCCAAGAAGATTATCAATCCATCAGCTAATCAGTTGTGTAAATGTACTTCTACCAAGTAACATTTGCATGTCTCTTCTTTGCACCTTTTTTTTTCTCTGTCCTTTCTGAACCTTTTTCCCACAGTGCTCCCTGACATTGGCATGCTGCCACTATTTTTTTTAAAGCTGAGGTCTATTCATCACAATACATTTTCATGTTACAGTTATATTTTACTGTCACTAGTTTTTGAAATTTTTGAAATTTCTGTTTTACCATGAGATATAAAGATATTCCTGCAATTTCATACAGAAGTTTTCCATTAGGGATCATTCTCTGCACCCATGCTATCATGCTGTTGGTGCAGACCCTTCAGTGTTTACATTGGCCTGTCTACCTGTATACTGTGGTAGTGGCAAAACAGAGAATTGTTCTTCATTCAAAGGAACTGTGTTCATGATTTTATAATTTGAGAAAGAACTGCCTAAACACTGATATGGAAGTGCTGCAGATGAGCTCATTGGCAATAGATTTACCCAAGCATTAGCCACATTCAATTCATCTTCTGGATGAAATAAGTGAAATGCCACCTCTTTCCATTGCAATTTTTTTTTTTTTTTGCAGCACCATCAGAAATCCACATGGAAATTTGAGAAAGAACTGCCTAAACACTGATATGGGCAGCAACACATGTTCCTATAAGTTATGCTGCTATAGTTGTTGTTCTTTATTCGTTATTATAGAGAGTCAGTTTATAACATACTGCTATACATAGAGATTAGTCCTTGTCCTCAGTAGGGTTTACAATCTTTTCCAAAGCAATATAGCGCCTAAAGCAAGAAACAAAATCCTTCATAGAAATCCACTCTCTGTCCCGTCTGTAATATTTCCTTGTTTCTGTCATTGATTTTCATTGGAACAAGGGGGTATAGGGCTCTTGTGTAATGCATGAAAGCTGAGGCTGGAGGGAGTCACTTCAAACAACTATATCTCAGGCATTGTAATATACAGAACAGTGGTTTTGGTGTCACATGAAAGATGACATTCTCATCACATTCTCACTGTATTATTTCTAGATATATTCTCAGCTGAAAACTCAGTTGGGATTAGGAGCAGCTGCAGCGCCATATAAGTATGACAATCCTGACTATGATTTCAACTGATGATATCTCTAGAAATAATAAATGGAGAACTGTGATCTTGGTGTCATATGAAAGATGAGAATCTCACTGATCTACATTTTATAATGCCTGAGAAATAACTGTTTGAAGTGACCCCTCACCCACACCTCAGCTTCTCTGTATTACATGAGAGCCTTCTCCTCTGTACTCCAGTGAAGAGTGGTGTACAGATTTTAGCCAGATAGAGAAATAGAGGAAGAAATAAAGCAGTGCAGGATTTTGCAGAAAGGGGCCAAAATTAATTTAAAAATATATTACAAAATGTATGATTGACACGAATTCTGCCAGAAAATCTAAAGTTGTTCCAAAGTTTAGGTGCACTTTAATTTCCATATGACTAAAACTACAATGATATGGTAAGAAATTTATCAAAGGTTTTCAAAGCACATTCACTTTAAGGCATTTCTTCTCAACAGTCTTGTGCGCATAGAATTCCAAACAACACAATATGAAAAAAAACTATGCTTAAACAGTTGTCTAACAGTTTATAATGATGTCCAACCTTTAGGATAGGTCATCAATATCAGATCAGGGCAGCTCATTGGCAACAGATTTACCTAAGCATTAGCCCCATTAAATTCCTCTGTATTTCTGGCTGAAGTAAGTGAAATGACACCCATTGCAAATAGTTTTTTTTGCAACACCATCAGAAATTCACGTGGAAATTTTACCATGCATGTGACTAGAGTTGTGGACAGGAGTCACCAGAGCCTTAGGGGGTCCATAAAGTGTTTATTTCCAATATGAGAAGACAAGTATTATAAATGATACATTATAGTTGGGAACCAGGCACAGATTTCGCTTTGAAGCCCAGGAGCTTCATGTTCCGCCTCTCCTTGTGGAAACATTTGGAAACATGACCTTAGTTAAAATAGTACAAAGAGAGATACCAAAAATACTGACATTATAGGACTCGTTCATGGCGGAAAACGAAAAGGAGAGGAATTGAGTCAGATTTACGCCTCAGATTCCTCTTCATTTTCTGGCTTCCCTTCGGTTTTCCGCAGTAGCTTTCACCCACTGAACATCCACAGAATGGGGATGATCAGCTGAGTGTCTCACACAACGTGTTCTGCAGCTGATCAGCCATGTAAACTAGCAGGATACTTAGGTTTTTTAGAATTCTGGTTCAAACTCAGCAAGTCAGATTCAGGGCAGAATTTGGCGTTGATTTTTAGGTGGAATACAACTCAAAATCAGCTCCAACTTCCTCCATATAAACATACCATAAATTAAATAATGGTTAAGTGTAAAAATGCTATACATGTGAAGGCAATGTAAACCAGGGTTGACATATCCTCAGCTGATGATGGCATCAGGAAACCAGTGCTACTTATCAGAGTGTTATATACATTTTTACCTCCGGACGAAGCCTGTGGCGAAACACGCTTCGAGGGGTTTGTTTCTTAGGTGGGTATTCTCAGGGCTTTTATCTATGTTATATATGGTGTTCTTAGCACCTTTATTATATTATGGTCTGTGGCAAAGTTTTTGATGGTTCATAGGTGTATTTTCACACATAGATACTGATTACCTTTTTGATCAACTACTTAGTTTGTATTGTGTTTTTTTTTATTTACTATATTTATACATTGTTTGATTCCCTTAGTTCCTGCCTTTGTGTATATCTTCCATTGGTTTTTCCTTGTATTCCTCCATGTGTTTATTTGTATTTGTATATTTTTTATTTATTAATTTATCAATAAATTATGAGATTTGTTTTTTACTTTTGTGTGGGCATGAATTTGTTTTTTGACATGTGAAGACAATACAAACCAGGGTTGACATATCCTCAGCTGATGATGGCATCAGAAAACCAGTGCTACTTATCAGAGCTTTATATACATTTTTATATATATATAATAGGCTTTATGTTTGAAGGAACATTCCAATAGTAAGTGATCAAATGCTAAGATTATCTCAAGAGCTTAAGTAGCTTAAAACGCTATAGTCAATAATTAGCCAGCGTTACTTCAGAAGTAGGTCACCTTATCCTTTGTACCTACTGCAAAGTAACAAAAGTTCTTACTGAAAAGCTCATCAACAAAACATGTATACAGCCGAAATGGGAACTGATACCATTCAGGTCACCATAACCGTAGATTCACATAAAAGTGTTTTACTGTAATGAACAGCTAAAAACTGAGAATATTAAGAGGCAGAAAGTAATAATACATTACATGCAAGGAAATGATTGGTAACTTAAAAGGAAAGTTCGACTAGGAAATTACCTATTGTTTAAATCACGGTTTCATACTAAACATATTTTTTACATTCTGCCATGTGAACATACCCTTATATTACCCTTTATGTCTCACACAGTATAATGGCCCCATCAATGCCCCCATTCAGTATAGTGGCCCCCTTGTGATGGCCCCCATATAATATAATGTCTCCACATAGTGGCCCCCATACAGTATAATGTTCCCTATATAGTGACCTCATACAATATACTGACCCCCATACTGCATAATTACCCCATATAGTGTTCCCCATACAGTACACTGTCCTCATATAATGTCCCCGATAAATTATAATGTCCCTCATATAGTGCCCCCCATACTGTATAAATTTTTCTATACCGTTGCTTGTATAAAGTGTGCTATGCCCCATATAGTGGCCCCCAGGCAGTATGCTATCCCCCATACAGTATAATATCCCCCTACTGTGGCCTCCATACAGAATACTGTCCCCCATATAGTGGCCCCTATACCGCATAATCCATCTCCTATCTGTCTTTGCTGTTATACAGCAATTTTCTTTATGTCTGCAGTGTCCCTATTGACTGAGGCCTCTTCCTGCTCTTCCTTCATCACAAAATGGCTCCTCTCTGGATATTCCCTTATATAGTTCTTTTCAGAGGTTGGATTTGATGTGCACTGCTACAGTACCTAAAGCCATCCCTACATACGGTAGAACGAGTGAGCAGTGCATGTTAACATTCCTGGTCACTGTGCTGTGCCAGAACAGCCGATCTGCAAGGTCCTGGCTATCAGAACCCTGCAGATATAATATTGTTGGCCTATTATAAGAATAGGCCATAAATATTGGAAAGGTGGATAACCCCTTAAAGGCTAGGTTCATCTGTCTTAGAATTCCTCTTCATTTTATGACCATCTGGCTCCCCACAGTGGAAAGATGAAGCAAAGCTGCCCCCTATATAATGGCCCCCATATAGTATACTGTCCCCAAAATAGCGACCCCATACAATATAATGTTACTCATACAGTGTAATATCTTCCCCACCCATATCATGGCCCTGATAGAGTATACTGTCCCCCATATAGTGGCCTCTATACAGTACGCTGTCCTCCATACAGTATAATATCCCCCATATTGTAACAGTATGCTGTCCCCCATATAGTGGCCTCCATACAGTACGCTGTCCTCCATACAGTATAATATCCCCCATATTGTAACAGTATGCTGTCCCCCATATAGTGGCCTCCATACAGTACGCTGTCCTCCATATAGTATAATATCCCCCATATTGTAACAGTATGCTGTCCCCCATATAGTGGCCTCCATACAGTGTTTCATTACAGTACTTACCTCTCTGTTCCTGCCTGTTCCCCTACTCCAGGCGCACTGCATTGATGTCATGTGTGCCCAGAACAAGACAGAGCAGGTGTGGCCTGGGAGCAGAGAAGTAAGTAGTCCACTAATACTTACCTCTTGATCTCTTGTAGGCAGCAGGCCTAATGTGGCCTAAGACCTACAAGCCAAAGTGGTAGGGTAGTGTTGGGGATTCTCTTCTCCTCTGCATCCCACCCCTGCATCAAGATACCTGAGTGGACAACAAATACATCACTGGCTGCTGCCACTTTTTTGACTGTAGTTTATCGTAGCTATATTTTAGTTAAAGGTAGTTTACCACCTCCCAAGTACAGTTGCTTGTAGGGCACTTTATTACTATTGCAGAAATGCTTTTGATATTCCTGCAGGATCTGTTGTTTTTCAGCAAAATCACTTCTTATTATATGCCGATGATCTACTTGATTCACCAGGGGAGCAACTTAGTCCAGTGTTACACTTGTTGTCTTCTTTCCACGGCGTTCACTGCTGCCCAGCCAGGCTCCCCTTCTAAAATCTTGTGTATGTGCTGATCTGCAAAGTGAAGCCTATGGCAGTCCTTTCCATCTCCCCTGTCGTAGCCTTCACCATAGTACTGCACATACAGCCTGCACGATTTGCTTCATTGCCTCATGCACAAGATTTAGAAGGGTAGCCATGATTCTGGCACATGTGGAGGTTTGAATAAGGGGTGGTACAGGTGGCAATAGGCAGTTCTGGGTGCCATAGAAAGGGTGTACCAACACATACAGACACTCTCCGGGTGGGCCAAGGAGCTCATTAACATATATTTAAATAGTGATTTTAATAAAATAGCCAGCCCTCAAGGCACATTATGGAAGTATGAAGCATATATTTATATATCATTTATACTCAGTTTTTTATGTTGCGCTGTGAATTATTCTGTTTTATGTTATTATTGTATTAAATACTGATATAATCATATTAAATATTGTATTAAATTCATACTTTCAGCTTTCAGGGCTGTCTATTTTTATACACATTTGCTCACATTTTTCTAATTCATTGGATGCTTTTATATTTTTCACAATAAGCTACTGCTTGAATGTGATTTAGGATGTAGTAGATTCCCTTTAAGGCATGTACTACATTTATATTTTATATATCAGCAGAAAACAACCCAAAAAGTTAGGATATCATGGGTAATTTTTTTAGTTGATTTGATCATCCTGAGCGATAACCGATATCTGGAGTTTGGACTCATGCACATAACAGGACATCTGTTTTTAAGCAATGGGAGTCAAAATCACATTGAATAACATCAGTTACAAAAAAGGACACGTCCTATCTTTGTCCATTTTTTCAGCCTGATGGACCCAATACAAGTCTGAAGGGTATTTTTAATAAAGTCCGTTTCCTGGATGGTGTTTCAGTTTTACTGATGTAAAAAACAGATCAGTGGGTTGGAGCAAAAAAAATAAAAAATAAAAAATTACTAATGAAGTTCATCCTTTTTTTCCATTGACAGTTAAAAATTATACAAAACTGATGCAATTGGTTGTTAAAAAAATGATACAGAGCCAGAAAACTGATAAAAAATAAGTGACACGCCAATAAAAAATGGATGTTAAAAATCATGTGTTTTTAATGTCTGTTTTGTTGTGTGCATGTAGCCTTTAAATACTTAAAAATGAAGATAAAATATCAGAAACCTATCCTTTGTGGTAGCCCATATAATACAATCAATAGTTATTTCTGATAATAAACAATATATGGAAAAATAATTCTCTATTTAACTCCGTCTGAACATTTTTCTAATCCCTGGAATCCCTGGATCAATTCTACTGATAGCAGACCCAGCATACATCACACAGCACATAGGTTAGAAAGTCATTCTTGAGAATGAGCAATATCCTCTAAATTTCCAGAAATAAGACCCTTTAATTCAGACCCATTTAATTTCCATGAGAAATGAACCCTGATCCATGCTTGCTTAAAGAATTAGGTAGCACTCTGTCCATGAGCAAACACTGGACACACTGTTTGGGGCAGAGATCAAAGATCATCAAAGATGGATTTAAGGCTGATCACCAAGTATGGAAGAGAATTGTGTGAATTTCAATTCATTTAGAAATGTTTCTTTCTCATTGTTTTGTGGAGGTAGAGCAACAGTTATGCTGATTCACATAGGATCAAAAGGTTTCCTTCCAAACATCGCAAATACTAAAAGTGTTCTTTGGTCTAAATAAATTGACCTATTTTATTAATATGGTCACTATTTATATTGCTCTCACGTTTAAGAACTATATAATTTATATAAACTGTTTATATAAGAAGAAACATTCATTTAGGGCATGTTCACAATACAGTCTTTTTTGTTCACACATTTAGCCTGTGAAGCCAAAAATAGGAATGGATTACAAAAAAAACATGCAGCACCTGTCTTAAGTACCTTCACACCCTTTATTATTCACACCTGGCTTGGGATTCAAAAGTAGGATTATAAAACCTGAACATTATTTAATTTCTCCCGTGCATCCCCCATACTCTAGAAATCATTACCAAGACACATAAGACTCTCCCCCCTCAATCACAAGCTTCAAGAAGGCCCTGAAGACTCACCTATTCAATAACTCTACTGTCTCTACCCCTCTTCCCTCATAGATTGTAAGCCCTTGCGGGCAGGGCACTCTATCCCACTGTGCCAGTGATCACTGTTAGTATTGTATTTGTTTTGTATATTTTGTGTACCGTATGCAAACCCTCAAATGTAAAGCACCATGGAATTAATATAATAATGTACAGCACCATGAAATTAATATAATAATGTACAGCAACATGGAATTAATGGTGCTATATAAATAAATACTAATAACAATAACATTTAAATATACCCTTAAAGGGAGTCTGTTAGGTCCAAAATATCACCCAAACCAATAACAGATCCATGCAGAGGCCTTTAATTAGAGCAGAAAATACCTTTGTGGATGAAGCATTGCAGAGATAATCATCTTTTTATGAATATGTAAATCAGCCTGCAAGTTCACTCGGGGTGCGCCTAATTTGGGAGATTTGCCAGTAGACAGCTCTGTACAGAAGTCTATGCCCAACGCTGCTCCTTAATCCCTCCCTGCTCCACGCCATACCATTACGTCATGCTGAGCATATAGTTAACGCTCAGTGTCGTAGTAGTATGGTGCGGTAATACCACGGGTACAGAGGCTGTACCTGCGGCATTACATCCTGTCTGTCCTGATCTCCCCATGTGCCTGCTATTAGTTAATTGTTACTAGTTAGGCTCCAAAGCTCTGTTCATTCCTGGTTTTTTTTTTTGGTACTAACCTTGATTTGTTTACTGGATATTCGCTTTTTTTCTGATTTGACTTTGAATGTGAATGCTTGGATTGACCTTGACCTGGACACATTTATTCCTTTGATTCTACTCTCCTATTTAGATCTGTCTTGTGAGTTTTTGCTGTGGGTTTGATTTCACTTGGTCCAAATTTAACTCAAGTCCAACCGATTTCGCAGCAGGCTCTGGTGATGACATTTGGGGTGCCTTAGATCTACTTCTCAGCATTGTGCCAGTTCCTGCATTTTTTGTGAATTCCTGACAATTTGGCGATTTCCTAACAATTGCTTCATTAGGTTGCTGCCATCAGTTTGCTCCTATTAAAGACCTACATAGCATTATAATTGCTTTGGGAGGCATTTTAGGCCTGGCAGACTCCAATTAATGAATGTTTTTCTTTTTATACTTTTTTACATAGATAGCCCTTACAAATTGTACAACTTATATAAAATATTACATGAAACAAAATTATATCAGTTTGAATTTGTTTCTTTTGACCCATTTTTATATTTGGTTTTATTTTTAGGACCCCGAAAACTGTTGCAAACTTTGCCCATTCTGGTGCCAGTTTCCACTGTTCTCTCTTTGACTTTTGATTAGCTTTTTTATCATTTCAGACAGTGTTTACAGTGGATACTGTGGGGAGAATTTACTAAGTGAAATGTGCTGGAATATTGGAACAATTTACACCAAGAAAATTTGTGGCTAGACCTAAAACACATAATAAATATCAGGACTGCAACCAAACTTATTACTGGGCAGGATTTCTTTGTGCCATTTTAGCAATATCAGAGGGGCTAAAGAAGGTGATTCAGCACTGCCATTTTTGGACACCGGAAAGTTGTTTTTGTTTGTTCTTGTTGATTTATTTTTATTTATGATCTAAGGAAATAGGGTTTTTTATATATATATTTTTAAATAGTTTCAAAAAAAGTTTTTTTTTTTTTTTTTTACCCCCTAGGAGGTCTGAACCTGCTTTGATTGTGGGAATTACTGCCGGGTCGCCACTGTTCAAAACATTGGTAGTTATAGCACTTGCTCTACTTCTGAGGGGTGCCCACATCTGTTGTAATAGTCCAGTGATAGTTGGCCAAGGGTTAAATTAATTTTTATGTCAAACATATTATTTTAGAATTTTTAATGATTTTATTTTTAATTTTCCAAATCACAATCTATATTTTTTAAAAAGTACTATATCCTGCAATTTTCACTCTGTCCACTAAGCACCGCAGCAGTCATCTTATCTAGATCACAAACATGACAGGTAGGATCACACATGTTCACATGATATGATCACATGGCTTATCCTAAGGATAAGTAACCAAATTTAAAAGGCTGAATAACCCCTTTAACTAGCATTTCACAGAACTTTTCTGCATCCTTGTGTGCAGAGAACTACAAGATGACCCTATCCACTTGTGCTACAGTTACCTACACGGCTGGTTGGCCGAACCCATAGTGTGCATTAAAAGTGCCAAACGGTCTTTGGCGTCTTTGTTCTAAGGAACATTGGGAATCCCAAAGTTGGCACCCCCACCAATCATGGAGTGTTGGTATATCCTGTAATATAATTATTTTTCTTTTATCATTTATTTTACTTTGCCAGCTTTTACATTTATTTGCTTTAACTTCTTCACTTACAATTGGACAGCAAGATTTTGCAGGCATCTGCATGCATACTGTACACATAGGCCTGTTTTCTTTGCGCTGATCTTGTGTTAAATCTGACTATGGTCTTGCTGACACTCTTTCAGAAATGTTAATCCCTCATTCATAGTTGGAATACTAAACGTTCTTTGGTATAGCAGTGACAATCACCTTTCTTTGAACTGTGGAAGAAGTGGAAGGGACTTGATACACATTCCTACTATTCTTTACCTCCGTAGTTGTCGATTCACTGAGCTTTTAAGAAAGAGTCAAAACTGTGCGTTAAGCTAGAAATAAAGTGGTTAAGCTTGTCTTTATGATGGCCGTATTTGTTAAGTGTTTCAAAAAACAGTCCTATTACTGTGTGTTTAACGGTAGCAAAAGCTTTCACAGTTTCCCTTTCTTTCCACTCATATCTATCCTGATGTTCATACTATAGCTGGCCATACATTTTAGAGTAAAGGTGGCCGACACTCCAATTTCTTCAACATAATCTTCATAAAATGGTCCCAACTTTGCTCTGATGGCAGAGTCAAGCATGCATGTTTATTAGGGTTGGTCTAGAGGAATAGCCGTCAGTCAAATGAGTGTTCGGCTGCATCTTTCTAAACTTTATGGGTAGCTTTACTCAGCGTAAATATATGTGTGTTCCCTACATTAAAGGGGTTCTCTAGGCTAAAAATATTGATGACCAGTGCTAAGGATATGTCATCAATACCAGATTGGTAGGGGTCCAACATCTGAGACCCTCACCTATCAACTGTTCTCAGCGGCTGATATACAGAGAATGGAGCAGATAGCGTTGTTCTCTTTTTAGTGGCCAGACCTGATACTGCCAATCAGTTTCTATTCATCTGAATGGGATCTAAGCTGCAGTAACTCAGTTTCCCCACTACACAGAGAACAGAGCTGTCTGCTTCCTGCTCCATACTCTGTATATCAGCTACTGAGAACAGCTAATTGAAGGGTTTGTTGAGTTTCAATCCCCAAAGATTTGACATTACGATCTATCCTTACGAAAAGTTGCTTTTTTTGCAGCAGATTTTTCTGCGTTTTTTTGAGCCAAAGCCAGGAGTGGACTGAGCAGAAGAGAGAAATATAAGAGCTTCCTAGATATTTCCCATCACTTTGGTAGCGTAGGTTTGGCTCAAAAAACGCATCAAAATCTGCAACAATAAAGGCAGTGTTTCCGCAACGCTGGGCCTTAGCCTTAATATGTTAAATGTCCAAAAAAAAACTAAAAATATCCCTAGGAATTTGTCATTTAAATAAATTTCCTTTCTGATAATGAAATGAATGCTTCGTTCCAGGCAGTATTATGTGTACAATATGAGAGCCAGACAGCTGTATGTGATGAACATCATGGGTACTTCAACACTGAGAGTATTTATTCAGAAAATCCATTTACATGTGCTGTTAGGAAGATGGGAGGTGTAACATCATACCCAAACCTGTAGGTGGAGCTGAGGAGAAGTAGTGTCTGCTATATGAACGATATAACTGAAAGCAGGATGTATACACAGAACATCTAGCTTCCACCCTGGTGCCCATAACTTCAAAGAACAAGGTTCCTCAGCCAAAACTGGAACATGATATCCCGTTTATAGAGGAGCTGGTTGATTATATGTACATTACAATGAGCCCTGCATCCTATGTGAAATGGTTTATTAAATAAGCTCAGAAAAATTTATTTCAGACACGTGTAATGGAATGCAAAGCCCCACAATACTGTGGCTATGACCTCTTGTTGTGTCAGACTTTGTACACACTAGCATTGTGAGTGTCCATCTGTAGAACATGATATGGGTGTCAGAATATAGAAACACAAAGAACATTTTTTAGAAGCTTTTCAAAAGTAGTTCAGAATTAGAAAAATTATAAAAACTTGGGATTGCTGTAACTGCAATGGCCTGCAGTTTAAGGTTAACATCTCACTTCTACCACACAGTCCACTTGTCATTAAAAATGCAACTTGTCCTACAAAAAGCAAGCCCTCATATGCTGCATCATTGGAAAAATTGAAAAATGATGGCTCTTGGACAATGGTAATGAAAAAATGGAAATTGCAAAGTTACAACTGGCTGGGACAGGAAGGGTTAACCATTTGCATCCATTGGACAATGTAGCTAGCACAGTGGTGTGATTTTTGTTACAAATGGAAGTGTCCTCAGTGTAAACAGAGCCTAAGAAGGGGGTGGGGGCGTATTATCATCTTCTAGTCTAAAAAGGAGGCTTTGTTGCATATAGGTTATGTGGAAATTGTATGGATTACCATATATTGTTAGTAAAAATGCTGAATTGAACATTATACATACATAGGACCAGATTTACCAACAGTTAGTGCAAACTTACACAGGCAGTCTGAAAATACGCCTTATTTATCACAATGGCTGGAGGTTAAATCTGGCACATCTTTAGACTGTCTAGTCTACATTTATACCACCTTGTAGTTGACTACTACTTTACTTTACTACCTCCACACTGGATTTCCCTCTTTTCATCTCAACATTATTTTTTGGAACCAACCCAACATGTTTAACATTTCCGTGCTAGAAGAACTCATACCCATACCTGGATCGTATCTTTGTGGGTGAGCTGGTGAGTTTTTTTTTTGTTTTTTTGTTTTTTTTTACGTATTCAGTCCATCATATATACATGCTTCTCCATAGAACTACTTAAACATACTCCTGCGTATACAGTAATCCGCATTCAATCCATTTCTAAGTATAAACTTAACATTTATAAGTCAGTATCTTTCTAGGAAATGTATTTTTGCAACAGAATCTAAGTAGATGACTAAGTTATTTCTCTTGTAAAAAGGGCAGGTTTCCAATTTAAGCCATTTCTTTCTTTCTTTTTTTTTCTTGCTGTCAACTTGCCGCTTTAACATTATGTTCTGGTATACAGCAATATCTTGACTTGCAAGAAGTAAATATCATCAAGATGGTGTTCCTGGAGATTACGATGACGCCATAACACTTCATGTTGTATTAAGGGTGCATAGTCTGGATTCTCAGGTGCATTATTTGGAAAGAAGTCAATACAAATAAGTACTGTAATTCGTACATCATGTGTTTTATGTCATTATAAAACTGCTGAGTATGCACAAAGCAACTTTTATTTTGGATCACCCTAGAGACCATCTGCGTTCTTGTAAAGCATGGCTTGTCATAAAGGGCTAAGCGCTCGCTCTTGTTTTTCCTCCTATCTCTCTGACCGCACATTTAGTGTATCATTCGCTGGTGCTATTTCTTCTCCTCTGCCCCTTGTGGTTGGGGTTCCTCAAGGCTTGGTCCTAGGTCTCCTCCTCTTCTCTCTGTACACAGCCCCAGTTGGACAAACCATTCGCAAATTTGGCTTTCAATACCATCTTTATCCTGATGATACCCAACTATACAGTATACCTCATCCGGTGACATCAACCCTGCACTACTACAGAACACCAATGATTGTCTCTCTGCTGTCTCTAACATCATGTCTTCTCTTTATCTGAAATTGAATCTTTCAAAAACTGAACTTCTCTTGTTCCCTCCATCTACAAACTGACCTAAGCCTGATATCTCCATTTCTGTCTGTGGCCTTACTATTACCCATAGGCGGCATGCCCGCTGTCTGGGGGTTGTATTTGATTCAGATCTCACCTTTACCCCACATATTCAGACACTTGCAAGCTCTTGCCACCTGCACCTTAAAAACATCTCCAGAATTCGCCCTTTTCTCACCGTGGAAACATCAAAAACCCTCATTGTCGCTCTGATTCTCTCTCGTCTTCACTATTGCAATTCTCTTCTAATTGGGCTTCCTCTTACTAAACTCTCCCCACTACAATCTGTCCTGAATGCAGCCGCCAGACTCATCTTTCTGTCAAACCGATACACAGACACATCTACCTTGTGTTAGTCGCTGTATTGGTTGCCCATCCATCACAGAATACAATATAAAATGATCACACTGACCCACAAATCCATCCATAGCACTGCGTCCCCCCCTATATCTCCTCTCTCGTCACTGTCTACCGCCCTAACTGTCCTCTCCGTTCTGTCAATGACTTTAGACTTTCATCCTCTGTTATCTGAACTTCCCACTCCCGTCTCCAAGACTTTTCTCGAGCTGCATCCGTGCTCTGGAATGCTTTACCCAATACAATCCGATTAATCCCCAACTACAGCAGCTTCAAAACTGCCCTAAAATCACATCTGTATGGTCAGGCTTATCACGTGCCCTGATCGCCGTGTAGTGTGCGGAGGTGTAGAACAATAACACCTTTTATCCTTCCTCCTCTGTTCCTCAGATCCTGTCCTCTCCATCTAGAAGTTACACTGTACTCCTTGCAGTTAGTATCTGTTTATTCACAGATACCGGCTGGTGACCAGTTCATACAGCTTCAGTTACACAACCTTTTCTATTAAAAGATGGCTGGACCATGGTAGCAAACAAGCCCTCTGACCTCTTGTGTCCCCCTATCTCCTCATAGAATGTAAGCTCTTGCGAGCAGGGCCCTCACTCCTATTGTTTGATATGTTTATTTCTTTGTCACATTGTAATGTCTCATGTGTCGTCTGATTTGTAAAGTACTACGGAATATGTTGGCGCTATATAAATAAAGTTATTATGATTATTATTATTATTAAAGGGCTAAGATCCTGTCTAAAATATATGGCTTAGTAAATGACATTCCTACTATTAATATCACATCACATCTGACTTTTATTTATTATAAATGTCAATCACTATTTAGCACTGCCCACTGGACTCCAAAGCCCAAAATTAGCAGAATATTGGATCAATAAACAATGCCAAACCTTTCCCCACATGATAGGTTCCCTTTAAAAGTGTAGCCTCATGAAGACAACCACTATGAGCACACACTATGGGGAATAGGAAGAAAATAAGTGGGATCCCCATCAATGAGCTATAACAGAACATTCTCTGTGACAACAGCTCCTGCTCTTACTGACCTGGCTCGTCCATCCATAACCTGGATGACCATTCATATGACTGGCTGCCATGTGATGTATATGTGGTACTTTGTTACCATTTATACACATGGTTCTGTATAGGAGCTGCAGACACAAAAGACTAGGGAATGTTTACTCCAATTTTTCATTTTCAATGGTCTGAAATCTACTAAAGATTTGTATCATGTTGGGGTATCCAGTCTCCATCAATACAAACATTCTATATTTTAGTACATACATTATTATTAATATGTGTGGTATAAACATGTATCCACAGGATAAGGAGTCCAACCTGGGGGTCCAACCGCTAGGTCCTTTAATGATCAGGAGATTCTGGGGTCAAAAGTCCCACTAATGCCTCCTTGTGAATGGAGCACCACTCCGCTTGTGTGACTGGCACTCCATTCACTGTTATGGGGCTGCCACGACTGTAATCTCTGGCAGCGCCAGCAGCTTCATATCACTGAATGGAGTGCCAGTCACGCAAGCGGACTGGTGCTTCATTCACATGGAGGCTTTAGGGGGTCTTTTGGTCCCCGGGTCTCCTGATGGATGGGACGAGATAGTGGGACCCCCAGAGATCAGACACTTATGCCCTATCCTGTGGATAGAAGATAAACATCCTTAAAAGCACAACCCCTTTAATAAATCAAATCTCATAGGCCTTAGTCATACATCAGTGTTTTAGTCAGAGATTGCAAGCCAAAACGAGGAGTGCCTCGAAAACGCAGAACAGGTTCAAATCTTTCCATTATACCTTATCTGTGTGTAGTTTCCACTCCTAATTTTGGCAGACAACCACTGATGCAAATCACTGACTAAAACACTGATAATGCAAATCTTGTAAGGAAGGATTGGTCATTGACATTTACAGTTTCTTCTTGAACATTGGGTGTAAACTGATGGGGGATATTCTTTTTCAAAAGGTTAGAAAAGAAACCCCATATAAGTGTCCAGTGTGTAATGCAAAAACTATGAATCCCGTTCACATGTTGAACCTTTTAAGAGAGCGTGAAAAAAAAGAAAAAAAAATGCAAAGAATGTTTAAGAAAGAATGTGTTGCCAATGAAATCGCTCACACATTTGCATTGTCTGCCTTGTAGCTCCCTTTTGTGTGAGTCATCCCTCTCTATTTCTATAGGTGTCATCAGCAGATCCATCTGTCCAATATTCCACCTTACATTTATCCTATTTTCTTTTTTATTGATTTTTTATTCATAATATATCTACTAGAACAAACAAGTTCTTCACTTTTGACTTCCACAAACCACCACATCGAGAAAGAAACCCAAGTATGTGAACCATACCTTAAGAAATGTGCATATTTGGCACTGTCTATGCAAATAGTTGTAGACATTTGCAGTGGAGATGTCCAGAACAAGGAACATTCCTTCCTTCTCAAACAAGCCCTGCCCTTCAATAGCATGCACCCTTCCTTTCTATGTGATATGAAGCCTTATCTAAGCCTATTGCAAACTGCATTTAGTTGTGCATTAAGGTATATGCACACTGGGTAATTTGGAGAGAAATTTGAGACATACTTTTGCCTCAAAATTCTCCACAAAAACGGCCCAAAGCTGCCTCCTATTATTTTCAATGGGAGGCAATGATGGACATTTGCTTTTTATGTGTGCTGTAAAACAAGAAACATCCTTCACTATCTTGCCACAGTTTCTGTGGCTGAATCACTGCAGAAACCGCAGCACAAGACTGATAAGTGTCATTGTATATGAGAGCAATAAAGCATGCAAACCTGAAGCCAAAGCCAAAACTTGGAACTCAGGCTCCAAAGGGTCAGAAAACCATCTCAAATTCCTCTTCAAATTTCTCCATGTGAACATACTCTAATAAAGTGCTCTGGCAAATTATTTAGGTAACACTGTGGCCCAAAAGAGTGCCAACCATAGTGCAAGCCAAAGTGTCCCAAAATCAGTCACAGTGCCCAAAGCAAGAGCAAAACTTCCCCAGTCTTTACAGCACTTACCTTTCCATACTCCAACCACATGGAGGATGTTAGCTCAAGAATACTTAGAAAAGGCTAAACATATTCAAGAAAGCCATCATACCAATCCGCCATATAAGTGGGCTCAATCTACTGCCTTCCAGATAAATAAAAATGAATCTTCCTGTATTCCTGTATGAAGGCAAACTCGCACTGGGGTTAGAGAGTGCAGACTACCAGAGATTTAACATTTATCCCATAGGTCCAGATGAGGACTCCAACCATGAAAGTAGTGTTAACCTCATACAGGTCATGTTTTCTTTTAATATCAGTGGTTTAATAGCCCTGGTATGATACCAATCCATAAGCCAAGCAAGAGCAGCAGCTCAGTGGTTGGATTAATGTTAGAGAGTCCCTCTGAAAGCTTTTTTGGTGAGGTCTAAATAATTATCCTAGTTTGGTAATAGTTTCATACCAAATTATTTCGGAGGAGAAATGGAAGAACAAGAACTGCCTAGAAGACAGGTAATGCTGAGAGATGGCTTTTTTTTTTTTTAATTATAGTTGTTTCCAATTATTGGATATTTGTTATATTGAGCACTTTATTGGGTTATTAGGCAAGAAATGACACAAGTGAATACAGGACACAATGTTTTTACATTATTATTGCATTTATTTAAAGAATAAAGTTACTCAATACACATTGATGATGACGGTAAGAAGAACATGTAAGAATGCTTTCCTGCTTCAAGGACATTTCACAATTATTAAAGGTTTCATGAATTCTGTTCTGCATCAGAAATTCTTAAGAGCAGTGAGGCCGATTTATCTTGCCTTGCACATTTACTGGTGTTCAAGGCATTAAAAAGTCACAATTTTTGTCATACATGGTTTTTGTGCAAAATTTTGCTACTTTTTTTATCCTGCACCCTGCATGCAATTTTTTTTAAAAAAGTGGGCCCCAACAAATCTATTACAACTTAGTTATAACTACAGACAGATGTGCACATTTTCTATTAGGATGGAGGGTGACCCCCACGAATAATTTACTCAAGAAAGCCCAATCTGACAATAGATGCACATATGAATTTCTTACAGAAATCAATAGAGGATACCTGTAGGAATCTTGTAAAAATAAATTTTCTTCAAAGGAGAAAACTCAAAAATTAAAAAACTTTTTGTCATTTTGGATAATTTTCCACTTTTAACTAAACAGTTTTGCATAAATGTTTCCAATTCACAGGAAGAGAAAGGACAAGACTGAAATACATGCAAGTCTGACAGCTATTTTGGTACCCAAGGATTGACTTGCTTGTGTCCACACAATACTATTGATCTAAGTTCTAGAAAATTGTTTGTTTTCTAAGACCAGACTTAATTGAGGATGATCAGTTTGCAAGTGACATCTCCTACTGAACATGTCTTAAATGCAAGGAATAGATGTTGCTACTTTGTTGGTCGATAGAATGTAACAATGCCATTATAAAGTAGTGATGTGATTATTATGATGATCATACAGGCTGCTATGTCAGGTTTATATTGTATTGAAATATAGAGACTGGTTCAAAACCATTTGTATCACATATTTCAATAAGAATCCAAACAGCGAGAATATTCATATAACAACCACTTTATTCAGGGGATTAGAAAAGTAATATTCTGATAGGAATTTCCCTTCATAAACATATAGATATTGACTAGATATGTCTAATATGTCTGCTAGGTTGACAGTGGTGCTTTGTTGGAAAAACCTGATGGGTTTACTGCCCATCCATTTGATGCATTGGTGGGGGCCCCAGGTATGGAATATGGAATACCTCTCAATAGCTATTAATATTAGCAATGTGTTCTATTAAAAGCTAAATAAGTGGGTGCATTACATAAGAGGTCCCTCTAGACTGATCCACAACTAGGGTTCAAATGAATGGGACTGAGCAGCAGCATGATCATGTGACCGACGGAAGTGAAGTCACTGTCTGAGAAGAGGAACTGGAGCTCTTTTTCAAACAAAGCAGCCATGTTTTTTCTTCCTGGATAACGCCTTTAGCATTGTGTATTGTCAGAAGTGTTCTCTGATGGGGGTAAATCCTAACTAGAGATGAGCAAATCGGGTCATATTGAACCAGATATTAAACCCCAGGGTGCATGACATCACCCAGGAGACTGGAAGAGGCCACAAGAGGACCTAAAGAGAGCACCGGACGACACGAGGAGGCCCAGAAGAGGTGAGGGAAGGTGAGTATAACTGTTTGGGGTTTTTTTACACCTCTCCTGGGCCTCCACCTCTTATACTAAGACCCCAGAGTATAATAATTTCACTTCCAGTTCTATCTGAACAAGTGGGGACCGAAACAAACTGAAGGGCCAAACCTGAAACTAAACAAATCTTCAGAGGTTCGCCCTTCTCTAAACCCTAATACTTTTTAAAATAAGTCACCAGCATGGATTAAAAAGAAAAGCTATATACTGTATGTGTTCCATTGAGGTTCCCTATCACATTCTACTTTCGGTGCCATGAATGGCGCCCTGCGACTTATCTTGTTGTGGTAAACTTTATTTGAATAGATGTTATTAATAAAGTGAAAGGTAAAGTCTATATACATTTACCCATCCAAGATTTGATGAAGGAGACTGGGCACACAGCAGTTTAAGGTTTGCTGTTTATTATATCATTCTAGTTAAATATTCCTCATCCTTCATTGACTTATAATTATGGAATCTGAAGGCTTAATTAAAACCAAAGCATCATCAAAATTCTCAGGGCAATAAATGCACAGTAAATGTTTGCGGTAGTGTCGAGTTTAATTTCACTTCGGCGTAACTGTCTGCTCTTGTATATTTAGTGGGAATGAAGAACAAATGGCTTTGCATAAAAATGACTCTTTGACTAATGCAAAATGTTTAGAAATTAGTAGCATAGGTAACGGGCCGTAAGTGCCCTTCAGTCTGTTTAACGTCCCATTAATTAACCTTTTCCGGTAGCACTTCAGATATATAACAATGGGAAGACTGGCAAAAGGCACAGGCGGTTTTGTTTGGTTTTCCTGTTTTTCGTCAGACCATGGGTTGAGTCTAGCCGTTCAAGAGTTATGCTTGAAATGGATCTGCAAATGGGGCCATCATTTTGCAATACAGATGCATAGATTATATGCAAGCATAGGGAGTAGGTAAGAGGATACTAAACAGAGATCTAAAATAATGAAATAGAGGCCATGTTTCTAGGGTAAAATAGCGTCACAACATAACAAGCAACGGCACATGACACCATACTTGTTTTACTAGGTTCATAAAGAAACCTAAACATAAAATGCAAGGCATACAGAGGTATAAAAGGACCCTATAGACTTCTATAAGTGCCCTAATACAGCTCTGTACAACTTGGAGCTTTCACAGAGTCATATAGACACGTTCATGCGCCCTAAGAGTGACCCAAAATAATCTAATCTAATCTGAAAGGTCAATTTTTGTAAAAAAATATATTTTTTTATTTTAACCAAAAACAGGAAAAGAGGGAAAACCACTCAAAACATTTTTCATTCTCAAGGAAGGGATTCTTCAGATCAACGTCTTCATAACCCCTGAGTCGGCAGAGGGTGCACCTTTTAAATGATACGCACCCTCTGCCAGATCCTGTGCCTAGAGGGGAAATGTACTCCACTTCATAGCTGGCTTACATTTCCCACATTATTTGAATATTTTGGACAGAAATTATGATAAATCTGGCAGAGCCGATGGATCCACTCCTTGCACACCCTCAGCTTGTGGGAAAGTAGTGAGGATGTTGCAGAAATTAAAAAGTCACTTTTAAACAAAAAAAGACTTGTGCAAAAAAAATTGTGATTTTGTTTTTTTTCTTTGTGCCTTGTATGCCAGAAAACTGGCATATAATGCATAATAAATCTGCCCCATTGCACCTTGAAGTTTAGCACTGCTGCCTTGCAGCTCTGGAGTCCTGGAATCAAGCCAAGGACAAGATCTGCATGGAGTTTGTATATTCTCACCATGTTTGTATAGTTTACTCTGGTTTCCTCCCATATTCCTTAGACATACTGATAGGGAATTTAGATTGTGATCCCTACTAAGGACAGTGATAACAATATCTGAAAAGTGCTGCAAAATACAGTGCCTTGCGAACGTATTCAGCCACCTTGAACTTTTCAACCTTTTGCCACATTTCAGGCTTAAAAAATAAGGATATAAAATTTTAATTTTTTTTTGGTGAAGAATCCACAACGAGTGGGACACAATCGTGAAGTGGAACGAAATTTATTGGTTATTTTAAACTTTTGTAAAAAATAAAAAACTGAAAAGTGGGGCGTGCAATATTATTCGGCCCCTTTACTGTCAGTGCAGCAAACTCATTCCAGAAGTTCAGTTAGGATCTCTGAATGATCCAATGTTGTCCTAAATGACTGATGACGATAAATATAATCCACCTGTGTGTAATAAAGTCTCCGTATAAATGCACCTGCTCTGTGATAGTCTCAGGGTTCTGTTTAAAGCGCAGAGAGCATCATGAAGACCAAGGAACACACCAGGCAGGTCCGTGATACTGTTGTGGAGAAGTTTAAAGCCGGATTTGGATACAAAAAGATTTCCCAAACTTTAAACATCCCAAGGAGCACTGTGCAAGCGAACATATTGAAATGGAAGGAGTATCAGACCACTGCAAATCTACCAAGACCCGGCCGTCCCTCTAAACTTTCATCTCAAATAAGGAGAAGACTGATCAGAGATGCAGCCAAGAGGCCCATGATCACACTGGATGAACTGCAGAGATCTACAGCTGAGGTGGGAGAGTCTGTCCATAGGACAACAATCAGTCATACACTGCACAAATCTGGCCTTTACGTAAGACGATATGTTTGGCGTAAAAGCAACACAGCTCATCACCCTGAACACACCATCCCCACTGTCAAACATGGTGGTGGCATCATCATGGTTTGGGCCTGCTTTTCTTCAGCAGGGACATCGAAGATGGTTAAAATTGATGGGAAGATGGATGGAGCCAAATACAGGACCATTCTGGAAGAAAACCTGTTGTAGTCTGCAAAAGACCTGAGACTGGGACGGAGTTTTATCTTCCAACAAGACAATGATCCCAAACATAAAGCAAAATCTACAATGGAATGGTTCACAAATAAACGTATCCAGGTGTTATAATGGCCAGTCCAGACCTGAATCCAATCGAGAATCTGTGAAAAGAGCTGAAAACTGCTGTTCACAAACGCTCTCCATCCAACCTCACTGAGCTCGAGCTGTTTTCCAAGGAAGAATGGGAAAGAATTTCAGTCTCTTGATGTGCAAAACTGTTAGAGACATACCCCAAGCGATTTGCAGCTGTAATCGCAGCAAAAGGTGGCGCCACAAAGTATTAACTTAAGGGGGCCGAATAATTTGGCACGCCCCACTTTTCAGTTTTTTATTTTTTACAAAAGTTTAAAATATCCAATAAATTTCGTTCCACTTCACGATTGTGTCCCATTTGTTGTTGATTCTTCACCAAAAAATTAAAATTTTATATCCTTATGTTTGAAGCCTGAAATGTGGCAAATGGTTGAAAAGTTCAAGGGGGCCGAATACGTTCGCAAGGCACTGTATGTTGGCACTAAATAAATAAATAATCTGACATGGTTTTGCAGCAATGTATTCCCAAATTCAAAGCTGTCAGCATTTTTTAGCTCCATTTCACTACATGAGGCCTTAGCCTCAAAGAGGTTTCTGGCCCTTTTTTGCTATCTACTGAATTCTTAACCACAGTAAATTTGCTTACCTTACAGTTTTCCCTGCTAATATTTGTTCTATTTGTGGTCACAAATTTGTGGCCTCCCCTTATTCTTCCTGTGTTGTAACATACTGTATATCTGTTATGTGGTTATCCTTATGCAAAGTAATTTCCCCAAACTATGTCATGTCACCAATGATGTGCCATTCATTGAACTGTGTTACTTAATCTCAAATTGTGAGCTCTTGCAGCTGTAGCTATGAGATATTCTCAGCAAAAAGAGTTGTGGCCTGACTGCTCAACTGCACATGTTTCCAGCACCACAGGGGATTGCAGAAACTACTATACTACTGCAAGAAGAGTTTTTAAGTGTCCATTTAACACACTCAGCATTTTTTCACTTGATGTTACTCACAAGCACACAAAACACGATTGTCCATACCTCCTGCAACTAGGGATTCTGCAAAACAACTGTTGGATAAAATTGAAAGTATTTGGCTCAGTTTTGTCCTTTAGTTCCAAATCGGTTCAGTCGGGCAAATCAATTCAGCCATCAAGAAGAGACCCATGGAAGGCGCACTCACTGAGGTAGTTCACCAAAACCGTTCACTAAAACACATAGGACACACCAATTCACTGGTGATGCATAAAGGCTGCACTTTGGACGGCGGCACAGAGTTATCGGTACAGTGAGGGTACTGTAGGATAAAGAAGAAAATTCTGGGCTTGGGGATTTATAATTTTCTATTATTTAAAGGGGTTTTCCGAGATTTCTTTTTTTTTTTAACATATAGAGAAAAATTTCCTACCCTTTCTCAAAATTGTGTGAGCAATGCAGTCTCTGTTACGATCACTTCCTTATTGGTCCTGATCCAATTATGCACAACCACAATGAGTGTGATGTCATTACTGATTAAAGCTACATTTGTATAAACTTTATTGACTGCCAGAGCATCCAGAAGGAGGTGAGAGCTCGTCCTGATCACCAGACAAGCCAGCACCTGCTTCACACATCTATAGTGTGATTAGAGGCAGCAGCAAGGACAGGTAGACAAACATTTTTTTTTTTTTTTTTTAACTATTCATGCCTTTCACCTTCCTCCAATTGACAGGCATTCTTCTGTGAATGGTCAGAGGATTTTATGGACACTGACTGGCTGATAGCATGGTAGATGCACAGGAAGAGTGAAGGAGATGATGAAGCATTAACATCTATGGCACATATTGCCCAGCAGCATCATGCACGGTTCTGCTGAGGTTTTGTTGCTATGGTGCATTTTTACACAACAATCAGAAAACTGCATTCGTTTTTGAATAATGAATGCTTTTTTAAAAAATGCATATGGTTTTCTGATAAAAACACATGCATTTTTTGAGTAAAAACACAATGTGTGAACACAGCCTTACTGGGAAGTATTGTATCATGAGTCCATATTGTGTGATTGTGCTTTACAGACATTCTCAGTCAATATATATACAGATACACATGCATATCTGTATGTAATATATATATATATATATACAGTACAGACCAAAAGTTTGGACACACCTTCTCATTCCGAGAGTTTTCTGTATTTTCATGACTATAAAAATTGTAGATTCACACTGAAGGCATCAAAACTATGAATTAACACATGTGGAATTATATACTTAACAAAAAAGTGTGAAACAACTGAAAATATGTCTTATATTCTAGGTTCTTCAAAGTAGTCACCTTTTGCTTTGATTACTGCTTTGCACACTCTTGGCATTCTCTTGATGAGATTCAAGAGGTAGTCACCTGAAATGGTTTTCACTTCACAGGTGTGCCCTGTCAGGTTTAATAAGTGGGATTTCTTGCCTTAGAAATGGGGTTGGGGCCATCAGTTGTGTTGTTCAAAAGTCAGGTGGATACACAGCTGATAGTCCTACTGAATGGAGTGTTAGTATTTGTATTATGACAAGAAAAAAGCAGCTAAGTAAAGAAAAACGAGTGGCCCTCATTACTTTAAGAAATGAAGGTCAGTCAGTCCGAAAAATTGGGAAAACTTTGAAAGTGTCCCCAAGTGCAGTGGCCAAAACCATCAAGCGCTACAAAGAAACTGGCTCACATGAGGACCGCCCCAGGAAAGGAAGACCAAGAGTCACCTCTGCTGCGGAGGATAAGTTCATCCGAGTCACCAGCCTCAGAAATCGCAGATTAACAGCAGCTCAGATTAGAGACCAGGTCAATGCCACACAGAGTTCTAGCAGCAGACACATCTCTACAACAACTGTTAAGAGGAGACTGTGTGCAGCAGGCCTTCATGGTAAAATAGCTTCTAGGAAACCACTGCTAAGGACAGGCAACAAGCAGAAGAGACTTGTTTGGGCTAAAGGAACACAAGGAATGGACATTAGACCTGTGGAAATCTGTGCTTTGGTCTGATGAATCCAAATTTGAGATCTTTGGTTCCAACCACCATGTATTTGTGCGACGCAGAAAAGGTGAACGAATGGACTCTACATGCCTGGTTCCCACCGTGAAGCATGGAGGAGGAGGTGTGATGGTGTGGGGGTGCTTTGCTGGTGACACTGTTGGGGATTTATTCAAAATTGAAGGAATACTGAACCAGCATGGTTACCACAGCATCTTGCAGCGGCATGCTATTCCATCTGGTTTGCGTTTAGTTGGACCATCATTTATTTTTCAACAGGACAATGACCCCAAACACACCTCCAGACTGTGTAAGGGCTATTTGACCAAGAAGGAGAGTGATGGGGTGCTATGCCAGATGACCTGGCCTCCACAGTCACCAGACCTGAACCCAATCGAGATGGTTTGGGGTGAGCTGGACCGCAGAGTGAAGGCAAAAGGGCCAACAAGTGCTAAGCATCTCTGGGAACTGCTTCAAGACTGTTGGAAGACCATTTCAGGTGACTACCTCTTGAAGCTCATCAAGAGAATGCCAAGAGTGTGCAAAGCAGTAATCAAAGTAAAAGGTGGCTACTTTGAAGAACCTAGAATATAACACATATTTTCAGTTGTTTCACACTTTTTTGTTAAGTATATAATTCCACATGTGTTAATTCATAGTTTCGATGCCTTCAGTGTGAATCTACAATTTTTATAGTCATGAAAATATAGAAAACTCTTGGAATGAGAATGTGTGTCCAAACTTTTGGTCTGTACTGTATATATATATATATATATATATATATATATATATAAATATGTGTATATAAATATACATAAATATATACAAATACAAATATTTATGTACTCATACCCACATTTATGTATGCTGCATATACATACATGTACATATGTATGTAAATAAATATACATTGAGCTCCAGCAACCAGGAAGTGTAAACAAGGAAGTATTGCATGAGCCTGAAAATAGGAGGAATAGTAAAAAATGGTCCAAACTCAGGTACTCAGTTATGTTTGTTCATTCATATAACAAGCATTTCCTGAATTTAGTCAAATTTTCATAGTCACAGAAAACCCCGTTCATTTTTATGTGAAATGCTGTGTTAATGTTCCCAGAACTTATAACTAAAGCCTGTGAGTCCTACTTCTCCCCAACCACATACAATGATTGACAGCCCTGACAGCATACATACTTATAAGCAGGACTCACAGGCTTTAGTTAAACAACTTTTTACATGAGATTATTAAATCAAATTATAGAAAGGCATATAACGCCAAACTGTGACATCACTGTGTGCATTATCCCTGTACTGTGACATCACTGTGTGCATTACCCTTGTACTGTTTCATCATTGTGTGCATTATCCCTGTTCTGTGACATCACTGTGTGCATTATTCCTGTACTCAGCCATCACCAGATGTATTATTTCTGTGTGTAAAGGAGACCAAAATAACTGTACACTTTTCAAGTTCTGAACTTGCTGCTTTAGGTGGTCATGGTAGAGTGGGGCAACATTACAAGTTTTGCCATGAGGCCCCATGGTTGCTTTTTATGCCCCTAACTGTGTATTAAAATAGGTACAAAAATTTAGGAGTCAAAGTTTTTCAAAATTGGAGCAGGGACAGGCAAGAGTGTACAAGTTCTGCACTGGGTGGAAAATGTGATACAAATATTCCATATCAGACCAAGGAAACACAAACTGCAACGTGTCACAGTATATACAGCAAAATGCACATAAAGTGATGAGTGATAAAGATAAATAGCCATAAATAGTATTGAAAATAACCAACCCATTATCTCTTGCCATGTTAGAATGGCGGGAGCTCTGATAAAAGCCTCAGCAAAGTCTTAGGGGTTTCCTACATGGAATTTCATATGTATGGTGTTTGTTGCATACAGTATGTTGCATCTATGTCATAATTGTGAAATATTATTGTGTTTTGGTTGATGACCACCCTTTGACTTCAAGACGGCATCAATTCTTCTACACACACTTGCACACAGTTTTTTAAGGAACTCCTCAGGGAGGTTGTCCCACAGATCTTCTGTGGATGTTGGCTTGCTTCAATCTTCCGTCTCTTCTTGTAACTTGAGGCAGACTGGATGATGTTGGGATCAGGGCTCTGTAGGGGCCAAAGCATTGTTTCCAGAATTCCTCTTCAAAAGGGCAGTCATACCAGATATCTCTTTTGTTTATTCACTTAATTTTATTCATTGACAGAAATAATCCATTAGCACTTCTATTTTTGAAAGGATTGTTACGTTACAAAATTTTTGTCATATCTGCCTAAAACTTTTACACAGTACTCTGTATATATATATATATATATATATATATATATATATAAGCGCACACAATGCTGTATTGTAAATTAATGACAATGAGACAGGCATGGTGGCCATGTCCAACTCCTTAGAGCACTCCAATGCAGAAACATTTAGTCGATCACTGTGGACAAACAGGTGCTATTCTTCTCTCCCGACACGTGAGGCCATTTCTTAACACAGCAAATAAACAATAGGAGTCATTTTCCTTTTCAGACCTCTCATTGACCACCCAGCAGGGAGAAACTGCAAAAGGTTTTTTCTTTCTTTCTTAAGACAGTGAGAGCACAGCATTGAAAGCTTGTATTGAATGCAGGTGTGCTCCTTGACTGCAAATGTTTCTTCTGAGCTTGCCGAGCTATTAATTTTCTGCATTGTTGTAGCGTGTTACCTTTTCACAACTCAAAACCGTTGAAACTAACTCAGGCATCTACTATAGAACTGCACGTGGCTCAGGCTTGCCAAAATCAACAACGTGCTGGCAAACAATGGACAGAAATGTGCATCAAAGGCAGAAGAATTTACATATATGCTCAACTTTTTTTAATAATATTTTATCGGATTTATTCTTTTAATGCATCATTTAATTATAACTTTTTATTACTTTATAATTTACTTTATTTTAAAAATAAAAAACTTTGTCCGTTGGAAAAATAAAATGTAGAAAAGGCAGCTTAATTTACTTTCAATGAAATTCCAATTAGACGTGGAGGGTGGGATTTAAATATACTGTATAATATAAAAAGAGATGGGTTTAAGGCCTTACTTAGCTACAGAACTGCAGCTGTGCTCTTATCTGGCTGGAGGAGAAGGGATGAACAACAATAGAAGCTAAGAAGCCCAAGTCGATGCATGGGAAAGCCATTGGCCGACCATTGTAGCTGTCCTTCTGCTGAGCAAATAGTTCAAACTGTTCATTCCCATCTTCCATTCTCTCCGTGGAACATTGTTTGTGTCCTTGCATTTCATTCTGCAAGGAAGATTGCTCCCTGGGCCTATAAGCAAACAGTCCAGAAAAGAGCCGACTATCCTGTTCTTTTCCCTGGAGATCTAGCATTTTTATTTCAGCTCCAAGCTGTCAAAGAACTGGAGAGTTTATGTCAGTGGCAAGAATTAATTGTGCTAATCTGGGGCATGCGATATGTGTCACCAAATGTCCAGAAAAATAATTGTCAATAATGTTTCCTTTAGTATTTACCTCCAATCTGTTCATTTGCAGAGGACGGCGTTTTAATAGTGCAGCCATGTATTAAACTCTGCCAATTTGAATGAACATTGCTTATGACAAATGAACCCGCTTGGCAGTTATATAGCTGGTTACAAGGAGCCAAGTATATAAAAGGGAGATTCAGCAAACTGAATAACATGACATAGGGAACAGCAGTAGTCTGGGCATATAGTGCGAGGAAAAATCCAGGCTTATTGTTCATTGTTACCCAAGCATTTCTTCATATAGGTGCCAGGAAATAAACTTTCGCTGGTGCTAGAAAAAAATCATAAATTGTGTTAAACAGAAGGGGAACATACACAGATATTGTAGACCTACAAAACGTTTGCTTAAAGGAATTTTCCCACAAATATAACAATATCTAAATTTGTAGACAATGAAAAGTGAATCATTTTTGCAAGTATAAATATTTAACAATTTTGAACTTCTCTAACCATCTTAGGTCCGATTCACATCTGCGTTCGGGCCATTCTGTTTCCCTCTCCGCATGAAAATGCTGAGAGAAATGTCCTGCAAGTATCACTTTTCTCTCCGCATTTTTCGTGCGGAAACCACACGGACCCCATTATAGTCTATGGGGTCTGCCATTTTCCTAAGGTAACCGCTTTTTTTATGCGGATTAGGTTTCCGTTCGGGGGGTCCCCAATCAGTAATGACAGTGTTTTGACTTGATTGGTTGCCAATGGATACCACCATGAATGTAGGAACTTTATATGGTTTCACAGAAACCCAGCCATGATTTCCTTATTTCTGCCCCTGCCTGACAACCTGCCCACATGCCTGGATTTTCCTGCATTCATGGTCATATCCATTGGCAACCATTCAAGACAAAAGATTATTACCAGTAAGATGGGGAGAGAAAATCTTTGAAACTCTCCTGAATTTTTAATTATTTATATTTGCAGAAATGTTTAACTTTGACTACTAATTTAAATATGGCTATGTACATAGGAAAAGCCCTTTACAGTCATCATACTACAGGAGCATCTCAATAAATTTCTTTGAAACGTTCACTCATTTCAGTAATTCAGTAATACAATCCATAATCAGCGTCTCCCATGATTGTGTGTCCTACTGAACCAGACTGAGGGACCATTTAAAGGCTTAGGAAACCTTGGCAGGTGACACACTGAATTTACAATACTGAACTTTTTTACAATATTCAAATTTTCTTAGATTTGGGTTTTCATTACCTGTAATCCATAATCAACATTTACAGAATTAAAACACTTGAAATAGAACACTCTGTGTGTAAAGAATCTAGAAAATAAAGGAGGTCACTTTTTTAATTCAATTACTGAAATAAATAAACGTTTCAAAGATATTCTAATTTATTGAGATGCAACTGTGTGAATGCAATTATTGTGTTTCATAGTGTTATATAAAACAAATTAAGACTTTATAGAACTTAAATATTGCTGCAATTATTGGATTACACATATACCCCATACTATACCTATCCTTCCAAAATCATATAAATCATCATTATTGGTCAGGAATCAGGATAAGATTAAGACCATAAATTCTATGCTGATATGTTCAATCTCTTGATCTAGTGAATAGTCATCTAGATTTCCAGTGATTTATATATGTGTCCTGTTGCTTGGATCTTGTAACAGGTCTCAGAAACTGGATGTGCTTCACATTCTTTAAGATTTGCAGGTCAAATTAAAGGGACATGTAGGACATAACTGAGATGCTGTGATACGCTTGGGGAACGGCCAGCAAGGTGTAGTGCATGACACAGAGTTTTAAAAGAGTTTCCAGGATGAAAAAGAAATTATTAAAAATAAAATAAACAATAAAATAATACTGACCTGTTCAATCCCCTGCTAAGGTGGTCTTCCTGGTCATGGAAGGGGTTACCCAGTTTTAACATTGATGGCCTATCCTTAGAATACACCATCAATATTAGATCTGCCGGGGTCTCAAGGGGCTGGATACAGGACATCACTGCAGGTCAAGTCATTAAAGGGGTTATCCTGTGTGTAACATTGATGGCCTATCCTTATCAATATTAGATCTGCAGGGGTCCTATACCTGAAACCCCCACAGATCACGGGTACTGGGATAGCACATCTCTCTGTATTGTGTAGGTACTGCAGCACCACCCCATAGATTTCAATGAGATAGTACAGTTTCTAAAGCGAATGAGCAGCGAGGCTCGCGTTATGTAAACAATCTTGAGAGCTGCGCTGTCTCAATACCGGTGATCTGCATGGGTTCCAGGTATCGGACCCCCACAGATCTAATATTGATAAGGATAGGCCATCAAGGATAGAAACTGGATAACACCTTTACTGTAGTGACTTGATCTGCAGTGATGATATCCTGTAAATGTTCATGACAACTGCAGGCAACTACTGGCATATCATTGTCATCTGACAAGTCAGCAAAGACTAGTGGGGGCCACTGGAGCATCAGTGCTGGAATAGCTGCAGATCAAACACATGAACATTGTTTTTATATTTTGTCATATTTCCTGCCTTTTGCCTTTCACACATTTTTTAAATCCCAGAGAACTCCTATAATATTCTTTGAATTCTTGTGTCATGCATGAACCCCTCAGACCCTATTCCAAGTATTCCACAGTGCATCAGAGTGGTTCTGGGAAGTGGTTTTCCCAATAAAAGTTCTTCTCATATTTTATAGTCAGAGCTTCAATAACTGAAAGGATGGGTTACTTTGGTATTAAGCAGGTGGTATATTTTTGGATATATGAATGACATGCACTTAAATGCACTCATTTCAATGCAATATTACTACAGTATATAGAGTCACCACACCATCAAAGTCAATAGAACTGATAAAAACCTGTGTCTGTCAATGTGAAAAACCAGCTGTTTACCAACTGAGAGGATGTCATTCAAGTCATCAATGAGTGACCCAGTTCTTGGAACCAACACCAAAGTAACCTTATTACACATCTATCCGACATCAGATAAACTTTACATGTAAAAATCCTTTAAAGGGGACCTGTTACCACTCTCAACATATGTGTTTTAGTAAAGCAATTCTGAAAACTATCTGTTGTACCATTTCTCTTTGTTGTACCATTGCTATTCGTCCTAGAAATGTATTAATAAATTGACAACTATGTTACCATCCCCCATGTGAGAGGTGTGACCATAGATAGTCTGACACTGACAGCACTGGACAATGTCTGACTGTATAGGGACACTCTACCTATATAAAGACAGCTAGGGGGAGATCTAATAACAATGTACAAATATATGAAGGGACATCACAAAGAACTTTCTAAGGCTAAAGCCCCACATCGTGGAAACGCAGCATTTTTTTTTGCACATTTTGTTGAAGTTTTTTGAGCCAAAGCCAGGAGTGGATTGAGCAGAAGGTAGAAGTATAAGAAGCTTCCTATATATTCTCCATTCCTTTTGTACCCATTCTTGGCTTTGGCTCAAAAAAACGCAACGAAATCTGCAACAAAAAAATCTGTGTTTCTTTTCAATAAAATTACAGTTATAAAAAAAAAAAAATCTGCGTTTCCGCGAACCTAAAGATCTTTTTGACTCCTTTAAAGAATGTATTTTTCCTTTCTAGGATTACCCTAAAACAGTCAGAGTGTTACTATATTTCTCTTCTTTTTGGTAAGGAAATTAAAAAGCAATGAACACTAGAGACCAGAGAGGGCAAAGGACTTATTTGATATATTCTTTGTACAATGCTGTTTGCTATGTGAGCACCAATATTACATCTGCCAACGTGATGACCCTTGACCTCAGAAATGTAAGTCTATTAGTAATTAGTAGTTTTTATCTTTTCTTCCTCTGCAAATTTTGTTAAGGACATAAACAGTATAGCATAAAAAACGCCCAACTGAGTATTGCATATTACTTTCTCAAAGTTGATGTGTCTACCGTGTTTTTCCAAAAATAATACCTACCCTGAAAATAAGCCCTAGCTACATTTTCCAGGTTTTTTGGAGTAGGTTTGAAATATAAGCCCTACTCCAAAAATAAGCCCTAGCTAATTTAACCCCTTCCTGACATCTGCCGTGTGATTACAGCGGATGCCGGGTCCTTACAGACCTGGAGTTAATGTCCACGATCAGTGTCTATCCTGATCACGGGCATTGTTGAGAGCAACCCCCCCCCCTTCCAGCCCACCAAAGTAGCAAAACCGCGGCCATTGCTAAGTGTGACCTCCGCTCCCCCCTAGGGCCGGTCCCCACCCCTTATAGCTACTATACCGGGTCTCCTTGTACAGTGGAGACCCGCAGTTAATGCCTCTCCACTCTGATCGCGGGCATTGTTGAGTGTGCCAGTCTGTGACCCTCCCCCCCTCCAAATCGACCCCCCAAAGCAGAGAAACTATCCCCGGGGCCGGTCCCCACCAGACCCGTACCTTTCATGTTGCAGGTCGGCTCCCGCGCGGCGAGATCGCGGGAGCCAACCTGTTCCTTTGACAGCCGGGAGCCTTTTGAAGGCTCCCAGGCCTGTCATAGGAATATTACTATTGAGGCTATGACCAGCCTCATCAGTAATATAGATAATCTCCCATAGACTGCAATACGTTGTATTGCAGTCTATGGTATGATTGCAGATTCAAGCCCCCTAGGAGGGGTTAATAGTAAAAAAAAATAAAAAACACAAAATAAAAGTTCAAGCCCCCTCCCACTTTCACTAGAATACATATAAAAATAAAATATTGCTGTGAAACACATTCACATTAGGTATCCCTGTGTCCGAGAACACTCACTCTACAAACTTATAAAAATATTTTACCTCTATAGTGAATGCCATAGCGAAAAAAAAAAAAAATCAAAAGTGCCGAACTGCCGTTTTTTCGCTGGTTCACCTCTGATAAAAGTTGAAATAAAAAGCGATCAAATGTGTGATTGTTGTTCATGGAAAAAATTAAGACCTACCCCGAAAATAAGCCCAAGCCCTTTTTTCGGAGAAAAAAATAATATAAGACCCGGTCTTATTTTCGGAGAAAAAACGGTATCTATCTATCTGGCCAACTATCTTATATGTATTAAAGAGGACCTTTCATCTCCACCAACAAGTCCAACTTGTTACATCATTTAATAGCTGCTGCTCCACTGGTTTTGGAAGAGTTGGAATTTTTTTCTCTATACCCCACTGTTCCTGAGCAATCCATGCTTTTCGTTTTGGTGCCTGATATGCAATTTAGGCTCTGTATTGTCAGGAGGGCGGTGTCAGGCAGGAATAGGCAAGGGGTGTGATTCTGAGCTCTGACACTGGCTGCCTCTGATTGGAGCTCTGAATCACATCCCCTGCCTGACTCCGCCTTTCTGACACTACAGAGCTTAAATAGCACATCAGGCACCAAAACTAACTGTGGTTGTTGCTCAGAAACAGTGGGGGCTAGAGAGAAAATTCCAAGTGTGCTGGAATCAGAACAGAAGATAAGAATTAGAATTGGTAGAGGTGGTGAAAGATCCTCTTTAAGGGTCTGTTCACATTGCGTTTTTCACATCTGTTTAGCAGATCAATTTATTGGATGCAAAGAACAGATACAGATAGCGATCTGTTTAAAAAAAAAAAAAAAACAGATCCGTTACTAATGTTTTTTTAAAGGACACAAAAACACAGTATACCAGACTTTTTTGTCTGTCCAAAAAAACGGACAGAATCCAATCTTTTTATTTTTTTTTTATTTTTTTTTTTTAACATTGATCTCTTGGTCATCTGTTTGCATCTGTTTTTTGCATACATTAAACAAATATGCTAAACGGATGTAAAACCACAATATGAATGGAGCCTTAGATGTTCATTCTGTGTTCGGCAGTATACCCATAGCAACTGTCACAAGTAAGTCTGCAAGATTGGCACAGTGCTGAAACTAGAGAAGAGAAAACTTCTGTGCCACTCAACCCCTGCTATTCCTTATCTTACCAAAATCCCCTAGAGACATGTAATGCACATAATTTACAATACAGATGAATATGGTGCATATCAAGCTAAGCATGGCAACATATAAACAAGTTTATTATGTATTGGTCCCATATCCTGAATACAATCCAGCATGTATAATTCTTGTTCATCCGTAGCTTTCACATTTCAATACGCAATGGATCCAGCTTGACTTTTAAATCCTAAGCATTTCATCCTATGTATATGAATTCTCCAATTATTTCAGAACACAGGAGAGATTATTTTTATCTATTTTTCCGCATGGAAGTTTTTTTCCTTCTTTGAAATAGCATGTTCAAAACCTTCACAAGTTCAGCAAATAATAATCCAATTTATATACCGGTAGAAGCCCAAGATCGTAAGAGCCATTGTGTAAATTTTCCACTTGACTTTTCATTATCTACCTGAGTAAAATCAATCTATATGTATGGGATCACCGTGCAATTCATGAGATAAATGTTAACTACAATGCGCTATGCATATCCCATAGATAAATGTCTCAGTATGACTCTGTACTTGTTTCTTTTTTTTTTCACAGATTAATTTAAAGACAGATAATTTTTCAAGCCAGGAAGGCGAGCCAGCGTGGAGAGTGTTTGCTTATTTGTTTGCAATATCGACCCTGTAAAATTGTGCCTGTTAATATGTAACTGTAGCCAGATATGGATACCACTTCTTCTGGTTGAGATGGGTGTTCTTTCTCTTACCATCCCCTCAAGCTCTTTCTTTCATTTTTCTATACCATGACCTTAAACAAACAGGACAGTTAAATATAGATCAAAATGCAGTAAAACCATATAAGCTGACAATTATTCAATAATGTCTTCTTTACCTTGTGTCAAGTTTGATTAATATGTTACATTGTCCTCTATATAATAAATCATGTTAAGGTAAGAATAACAGATCATTTTGGATGAAAATATATTTCCAACATAGATGGAAAGATGACAGAAAAAAAAAAATCACCTGATCTGAGATGAGTATTTCACAGAATAATGGAAAAGAAAGCTCTTAAGATTTGCTCATCTCTAATTCCAGTAATAATATTCACCTTAAAGCTTTGATTTAGTGGCACTTTAAAGGGGATGTCAAATGTTTACAGTCTATTTCCATATACAGTGGCTACGGAAAGTATTCAGACCCCTTTACATTTTTCACTCTTTGTTTCATTGCAGCCATTTGCTAAAAGCAAAAAAGTTCATTTTATTTCTCATTAATGTACACTCAGCACCCCATCTTGACAGAAAAAAAAACAGAAATGTAGATATTTTTGCAAATTTATTAAAATAGAAAAACTGAAATATCACATGGTCATAAGTATTCAGACCCTTTGCTGTGACACTCATATTTAACTCACATGCTGTCCATTTCCTTCTGATCCTCCTTGAGATGGTTCTACTCCTTCACTGGAGTCCAGCTGTGTTTAATTAAACCGATTGGACTTGCTTAGGAAAGGCACACACCTGTCTATATAAGACCTCACAGCTCACAGTGTATGTCAGAGCAAATGAGAATCATGAGGTCAAAGGAACTGCCCAGGGAGCTCAGAGACAGAATTGTGGCAAGGTACAGATCTGGCCAAGGTTACAAAAGAATTTCTGCAGCACTCAAAGTTCCTAAGAGCACAGTGGCCTCCATAATCCTTAAATGGAAGAAGTTTGGGACAACCAGAACTTTTCCTAGACTTGGCCGTCCAGCCAAACTGAGCAATCGTGGTAGAAGAGCCTTGGTGTGAGAGGTAAATAAGAACCCAAAGATCACTGTGGCTGCGCTCCAGAGATGCAGTAGGGAGATGGGAGAAAGTTCCACAAAGTTAACTATCACTGCAGCCCTCCACCAGTAGGGGCTTTATGGCAGAGTGGCCCGAAGGAAGCCTCTCCTCAGTGCAAGACATATGAAAGCCTGCATAGAGTTTGACAAAAAACACATGAAGGACTCCCAGACTATGAGAAATAAGATTCTCTGGTCTGATGAGACGAAGATTGAACTTTTTGGCGTTAATTCTAAGTGGTATGTGTGGAGAAAACCAGGCACTGCTCATCACCTGCCCAATACAATCCCAACAGTGAAACATGGTGGTGGCAGCATCATGCTATGGGGGTGTTTTTCAGCTGCAGGGACCGGACGACTGGTTGCAATTGATGGAAAGATGAATGCGGCCAAGTACAGAGATATCCTGGAAGAAAACCTCTTCTTGAGTGCTCTGGACCTCAGACTGGGCCGAAGGTTCACCTTCCAACAAGACAATGACCCTAAGCACACAGCTAAAATAACAAAGGAGTGGCTTCGGAACAACTCTGTGACTATTCTTGACTGGCCCAGCCAGAGCCCTGACCTCATCCCATTGAGCATCTCTGGAGAGACCTGAAAATGGCTGTCCACCAACGTTCACCATCCAAAGTGACGGAACTGGAGAGGATCTGCAAGGAAAAATGGCAGAGAATCCCCAAATCCAGATGTGAAAAACTTGTTGCATAATTCCCAAGAAGACTCATGGCTGTACTAGCTCAAAAGGAAGGGGCTTCTACTCAATACTGAGCAAAGGGTCTGAATACTTATGACCATGTGATATTTCAGTTTTTCTTTTTTAATAAATTTGCAAAAATATCTACATTTCTGTTTTTTTTCTGTCAAGATGGGGTGCTGAGTGTACATTAATGAGAAATAAAATGAACTTTTTTGCTTTTATCAAATGGCTGCAATGAAACAAAGAGTGAAAAATTTAAAGGGGTCTGAATACTTTCCGTACCCACTGTATTATATGACATGGGTGTGCTGAATTTAAGGGCAGACAGAAAGTAGTGCGAGCCCCATAGTAAGAGCAGACACCAATACTTTGTCTCCGTGACATCCTTGTAAGGTGACAGTCTGATACTTATTGATCATTCTGACCATTTTTTGCAGAACATGGTGGATTTCTGACCGTCAAGCTTCCTTCTCTTCCTTTATGTTGTAGAGTTCCATGTAGAGATGGAGACTTGTACAGACTCAGAATACCTATAGAGATGAAGAATAATGGAACCTGAGTTGGTCCACTTCTATCCCTGGATTCCAAGGCAGCCACCATGCTGGACTTGCATGAACCAATGCAGGACTTTTCACTCCACATTTTTCTGGCAGAAACTGGGCGGAAACCCGGCAGACCCCATTATAGTCTATAACTGCTTTTTAAGTGGATTGGGTTTCCCAAACCCAAGCACAGGTGTGAACTTAGAGTAACTCCTATGTATAAATAAGTTATACGAAAAGATGGTGCTATGCTGAACTTTGCATTTCATTTCCAAGGAAGGTGTTATCTTCTTGCAGCATGCATTGCTCCTCATTTTCAAGGGTTTATTCATTTTGGTCTCTTTTCTAGAAAATGTCATCTGTGTTATGGGCTATTTGATATTACTTTTGCTAGATAATATATAATATTTCTTGTATCTGTCTATTTATTTTGAAAATAATAGACCAAAAGTCCATCCCACCAGTAGAATTTGGGTTGTTCACATCACGTTTTTTTAACATTTGATGGCAGATCCATTTAATGGGTGCAAAAATAGATACTGTACATGGATGAAAATGGATGCAAACAGATGGCCTTCCGTTTACATAGAAAATGAATCTGTCTCTATCTGTTTCTTTTGTCAGACACAAAAGAATAGTGTACCACACTTTTGTTTCCAATAGAAAAAAAAATGTTTTTTTTTAAACTAGCCCATAATGGTGTACTAATATAGAAAAAGGCATATTTAGCTCACTGATCCCCTGCCACTCCTGTTCCATTGCCCAGGTTCCTCACTGGAATCTGCTTCCTGGTCTATTGCAACACACAGGAAATGACTACTCAGCCAATCACAGGCCACAGTGTGAGCTGTCTCCCCCAGTGACTGGCTGAGCACCATTTCCTGTGTCTTGAGAGGCAACAGGAAGTAGAAACTGGCAATTTACAGGCTAATATGGAGCTGAAGCAACAGGATTGTGAAATATGTTGTAACACTTTTCCTGGACATCCACTTTAAGCATTCACATTTACATTTCCCCATTAGTCATAGTATTTGACATGCATATGTTGTGTATTGAATATCTGATAAATGATGCCGATCATGTAAAATGCACCTTGACACCTCTTTGGCTCAAGAGAAGGTGATTCATATGAGTCATTAGAAGGACTAAGTTTACCCCTGAGATCAATCCAAATTTTAATAAAGCCTTCAAAGCCCGAAGCTTCAGCCATGAGAAATAACCCACAACTGCGATTCATCATAGTGACAATTTATTTGCATCTTTTGTGCTAAAATATGTAGGGTGCCAGAAAACAGAGTAGCATTCATGGCATTGTAGTTTCACACTATATGAATACATGATATACAAGGTCACCATATACAGGTGCAAGGGGTAGACAAAAAAATTAAAAACTAGCACTCACATGACAAGAATTTATGTTGGAGAATGTTTTATCAAATATTCTGGGGGTCTGATATGTGAAAGTGAATGTGTAAACATGAATAGAGAGTGATGATCATCACATCATGACTTGGAAGAACATGTAGAACTCTCTTTCATTTATTTTCCAACTTTTGCAAAAGTTGTAGTCAACAGGGCCAGCTCCATGTTTGTGTGGACCCTTGGGTGACAGAGACTCAGTGAGCCACTTTGCTGTGCAACTCAGTCGGCAGCAGTGTGTTACTTTATAAGTCACCTCAGCAAAAACTGCCAAAATTGGGTGGTTTATGTGATGGCACACCTGATGGAATCGCTGTAGGTCTGAGATCCGTGGCTATAATTAACATGCACCCACCCAGTACAATAGCCCTTTATTATGCCCCCACATAGTATAATTGACCCCTTATCATGCCTCTATGCAGAATAAGGGCCCCTTATTATGTCCCCACACAGTATAATGGCATTTTATTCTGCTGATATACAGTATAATGAACCCCTTATTATGCTCCATAATGGCCACTGCAGCAGAATAAGGGAATCAAGGGACCTAAGACTGGTGATTATTTATTTATACCTGGGCTTCCATCTCTATTGTGGAAACTATTGGGCCCTCCAGACTCTGGAAGCCCCAGCCCTTGCCTCGGTTTGCAGGATGTTGTACAAAGAAGATACAGAAAAGTAGAGGGGACTAACAAAAGCTCAAATATGGTATATTATAGTTTACTGAAGTGTAAGGGACTGGAGGATGCATCTCCCATGTTTGGGCGACATGTGGTATTAACATGTTGCATATGTTATTTTTAATGTAGCATGGTGGCTCTGGGTGAGGTGGTTTTTTTTTTCCCTGAATGCTAGTGGGAATTTAGCATTGACATGGGAGATGTGGGGACTGTGGGGTATTTTTGACGTTGGAGGGTCAATGCATAACTTTCGGGGATTCTATTCCCCTCTCCGCATGAAAAATGCGGAGAGAAAAATGCTACAAGCAGGACTTTTCTCTCCGCATTTTTCCACCTTTTTCGGGCGGAAACCACACGAACCCCATTATAGTCTATGGGGTCAGCGGGTTTCCTAAGGTAACCGCTTTTTTATGTGGAGTAGGTTTCCATTTGGGGGGTCCCCAAGCGGACCCCCGAACACAGATGTGAACCTAGCCTAAATCTGTCATGTCACAGGAGGCCACGCCCCTCCACTAAGCCTAGCCCAATCTGTATTTTTATTTATTTTAGTAGAATGTACCACATTATATGGGAAGATAAAATGGGTTCTTCTGTGTTTTCCTCCTATCACCAGGGCTCATATTCAGGTTGATAAATTGAGCACCATCACTTTCCATCACTTTCATAACCATTTTTTACACCCCATAAAAACTGCTTATTCAGCGATGTATACCGTATACTGTATGCTCTGACTGCTCAGACATGCTTCATGCACAACCTGCTTAGCTTATCTGCCCCTAATACCCTAAGCTATTGCTTGGTTTAAAGGGGTATTCCAGTGTTATGTAACTAAAGCTGACTCTTTGTATAATGAAAAGTTACACAATTCTCCAGTATACTTTCTGTATCAATTCCTCAGTTTTTTAAGATCTCAAATTGTTGCCACAGCGCTCAGATTCTGAAAATTTGTACTGCTAATGTGATGATCACAAAAGTGCAAATGAGGTGAACATTGACAACAGAGGGGTCCTGTCAAGCACAGCATATGGGCCCATATTATTAGTTCCTAATTTGCTGACTGAAGGGTGCAAGCCATAGACCAACTCATGCCTGGCTCCAGAAAGTCCCTTAATGGTGTGCCACTCTGTCAAAAATGGTAACCCCCATAATTGTGACCTAACAGATACTAGGGAGCACTACAACTAGTTCTTTTTAATATAGCAGTGGGCATCTACAAAGTTGGCACATATGGTATGATTGCTCCTGTATATACAGTGCCTTGCGAAAGTATTCGGCCCCCTTGAACTTTTCAACCTTTTGCCACATTTCAGGCTTCAAACATAAGGATATAAAATTTTAATTTTTTGTTGAAGAATCAACAACAAGTGGGACACAATCGTGAAGTGGAACGAAATTTATTGGATATTTTAAACTTTTGTAAAAAATAAAAAACTGAAAAGTGGTGCGTGCCAAATTATTCGGCCCCCTTAAGATAATACTTTGTAGTTTTGCACATCGAGAGACTGAAATTCTTGCCCATTCTTCCTTGGAAAACAGCTCGAGCTCAGTGAGGTTGGATGGAGAGCGTTTGTGAACAGCAGTTTTCAGCTCTTTCCACAGATTCTCGATTGGATTCAGGTCTGGACTTTGACTTGGCCATTCTAACACCTGGATACGTTTATTTGTGAACCATTCCATTGTAGATTTTGCTTTATGTTTGGGATCATTGTCTTGTTGGAAGATAAATCTCCGTCCCAGTCTCAGGTCTTTTGCAGACTCCAACAGGTTTTCTTCCAGAATGGTCCTGTATTTGGCTTCATCCATCTTCCCATCAATTTTAACCATCTTCCCTGAAGAAAAGCAGGCCCAAACCATGATGCTGCCACCACCATGTTTGACAGTGGGGTTGGTGTGTTCAGGGTGATGAGCTGTGTTGCTTTTACGCCAAACATATCGTTTTGCATTGTGGCCAAAAAGTTGGATTTTGGTTTCATCTGACCAGAGCACCTTCTTCCACATGTTTGGTGTGTCTCCCAGGTGGCTTGTGGCAAACTTTAAACAAGACTTTTTATGGATATCTTCCATAAAGGCCAGATTTGTGCAGTGTACGACTGATTGTTGTCCTATGGACAGACTCTCCCACCTCAGCTGTAGATCTCTGCAGTTCATCCAGAGTGATCATGGGCCTCTTGGCTGCATCTCTGATCAGTCTTCTCCTTGTTTGAGATGAAAGTTTAGAGGGACGGCTGGGTCTTGGTAGATTTGCAGTGGTCTGATAATCCTTCCATTTCAATATGATCGTTTGCACAGTGCTCCTTGGGATGTTTAAAGTTTGGGAAATCTTTTTGTTTCCAAATCTGGCTTTAAACTTCTCCACAACAGTATCACGGACCTGCCTGGTGTGTTCCTTGGTCTTCATGATGCTCTCTGCGCTTTAAACAGAACCCTGAGACTATCACAGAGCAGGTGCATTTATACGGAGACTTGATTACACACAGGTGGATTATATTTATCATCATCAGTCATTTAGGACAACATTGGATCATTCAGAGATCCTCACTGAACTTCTGGAGTGAGTTTGCTGCACTGAAAGTAAAGGGGCCGAATAATTTGGCACGCCCCACTTTTCAGTTTTTTATTTTTTTACAAAAGTTTAAAATAACCAATAAATTTAATTCCACTTCAAACTGTGTCCCACTTGTTGTTGATTCTTCACCAAAAAATTAAAATTTTATATCCTTATATTTGAAGCCTGAAATGTGGCAAAAGGTTGAAAAGTTCAAGGGGGCCGAATACTTTCGCAAGGCACTGTACACTCAATAAGCCATGTACCAGGACAGATTATGAGCCTCTACAGAGGCTCCACCACAACCTTTAGGCTTGGCTGGGGTTGTGGTAATGTTTGTTTGGTATGTTATGACCATAATGTTTCTGCATAGCATAAAAGGCCATATGGAACGACATATGATTCTGAAAAGGATTGTAGAACTTAATATTATACAATAATTTTTTTTTTTTTTTTTACTAAATCCCTAATATCTTTTAGATAGGCATAACTTGAAGCTCTTCGGCCCCAGTGCAAAATATGTAAAAGGACAACCACCTACCATATGCCATTTACAATAGTGGTATATATATGCAGCAGAGGCAAAGCTGATCTCCTATGGTGTGTACACCTTTTTTTACTTCTTAAGGCTAAGGCTTTAAACTGAAAGTTCACAGAGGTTTCCTCTGCGGACATTCTGTTTCAATTATACCTATAGGGAAACTGCCAGCGTTTCCGTAGGTATAATTGACATGCTGAGAATTCCAAAACCGTGACGGTTATGGAAATCGCCGCGTGTCTGCCACGCGGTTTTTGCCGCAAAGTGGGCATGGGATTCACAACAATCCCATCCACTTTGCTGTGACTGTAAAGCGCCATGGGCAAATCGCGGCATTTACACCATGTGAGGCCCCGGCCTTACATACATCTCTATTGCTCTGGACTTTATTTTGATTGGATAGATAGATAGATAGATAGATAGATAGATAGATAGATAGATAGACCAGATATTTGTTGTGTTCCCTCATTGTCCGACATGTAAACATTTTTTAAAAACAGCTCAAAATGGGTAAAAAAATAATTAAAAAAACATCTTATTTCACTGATCCCCTGCATCTCCTATTACAACACTGGCTAGGGCCCCCTCTGGTCTGTATTTCCTGGCCCCCCTATACTCACAGAAATTGCCACACAGCCAATCACTGCATGTTGTGGATAAGGACTATGAACTAGAAACCAGCAGGGGGTTCCCTGGTTAGGTTCTTATAGGCAAAGAAGGATATGGATAAAGCACTAAGTGGAAATGATCCATCTATTTACCCAATGCCAAAGGATAAGTGCTGCTTCCATCTCCTTCTATGGCTCTACAATTTGGTTTTAATTTCAAAGTGGGCATGTAACAACTATACTGCTGTTGTTTTGCTGGAGGTGGCGGTGGTTTTATAGTTTTTTTATATGGTTGTAATATTTTGTTTGTTTGTTGCATAGCATGCATAAAATAAAAAACATGTCCTTGTTGGCCACAATTTCCAATCACACCACAGCGGTACTTTTTCAAGAGCACCATAAGATATGAAAGCTGTGATGGGATTGGTTGTTATAGGCAACAAAGACAGTTTTTTAGGCTAAAGCTGATTTTGCTGCATTTCTTTGAGCCAAAGCCAGGAGTGGATTAAGCAGAAGGTAGAAGTATAAGAACTTCCAGATAGATATTAGATACACAGATAGATAATAGATAGATGATAGATATTAGATAGATGGATGGATATTAGAAACACAGATAGATAATAGGTAGATGATAGATATGAGATAGATAGATAAATAGATAGACAGATAGATATTAGATACACAGATAGCTATTCAGATGTAAACATTAATAATTCAGCACTTCCACTTTATTTGGTATTATCACAAAAAATAAAAACAACAAAAATGTAATTCAGAATACATTTCTCTACATGCAAAAAAAATCCCGCAAGCTAAATAACAGGTCTCCATTCACACACACATCTCCTTGTACCTGGTTGTTCCAAATTTTCAGAATTATTTTTCCATCTGGTGAATTCAGCAGTGAGAATTCCCATGGAAAAGTAGTTGCAGAGCCGCAGACAAGTGCAGAGCAGTGACAAGTCCTCCCTCCATAGCTCATTGTGACAGTGCGGCTCTTCTCCAGCACATCAGGACAATGTGCTGCTCCTGACATCCCCTGATGAATGGAGTCCCGGCAGGTGCATCTGTGCCCATTATACCAGGCTGCCTTGTCATTGTCACAGCTGCAAAGGGACAACCAGGGGACAATAAAGCTGGACTTCCATGTACATTCTTCTTATTGTTTGTTTGTTGTTCCTCATGCATTTGGCTCAGGCACTTGTATAACTGAGCAGAAATGAAAAGTATCTCAATTACAGTTAATGGCACAAGTTGGAATTAGAGGCCAAGAAAACGCATTGCAATTTGCATTTTGTATTGGCTAGATAGGAAGGGCATTGTCTGTAATATTAGAATGGATATAGAATTATAATATTAACCAGGATAAACATGTATCTAAATATGACTGGAAAATGGTGATCTGTACAATTCTGGAATAATAAAATACTGGTGCAGTTTAGGTTATATACTCTATTTTATATGTCTATATATCTAGTTTTTCTATAGAAGAATCGATAGATGGATAGATAGATAGATAGATAGATGGATAGATAGATAGATAGATAGATAGATAGATAGATAGATATTTAGCTTTGAAAATCCTTAATTTATTAAATTGGGATGTGCTATAAGTTATTTAATATAAAGTCCCTAGTCATGTCTTCATGTAAAGGCCGATGATATAACCAGGGCTTATTAGGACCCTGTTCTCATGAGGTTAAGTGTTGCTCCTGCTACTTTCACCAATGACACTCTGGGGGCCTTTCAATTACAGATAAGAGCCAGACACTTCTTCAGGTTCGTGCAAAACACTATTCTTATATTAAGATAGAACCTTTAGAATTATCTACGGGTTAAAGTAATCTGGGTGCATAAAAAATTACACAAATAATATGTAGGGATAGATGATAGACCATAGATAGACACATAGATATGAGATAGAGTGAGGGTGAAATAAAAATATGCTATAAAGCGCGATGAGAGGTAGATAAATAGATAGATAGATAGATAGATAGATAGAGATAGATAGATAGATAGTGGGGGAATATAAGGTAAAGAGAGATTATAGAAAGAAAGAGGCGATAAATAGCTAGAGAGAAAGATATGAATGAGAGAGGTGGGTGGAAAAGAGGGAGATACAGAGTGATGATAAAAAGACAGATCGATAGGAAAATAAATAGACAATAAATAGGTAGATAGAAAGACAGATGGAGCAAGAGAGATCTAGTGGGGTAAATATGTGATAAAGAGGGATGACAGAAAGATTGATTAAGAGATAGATATCTATAGATAGATCTAGATAGATAGATACAGTAGATAGATAGAAATAGATCGATAGATATGAATGGAGAGGGGGAGTAATATGAGATAGAGACTGCAGAAAGAAAGATCGATAGATATGAAAGCGAGAAGTGGGTGGGGACGAGGAAAATATGAGGTAAAGAGTGATGATACAAAAGACAGATCAATAGCTAAATAAATAGACAATAAATAGGCAGATCGATCGATAGATAGATGAATGAATAGATAGATAAATAGATAGAGGACAGAGAAGATCTATAGGTATCTGAAGGATAGCTTCTCAGTTTAGCATGAGGAAGGGCGATAAAGACAAGGAATAAAATAAAAATAAGACAGCTCCTTCTGTAAGTCTTTAAGTAATAAAAATCCTAGAAATCCGAATCCACGTCCTATAGTAAATGCCTCGTGCTGTACGTCAGCTTCTAGCACTGCATAGCAGGCAGTCTATGACAGCGCCATCTCCCTACTGGCTGCAAAGTTGATTTAAACAGCAAACACAAAAGTGATTTTACGTTTACAATGTGATATTTTTCTCCTGGATGACAAACATTCATAAAAAGCAACTCACCTTACAGCACATGCAGATCAATATTTATCTGTACACCCCAGTGCCATATCAGCCTATTGTACACATTACCTCATGTTTGTTTCTTCTTTTGCATTTTTGTCTATTTTTCGCATTTTTATTGTCTCTATTTTATTGCATTTTTTTTCATGCTGTGATTTTTTTTTAATATTTTTAAAAATATAAAACGGCAGAAAAAAAAATCCCTCGACATAAATCTAGCTGCAGACTATTGTATGAATGAGATATTTCCAGCATCCGCTTAGTTCATTAACGTGGTAAATATTAATTACCATGTAAATAGTAAGTGTGCACTTACAGCCTGGGCGCCATATGCTTGGAGCCTATAAAGCCCCCTCTCTATAGGTCCTTATTTATGTCCCCGGGTGCTGTTATTGCTGCGACCCTTCACGTTGATTTAATCTGCCATTTACAATGTGGCTTTATGTACTGCAGCAAGGAAATGAAATTATACAAGGCTCTTACCAATGTACTGGGAGACTGATGCCTCTTATGGGAATTATATACAGCAAAATGACCTTATAATGGTTTATCACATTATTCTCAGCTCTACTAATTGCTCAATCCAAATTTTCCTTGTCAAATTCCTTCTCAAAACTATAGATAGATAATATATATATATATATATATATATATATATATATATATATTATAGAGATATCACATATATGTTTAATGTTTAGTTTATATTCAGAACCAAAATGATTTATAATGTTATTGAATTAAATTAATTTCACGATATTTAACATTAGTAATTATAATTACTATTAATTAAAGTAGGCAATTAATATAATAACAATAATGCTGTCTACTCAAAATTGTAATAATAGCACTAAAATAATTTGTGTTCGTTTTATTTCACTGGAAATATAAAATAATATCGAAAGTAATAATGTTAATAAAATCAATAAATAATAATATATCTGATGTTAAAGTGCAGTCTACTAATAACATTTCAAATTACATAATTAAATGTAATTAATTACATAATTAAATGTAATTAATTACATAATTTTATGAAATAAAAATGATGATGTTGTTAGTAATATACCTGATATACAGTAAGCTAATAATAATGATGATCATGAAGAAAGTATACCTAATATATAGTAAAATAATATTAGTAATAATAGCAAAAAGAATAATATACTCAATAGAGAATATTAATAAAATTAGTAAAAATAGTAATATATGTATCATACAGTAAAGTAATAATAATAATAATAATAATAATAATAGTAGTAGCAATAACATACCGAGTATATAAATTAATAATATACCCAATAATAAAGATTTATACTAATATATCTAATATTAGGTAAACTAATACGAATCTACCCAACAATAAACAAAGTAATAATAAATAATACATTTATATAAATAAATTATAATAATAATAATAATAACAATAATATCCCTGAATAAAAAAAGCGATAACCATACACTTAACATTATAAACTAATACATATATATTGTATATATATATATATATATATATATCATGGACATAGACATATAGAGAGATAGATAGATAGATAGATAGATAGATAGATAGATAGATAGATAGATAGATAGATAGATAGTTAGATAGAATAATGTATTTGCCATTTCTGTCTTCATCGCCCCCTTTCTGACTACAGTACAGACACAATTACACCAGCACCACTATACTGCTTAACCTGACCTGTACTTAGCTCTATTTCCTGTCCTGAGTCTGTCATCATTGTCACCAGTGTGTGACATGTGGCTTTCAGAGCCGTAAGTATGCAAAACCGAGTCTTCTAATTATAACCCCACTTAACCCGTCCCCTGCCAGCACACCAGAAATGAAGTTACCTAGTTTGCAGCTAGTAGTGACAATGGCTGCAATTCATTCATTGTCCTATGTCCTATGCAGCAGGCTCACTCCACTCCCTCGCCTAATATTTCATGTTGTCTGTAAATATCTAGTAGCTACTTCTAGATGTTTCTTGTGCAGTTTGCAATCCTGCAATTACATTAAGGACATGATGGTTACAGACTCAGTATGTTACTTATTCACCCGACCCTGAGTGGTCTAGATACAGCAGCATCATATTGACCAGGTGTATATTATGCTACATTAACAGAAACTGATACAAAGTACTTAAACATTTTCATCAACAAGTATTTCATTTTGTAGTATACAATAATACACAATAAAAAACCAACATTTCATCTAAAACTTGCAGATGAAATCTTGTGCATTTGATTTGTGCATCCAGCTGGCAGATATGGAAAGCTTTGCCATAGAAGTTTCTACTAGTCTGAGCTAAGGTTTCAACAATAACTATTTAACAGTAAGGGTTATGAGAGCAATTCTCTATTATATCATGTATATGTTACCTAAGTCATAGCCAGCAGAGGTAAATAATAGCTATATTTTCTGTTATATGCTGCTATAATGCAGCATTCATTCTAGGGAGATGATAGAGAGATAGATAAATAGATAGATAGATAGATAGATAGATAGATAGATAGATAGAAGAATACATGGTAGATAGAAAACCAAGAGAGAAGGAGAGAGGTATGAGAGAGATGAAAAAGACAGATAGCTGTACAGAGAGTCAGAGAAAGTAAAGTAAAATAAATAGATAGACAGATAGATAGATGATACATAGATAGATAGATAGATAGATAGATAGATAGATCATAGACAGATATGATTATTGACAGCTAGGTAGATATGAGATAGATAGATATGGGATAGATAGATAGATAGATAGATAGATAGATAGATAGATAGATAGATACAGACAAAGAGCTAAATAAAGAGATAAATAGATAGATAGATAGATAGATAGATAGATAGATAATATTACTTCTGAAATAACTGATCTCAGAGGTTATATTTTATTAGCATTACTAATAAAAGATATTGTTCCTTTACTTAGATGATGTAGTTGCTGTTTTACATTATTATCATCCATTTGGGAGAAATCCTATTAAAATTCCTTATGTCTGTAAATGTCCCATCCTATAAAATTTACCCAGCCGTTGTCTTCAATTAGAAATAGGATAAAGCATACAGGATTTGGCTGCATTAAAGGTAAAAAGGTCAACCACATATCATCAGGGTGTCTGTCACTCAGTGAGTATTTGGGCATCTTATTGCTAAGAGTATCAAGGGGATTCCAGTGTGAGGAACAAGCAGGGCTGAGAATGTGACACCTGGGTGCGAGACTCTGGGCCAGTGTCAGTGGGTAAGGTCATTCTTTAGCTCTTCAATCCAATGTTGACTTTTCCCCTAAAATACAAAATGGTTTTTATTTACTGGTATGTCAGGATGGAGTCAGTGTGGTAGGGGCTGCCTGACTGCCTCTCTGGTGTAATAATGAATGTAATATTGGAATGTACAGAGAAGGAGACAAGTGCCCAGACTCACTGGTGTGGAAAAAGACATGGGTTCTTCTCCAGTTGTTTACAGAGGAAAGGACAAGAAGACTACTGCTTTAAACCAATCAATGCCAGAATGGAGTCTCCAGTTACAATGCTGACCTCTGGAAATGAGGCCTTCCTCCTGATAAGTGCAGGTTAGACACCTGAGATAAACCCCTTTCTGCTACTCTGATGGGGACTCAGATAGGGACATCTCATTCCTTATCTGCTGGGAGATTTAATTGCTTGTGAGCCTCTGTATAATAGAAAGGAAACTGTAAAAGGAACTTAATTATCCCCGGCTGAAGGCTAACTCTTATTGCTCTGCACTAGACAGCAATACTTCTTTTCAGGATATTGTCAAATATCCTGAGACCGGGGTTCTGCTCCCAGACTGTGGATTCATAAAGGGCTGTATACTAAGTGTTCAGGCTGCACGGCCCAATAGCTTTATTGCCATTTCAAGTACAACACAAATTATGCTGGAGCCTTCTAATTTGGCAGCCGGCAGCAACAAAACATGTAATATGGAGGGGCAGCTTATAGATCCAGGGCCGCAGAGCAGAGGATTTATCTGAATCCGCCACTTATGGGGTAACAGCTGTACTATATGTGGTTACATCACGGTATACAGGTTGCATAGGAAATATAAAGTATCCACTTATATTATGAAGGGGCTTAGCTGGGGAAGGGGAAACAACCAGGGCGAGCACCAACCAGAAACTTTGCCTAGGCTAGGTTATTGAGATATGGGGTGAGGGCAGTGAATTGAACCTTCTACTTCGGTAAAACAAAGTCATGAGAGATATGAGATATGGCTCTGACAAAACCACTCATTATTGTAGGCCTTGTGGGTGCTAATTGTGACCACTGTCCCTCTACCCCCTATAGCTATGCCACGGTGCATGTATTAGACCACAAAAAATGAAGGGGGTCAGCTTTAGAGACTCCCCTTCAGTATGTCTTATCAATGCTTGTTGACTGAATGTGGTTGTGGGGGCACTCTGAGGTTTCAGATATGCTAGCTATGTGAGTAGAGGTTGTCCAAATTGTCCACTTTTATCATTCATAGTACTATATAGAAAGCAAACCCATAGACAGTGGGGCAGATTTACTAAACTGTCTAAAAGAAAAAAACATTCTTAGTTGCCCATAGCAACCAATCACAACGCAGCTTTCTTTTCAGACAGAATGTAAAATGAAAGCTGTGTTCTGATTGGCTTCTATGGGCAACTCAGAGAGGTTAGTTTTTAGACAGTTTTAATAAATCTGTCCCAGTAGATGGAGAGACTGTAGGTATTCACAACTGCTTTCCATGCAAATATGGACACGGAACCCCCATCCTCATCATCAGTGGGGGTCCGAGTGGTGGGACCCCCAGCAAGCAGACGTTTATCCACTATTGACAGGATGTGCTTTAACTCACATCTAGAGCTCTGTTCACACCTGCATTATAAACAGAAACAGTGCCAAATCAGAGGACACTAATGGCGCCCAGAGGACCCATCAACTTACTATTGACTTACAGGTTTCTGTCATAGTTTCCTTCATTTGGACGGGAATAATAGCACTGCATACTGATGGAGCCTCCGACACAGATGTGAGAATTGCCTAACCAAGGTTGGCCAAACCACACAAGCCCCTTAGTAACAGATGTCCTGCAAGCTAGGGCGACATGACCACTGTGCACAATTGTGACAGGCTGGCTTCACATGGTCGTATTTGGTCCATTAAATATGGACCTGATATCAGATGTATTTACTGGACTCAACACCGAACCGCAACCCAGACTCCAAGCACCAGAGTCATATAGAATGCTAAGAGTCCTTGCTTCCTGGCAGGGTGATGATGCTTGGATGACTATGATGCTTGGCGTCTGGGTCCCAACTAAATGTTCCGTCTGGGAAATATGGACTATTTCTAGTCTATGTTTCATGGACTCGGGGAGAAATTGCAAATGCAGTTTTTGATGCAGTGTTTTGAGTCAAAGCCAGGAGAGCTTAAGCCCCATGTGATGTAAATGCCACGGTTTAAAGTGTCTGCGTTTGATTCAAAAACTGCATAAAAAAACACGAAAGTGCACCTGTATCATGGCCATGTATAACCCGTAAGACGATGCTAGATACTACTGTCATATAAGAAACAGTAGGTCTATAGAGTGTTGTGCAAAAGTTTTAGGCATCTATGGAAAAATGTTACAAAGTAAGGCTGGTTGCAGACGACCGTGCTGCAATTGGCCTGCTGTGAATTAAAAGCACAGGCGGCACATGGGGGACACGGGGATGTGCTTCATCGGCTCCATTCATTAAATGAAAGGGTGCCACAGAAGCAACAGTCGTAAAATAGGACAGGAATAGGACCTGTTCTATATTTTGCGGCCCAGACTGTCGGCTCGCACACAGGACCGTGAAATTCACGGTTGTGTGTACTGGCCCATAGAAAAGAATGGGTCAGTGTGCTCTCCGTGAAATACACATATAGCATACTGATCATGGTCGTGTGCAAGGGGCCTTAGAAAGCTTTCAAAAATAGAAGTATTAATAATATATTTTTGCCAACAAAATCTAAATCACATCAATATTTGGTGTGATCACCCTTTGGAAGAGTAGTTCTGGAGATAATGTACGACCCCCATTAGAGACCCGATCTCAACATCATCTGTCTGGGTTTACATGTAGAGATAGAAGGATTTCAGCAAGCCAATATCCTCAGAGGATCTGTGCTTACAACATTATACTACTTCTCTAAGATGCTTGGAACAACCTCCCTGCTGAGTTGCTTCAAAAACTGTCTACAAGTGTACCTAGAAGAACTGATGGCAGGCAAAGGGCGGTCACACTAAATATTGATGCGATTTAGATTTCTGTTTTGTTCATTCACTTCACTGTTTTCATTGATAAAAATAAACTATTAACACTTCTATTTTTTTTTTTTTAAAGCATTCTTACTTTACTTCTTACTGGATTTTTTTCAACACCTGCTTAAAACTTTTGCACAGTACTGTATATTTAATATTTTTACTAAAAACAACCAGGCATTATTAATAATAATTTTAATATGATTTTTTTTGTCTTCACTACAATTGTGTTCCACATAGCATCCTCCTTCGAGTTTATAAATGAAAAATGGATAAAAAAAAGGTGGAATAATATTTGCATTACAAGCCAAACTGGAGTAAAAAGGTGAATCCTTCTGCTAAGTACTAAGGAGTGGCCACTATGTCAGGGCAGCCGGCAGTAACTAGCATACTAAGCCCTGAAAGTAATAGAGTCACTTTTGTTTGCTGAGTCCATCAGGTAGGGTCAGGCAGAGTTCTGGGCTCCCTCCCTTCACCGTCTGTCTCTTTTTTTTCCAGCAAGCTTGAAAATTAACTTCAGCAAGGAGAGATTATTGTTGTTTTCCAAGCACTCCAAAGCACTACAAACTAATAAAAACCTAATACTCCTAGCAGGATACCCTTACATATGTAACCCGGGAAGGCTCAATAAAGACGATTTTCATATTTACATTGAAAACAAGAGGAAAATAGCAGCTCAAGCCACGCTGTGTACCTTTGCAATTTACAACTTTGCTAGCAAGGTGTGAACTTTACCCAGTTACTTACCATGTTTAAATATGAGTAGGTCACTGCATGTGAACATGAAAGCCATTGGCTAAAGTTCACACCTGGCACAACATCCTGTAAGCAAGAGACTTAACCATTAGTCAGCTGCCTTTCAAAGCAATGACTCATTCTGGAATTGTGCCCCATGTCCTGTATTTTTTCCCATATATATGATTTTTTGATAGCGCAGCCTTTACTTTTTTTATTATTTTTTTCTATGGGAGTTTAGATCAGCTTTATAGGTAGTAATGTTACTTTTAGCATTATTGTAGTTAACTCTTTAATGATGCAGTAAATTTTGACTTTTTTTTTTCACTTTTGCCTTACTGGATTATATGAGAAAAAGCTTACTGAGAACCCCAGCTGCCAAAATAAAAGGGTAAACCCTCCTCCATTTGCTAACAACATGATGGTCATAATGAATACTGTGTCACCTTTGCAGACCCCCTTGTGGTGTATAGATTTATTCTGCTTTGACTTTAATCCCAGACAAAGTCACTAGGTTTCTTAGAAAACATTGATCTGTAGGGAGGTACCATCCAAAAGATTGTGCTAGAGCAAGTTTTCCTATTTTCCCCATCAAGGAGAACTGATTTGCATATTCTTTTAACAACATAATCATTGACTTAAAGAGTATCTACCACCTCCTTCAAGTATATTGAAAGCGGTCACGCCAAAAATTTCTGATAAAACATCTTGGAATAGCAATTTTAACTGCTCATAAAGAAACTTGTGGAAGAGTGAAGAAATCAGGCGATACCTTTTAGAGGCTAACTGAGTATATTTATAAGTAAGCTTTCAGGAGTACTAGCTAGCTCCCTTCATCAGACATGGTGTGATACAAGAACTGAAAATTAACAGATTTTTATACACATGGTTTTCAAAGCATTTTAGAGTCCTTAAAAAAAGTTGCAATCTAAGTAGAGAAGTTATTTACAACAGGTCAAAAAAACAGTCTGGTCAGTTTTGACCTGTTGTAAATAACTTCTCTACTTAGATTGCAATTTATTTTAAGGACTCTAAAATGCTTTGAAAACCATGTGTATAAAAATCTGTTAATTTTCAGTTCTTGTATCACACCATGTCTGATGAAGGGAGCGAGTACTCCTGAAAGCTTACTTATAAATATACTCAGTTAGCCTCTAAAAGGTATCGCCTGATTTCTTCACTCTTCCACTACTTTCAATGGCTAACATGGTACAACATTATACTACATAAAGAAACTTGTTATTTTCCCCGGATGAATCTTGTTGAGGAAACGCGTTGGACAGTTGATTTATGAATTGAGGAGTTAGATATTTAAGTCAGTTGCAGTGTTGAATCTTACTTGCTTTTTGGTTGGAATACCTAGTCCCTCTGAATCCTGTTGGCGTGGCATTAGGCCAGTAGTCTCAGGATTGATGAGGAGTACTGGTTTCCATGCATTATTTCATCTGAGACAGAATTCTAGCAAATTGATTCAACCTATAGTGTGACTACATATTTTCTAGGCAGTTCAGTTAGATTCCATAGGTCTATAGGAGAATATTTAGGAGATCGCTCTGTTAAGGGGAATGAGGTTCCCTTACAGGGATATATAATGATCTATGGTTCATTGCACAGTCAGTGCATAGTTATTTATGGATCTGCTTTGTTTTGATGGCATTAGTGGATTTTAATATTATTTGCCCTGATAGGGTTGGGTTATTCATTTTTTATAAATATTAATAAAAATGAAGTTTTAGGCATTTTTATCTCCATAAAATGGATGTCTGTGAATTGTTTAATTAATGAGGAGATAGTTCATCTTTAATAAGTCAGTGAATTTATATTGAAATGTTACCACCACATTACAGAACACATTACAATAATAAACAATATACCTTTGCTGTGTATGTCACGTTTATAGATTTGGAGAAAAAGAACTTTGAAGTCTTAAGCAAATGAGGCTGTTGGTGCACTGAGGGTGGGTCTTCGGCCCTGGGAGCGCTGCACTTGCTGTTCAAGTAGGATGGATGATGTCATAGGAGTGGGAAGATCAAATCTTGCTGCACAGAGTGGCACAGGCAGGAGATAGAAGGGGTCTGAGTGGCAAAAGCAGTGCTCCCAGGACTGAGGGCTGCCCCCAGCGCACTGACTGCCCCATGTGCATAAGACTTGAAAAGTTGTTTCTCTCCAAAACTATAAAAGTGACATATATAACAAAGGTATGTTATTTATCACTGTAATGTGCTCTATAACATCATGGTGACCATTGAATATGCTTGGGGAAGGCGAGAGACTCTCTTTAAGGCACTGGGCTCCAACCTTTGACTCTCCAGCGGTTGGAAGCCTTTCTCAGTTCATGTGACTGGTTTAATGTATATATGGTTTAATGTGGTTTATTTCATATACATCCAAAATACTGTACAGTATGAAACTATGAAATAGTCGTTCATGGTATGGGACAGTGATAGTCATGCATCGTATGAGACGGTAATGGTCATGCATGGAATGAGATGGAAAATATCATGCTTATTCCAGAAATATCTCTAAAAATCTTGAAAATTAAATAAACAGATCATGTAGTTGGTAAAGCCTTATATACTGACACTGTATAGAGGGACACAGCATATTACTGATATATTCTCCCCTAGAACTTCAGCAGTTTATCTGTCAGAGTTCTTTATTTTAGGATGTGTTTACAGAAAGATCAATTCAGAGGAATAAACTGAGGGCTTATTCTGATGCCCCTTTAATGTAATGTCTGTTAGGCTAAAAATACACATTAGAGGATGACTTATGAGTTTTTTTGGTGTACAAGGCATGAAAAAGTAGCAATTTTTGTCACAGGTGCATGTGACATTCTATTTTTCAAAAAAGTGGGCAGAGCAGAGGGGAGTCTAGGCAGGCCGGGACAGTTATATCAGAAATCTATACCTATCCCTAACTGGGATTATTAAGAGCCCAAAGCCTCTCAATTCTGGTACAACTTGCCCCAATGCACAAATGTAGTGATTTAGACCAAAGCACAAAACTGGTCTTAATAAATCAGCTCCAGAGTATTTGTCACCTTTTTGCTGCATTTTTTTGAGCCAAAGCCAAAGTGGATTTAGCAGAAGAGAGAAGTTTATGAGCTTTCTTTAGACCTCCCATTCCATTTTAATCCATTCCTGCCTTTGGCTCAAATA